>JARQTH010000498.1:0-127120 GCA_030142595.1 Trachelus iudaicus | reverse complement strand
GCGGCGACGCATTCCTTACCCCCCCCCCCCCCCCACCACCACCACCACCATTTGGTACATGACAAAAATTCAACTGTACCGGTTAGTTGTAGCTGTATATAATAAAAAAAAGATCATCCAGCAGATAACGATAGTAAGAAAAAATATGTAATAGATACCAATATTTACATATAATGTCAAATGCCACTCATGTCACCTACGCAGACGTCACGCGTCACCAGAAATTTACACGCGTATTTTAATAAACTGAGGTACATAAATTCTGGACCATAAACATATGTACAATCTGTAAGCATACATATAATAAAAGCGGTCCTCATAGTAGCGACTCTATTTAATTAAATAGAGTCTATCGTATTGACTACTGTCCAGTATGGCTATTACATGGTACCGTATAATACTACATATAAAATTAATGTTAATGGCGGCTTTCGTGTCGTAACAGATGATATTATTAAATCACTAAGTCCCATAAAATTAAAGCAGGTACAATTTGTTATGGGATATACTCCTGTGTAATGAGCATTAGGTTACCTGATACAATACAGTGCCGTTGAGTTCAAATTGTTTGGACATCATATATGACACTAGAAATACCTTAGATCAGTCCAACATTAAATGTAAGAGATCTTTCAGAAAACTGCTGAACTAATCTCAATGGAATTTCACGGTAATAACCAAAAGATTTCAGGATCATAAAAATTTGCTTAGCTCTTAATCAAAGATACAGGAAATGTCCGGGTACAGTAATGAATTTAGTAAGATTTCTAACAGATGATTCCACTTGATCAGGACTATGAGAGCAAAAGAAAATTAGGCAATTTATGGGAATCAAGTAAATTACACGAACGGACCATCTCTGTAGGGTATGAAATTTTTTTGTCTGATATACAGAATCCCATGACTATTTTTATGGTTAATCTTCCCTTTCTCTCTCTTTTCTACTTTTCACTATCACGGACCATCTATAATATATATATATATATTAACATTCAACGACCTCTCTTAATTAAACGGGATGTTGAATTATTTATGATACAATCTAGCATCCTAAAGGTACAGGGATTCACTTTGATGATTGCTGCTGCTCCTATGGAATTTAGAAAATTTTTAAATACTTTACGGGACGTATATATATGTCTGTACCCAGCAAATCTATAATATATTTATATATAAACTCTATATATACGTACGATTCGATTTTGACACGTTTTTATCAATAACTACATGGAAGCTGTGTAATTGGCGCACTGTTAACGTTCCGTGTGATCCCATAAAAATGTCAAGTACAGAAATAATTAACCGGACAGCACCTGAAGGTGATTCACAGTCTCCTGAAGATGGTATTGGGATTAATTAACGCTCCTTCTGCGAATGACAAGTGACGAAATTAAAAATGTAGCAAGATTGTGGATTCGCCATAAGAGACTGTCCATGAAAATATATAAGTATCAATAAGCAGTCCATGGTGTTTCACTTAATTGGATTTTAACAGCCGATTCGAGTTCGATACAAGAAACTAGCAGAGATGACTGAGTAAACGGTAATGGCGATTCGAAAGCCAATCAAGAAAGGCCCAATTAGGCCCAACTGATCTGAAATGCCATCGAGCCAATTTCCAGTGGTTGTGTATGTGATTATGAGTCGAAGAGGTAAGGGCAGTAAGACGAATGATTGCGAGGAAAGAAATTCCTGTCGGTAAAAGAGAGTGACGATGCTCGGCAATAAAGGTTCATCCATAATGCATTGAAACTAATGGGCTGTAGTACGAAAAAAAAGACGTTCTTAATGTGCATATACAGATATTATATTTGTGTGTATAAAAAATTTACGTTGAGGTACTATTTAATAGCTGTCAATAGATAATTATCATTTATTAGCATTCGACAAGATTCCATTGCTAAATAAACTCAATAATATTGGACAGTACAGCCGGATTGACGTTTGATCGTTGTCATTTGTAAAGGAGCGTTCGTTTCATGTAAACAAGAAAATTCAGTTTACATATTCCCATCGATTCTTATGGGGAATCCTTCGTGAAACACTGATATAACGTTCAGATAGCTCAACTGCTATTCATTCAGGATTCCGTACTGCTAATTTACATTGAATGACCAATGGGGATCGCCATGCTTCAGGTTTACCTGAATGGTATAAAATTACAAATACTAGATATTCCATACATGGTCAATTATTTTGTTTTAACGGAATCTTATGATCGGTCACAGCTGCATTGTATATCTCCGTCGACTTCTGTACCAATGAATATTTGATAAGCAATCGTAAATCGTTTTGTAGATAATTTTTTTAAATTTCGCTCAAGAAGAATGACAAAATAAAATTTTATTTTAACACTGTCAAAATTCAAAGATTTTAAACGCCAGTTGAAGTTTATCTTATGACTTAACACGCGTTTAAGCGATATTTCAAATATTAGGATTGCGCAAGTATTTTATCGGAGACTCCCGAGAGAAAATGGCTACGCCAGTCCATCGAAGACACACGGATAATAAATCAGGAGCCGTTTAAACAGAACTGAGACCCGCGTAAACATTTTTACGATTCGAGTGGGCTCGCAAGTTAAACATGACGGCGAGTGTTTGTTTGTTATCTTTCCTGCACGTGGACACCGGTATAGATTTTTCTAGTACATACAGTGTATATCATATATATGTACTTATTTACTATATAGCTGACTATGTATATGGCAGATTATATACATAGTCAACCATACATAGTGAAGGTACTATATAGAAGGAACTCGTTCGCTTTTTTTTTTCTTTCATTTTTTTATTCCCATCAACGTCTTGGCTCGTGCTCCACGTCCAATAGCGAGACACTCGACACGTCCTACCTGTTTGAGATTTCCGTCATGCTTGACTCGGTTTTGTCCCCCCTTACCATTTCTCTGTCTTTATTATTTCCTGAAAAAGAAGGCGCTTCAAGTAGTTGGATACAATAACACACTTAAAGCAAACCGTTATACGTTACATCACGATGGGTACGCACATTTTGAGGTTATCCTTACCATTTGTTTAGGCTCAATCTTCGCCGATATCGTTTAGGGATATTTCGCACTTTCTAGCGACATTCTTAGCATCGTAATTATTATAATTATGTATGTGTAAATGGGAAATGAGGTATTTTTCCAGTATGCACAAGGATTCCAAGAGAAAACGAATTCCAAGATCGGTATGTACTCTTTAGATAGAATTCCATGGAGTTTTATGGTTCAATGGCACAGAAGGCTAAGAGGATGCGAATCGAAGACCGGAGGAAGTGACGTGTGGAATGTGATTCAAAAGACGCATTTCCATAAGGAGAGTAGTAGGATCCGAGAGTAATGGCTGTGACACCGTGGTAAACATATCTCCGTTATAACGAACAGATCGGCGTTGAATAAAAGAGGCTGTTAAATTCTCATGGTTTCTTACAGGGAATTGCGAGAGGGAAAATAATATGAGCTAAATAAGGAGTACACACAAGAAGGTAATCTTGGTAAGATGGCCACGCGATAATAGAAAGCGCAACTTCGATTCGCCATAATAAGAATAATTAAAGGTATGCGTTCAGGTGTGTAATTGACCTTTTTTTTCTTCCATTTAAATTCATATATGCTTATATAGAACTGGTTAATTATCCAATTGCGAATCGACCTTTACTTACAAGCATCGATAACACTAATAGGAAGATCACTATTGATAAGCACCTTAAGGTCCTTGCAAGAATTGTCAAAGACTCATGCACACTGGTTTTATAATGTACCATGTTTATATATTGTCCACTGATTTATTGAATCAGGAACTCTATTGGAACTATCTATTCCTGGTTCTCTTGGTGCTGGTATAAATTTTCCTTTTTCTCTTTTTTTTCTTGATTCGCTACACCCACCAAGTAATCTCCTTCTCTTTGTCGGATCCAACTGTGATTCCTATGCTAATTTCTAGATTATAGGCTGCAAACAGAAAAAGATGCCAACAAACTATTAATGATAGACAATAAGATAAATAAAGCTGCCACAAGAACAGTGCAATGGAAAGTATAAGCAATGAATGCGGCCATTGACAATGCTATCTGAAGTGAATCACCCTGTATACTGTAATAAGTTTCTGCGCAGAGGTCAAATGTTAAACCAAAGTCCCTGTACGAGATACAATTTTCTATCACCTTTGTCCAGGAATAAATTTGTAACCTTACGGTAACACAAAGAGGAATGCATTGTCTTACTATTAAAAGTACTGGATGCTGGAGGCTATCAATTGTTTCAGCCACTATATTGTTACCATGTAAAATTACTTTTGTCAAAAGTGTTGAGTGATCAACTCCTTATGAAACGTCCTATACTCTCATATACCGGGTTATTCATACAAAACGCACCACCTGAAGATTGCGTGCGTACCCATTTGATTCATATGGTAAAACGCTGTGGTGCAATTCAGCTTAATAATTGGGTATACATATATTCTAGCACAAATATAGATAGGTATTGGAATATTAATTCTATTATTATAGAATTCATGGAAATAAAGGCTTCCTATCAGTTAGTATTTAATGTAACTTTCATCACTGTTTCTCAGGTGTTCAAGTGGCTGCTATCAAAAAATCTTCAAATGTTTTATGGTGTTTCACCTTGGTGAGATACGGACGACTCACCAGAGAACTTATGGGCAACGTGACTAGCAGTAAAGTCGGCTGGCCGCTAATTGCTAATTCAGTGATAATATATAGACGTTATAACTAACGGGGTGAGAGTTATACGTATTTTTGATTGCGAAAAAAAAATATTACGAAACCCATCTTGACGTCCAGAAAGTAAAGGAAGCCTAAAGCATCAAATGAATTTTATCACGAGGTAAAAATAACAAATTAGGCGCTACTTGCATTGTGTGTTCACACCTTTAATTGGTGGTCGACTAGACGTTGAATCAACAAACAAGATGTTCTTGTAGGTCTACTAATGGCTCCTAAATCCCATGATATCCATTTACAAATGGTTTATAAAAATCATAGATTTCGTGAGTGACAAAAAAACCTATATACCTAACATTCATTACTGTGCTAAACACTTTGCATGCTCAAAAAGTTACTAGGAGTATTAGGAACATCATTATCTTTTTTCCTCGTTTTTCTTACCACTTGTAATTAGCTCTTAAACTAAAGTTTAATATTCAAACTCATTTTAACTGCAAGATTATCTAATCGTATATTTGGAATTTAGATCCTAAATCAAAATTGACACTGCGCCAATGGAAATAGACCTTAATGATTGGCTTGACTATCGTTCCACATCAATATCTAATGTCTGCAATTTTCAAAGCACTAACCAACTCAACGAGAGTTCCTGTAAGAAGTCATTACGAAGAAATTGTAATGACGTTTAGGATGACAATCGCTACTCCATCTTTGGGCACGAGTGCACAAGTTAACAATAGCGAGATTCGAGTTACAAATTGTGATTAAAAAAAAATGAGCAGAAACGGAACCTCGACTAGCAATGAAGAAGTTGACTCGGAAAATCGTGAAAATAGTTGGCACGCCTGACTCCTCTTCTTTATTTTCCTTTCTACGTGGTCATTAAACTTTCGAATCTTCGCACTCGCATAAGTAAGTAAGTCGAGTGATGAGAAGCAAAGATCCATGCAGATTTGATAGCAGCAAGGAAGACTGAAAAGCATATTTTTTTATGGATGAGAATGGAGGGCCATGATAATAACGATGATCATAATAATTTGTATACGACATTAAGTGGAACAGTTCGGAAACAAGTACATAAACGAGATACGAATAGCGGAGAAATAAAAGAAAAAGTAATATAAGGAAATACCGGAATAATGGCGGGTACACAGATCATCATAAGGATGACTGCGTATACAAAGCTTGTCAGGAGTTTTCGCAAGGACTCGTCAGAGTCTTGCTCAATCATTCGGTCATCGACTTTATATAGCGGAGCTAACAAGAAGGCGAATCATCAGTAGATATTAAGTGGAGAATCATCAACGTACAACCAATGCAGAATAAATTATTAGTAAATACGCGAACAGTAGTCGCAGGTTTGCCATGTAAGCCTTAGAAACTTTTTAAATTTACCGGTAACCTCCATTTTTTTTTAATGTCACTCTCATCCCACTCGGGGTACATGAAGATGCTGAAGAAAAAATTAATATCTCGATCGTATGCTCGTTACTGCTACCACGCCTCCAAGTGTATAGCCGAAAATTACAGGCTGCTTGAAGTAGGTTGGTACACCTGATATCCATGAAAAATAGCCGTCATAGCTAGCCTAATGAACCCAGCGAATCTCGTCGATGAATAAATCTATAAAGCATACGAAATTTTTATTGTACATATTGAATGACACGTCGGCATGTCTGGAGTCAATCATTTATCAATTCGCTGTTATTGAAATACTGATTGATCGAGCAGAGAAAAATTGTAAATTATTAATCAAAGTGCTATCACAGATTTATTGTACCTGTGACCTATTGACAATAAGTTAAATTAAATGTCACCCTAGTCCAAGTCTGCGAAAGATTGTCTTTCACGTGATTCGCAGCAGACTTAGACTGAGGTGATCATTGACGTTCACTGGCATAAATAAATGAAAACCGATGCTAGAATACGTGACATTCCTCTGGGACTCTTAGGTTATGTCATGTTAAGTTTAGAAAAAATTTGAGTTATGGAAAGATTAGCGGTACCAATTCTGCAGTCTCTTAGTTCAATGCATTTCTTAGTTAGCTTCACTTGTATTCCTTTCCGTTCATCCATCTCCAGGAACATAATCCCGGAAGTTTCCTCGAACGCATTTTACCACTTTGTTTCCAGGAAGTAATGTCCCTCGCTTCTAGGGACCCTAGAATTCACAGAGCGCCTATTTTCCGGTATAGGGATAATAACGAGATTTGACAATATAAAAACAGAAAAATGAAATCCCTAAGAATATTTTTTTTTTCTTTCAACGCCGTAAGTCCATGACAAAGCTAAATGAGAATTCTAACCCCGGTAATTTACTATCCACCATGAAAACTCATCGGGCCGTGTTAATCCCGCGAGCTATAATAATGGCGAATTAATTAATATTTATACGTTAACCACGTGGGCATGACGCTTCCTGCGGCTTTTTTTAATTCCTTCCTGGGAGCATCGGACCATTATCATACGCGTGCGCCTGGAGTAAGCATGTATGGTCTTATTAAGTTTACCGTAAAGCGTCATTGAGAATTCATATGAAAGTAGTAAGAGAATTTCGTTTTGCCAAGGAAGTTCAGGAATTTTTAAATTTCATTTTTACAAATAATCCCTATGAACGCTTCGGTGAGAAGCAGCTACCAAGTGTCTTGTATCAGTAACTGATTGAAGATGATCTTTATGACTTTGGCTATGCCTGGCCCTGTAATTATCCTGTCTAATAAAACTTGCCAGTATATTGGACATGCATCGATAATGTTACTTAGCTGTCTGTCAACAGTTGTCCATTGGCCTAACGCACCTGTCAATAAGTCATAAAAATGTTTCCAGCATAATTGAGAAATGAGCATAAACCAACTCTTGTCAGTATAAAAACAAAAAAGAAGAATTTACCTATACTAAAAATTAAATAATCTAAGGAATAACCTAGCGGATACATAAACGTCATCCAATGATGACCAAGAACAATCGCCATTATTACTAAATACTTTTCGCCCTCTGATCTCGTTAACGAGACGATTAATTAGTAGACTCGCTTTACGCTTCCCCGGTAATAATGAAATTCCACTATTCGTTTCTCTTGCAGGAAATTAAAAAAATTAAGAAAAACAATCCCTTCGAAGACTGAATAAATATGAATTCAAATCAACACCCATTCTAACTATACATACATATATACGTATATACATGTTTAAGTGGTAGTTTGGGGACAATTTGGATACACAACGTACACATTGAGGACAAGGTTTAGTTTTTTCAAAAAAAAAAACATTAGCTTACTATTGTGAATGCCCCAAAATCGCCTGGTTCGTCAAACTATACGAACTACATGATTTTATATATATATATGCTCGAGAAGAAAATCATCGCATCCGTTATTAAAGCCACAAGAAATCTTTTCAATACCAATCAAACACGCCTATTTCCCTCTATCGCTTCTAGGCCATCACCCCTCTCCTTAAAACACGAAAGAATTGTGCCATCATTACTATGTAGTATATGTACATAAATAGTAAATCAAGGATACCATATAAGTACAGTAATGACAAAAAGAAAAAGAAAAAAAATTGCGTGGCCCGAAGGCAAAAATTTCATTGGAAGCCATTGATAATGATACCCAACCACAATAATAATAATAATAATAATAATGTCAATAATAACAACACACAGTGAGTTAACGGGGTCCATTACGCTTCCAACGACAATAATCATCGGTTCTTAGTTGGTACCATCACTATACTTTGGGCAGATAACAAGCAAAAAAATCGTAAGGGAAGAAAAAAGAAAGAAGAGCGAAGAAGAAAACGGACTAATAACAATAATCGTTTAAGTTCCTCACTTTTTCCATCTCACCATAACCTAGAGTCCCATATGGCGTTCTGTAACAGACGGCATTAGAATACGAGAGTGCAAAGCTCTTTCACAATGGGAATTATAATATCCTGTAAGTGGCAAGAATTGAGTACGGTGATGTATGTATGTAGGTTTGAAGAATCTTATGGTATTTCTTGGTATATCAAGTATTATTGACGACTAATAATAATTTAAGTACAATGGTTGTGCTACGTAATTCAGATACACGACTAGTTCGCGCATGCGCAGTAACTAGTAATATAGATGCTTCAAATGAACTTCCGTCTTAAATGGCTGCGTACCAATCTAATGTGAGTTGTACCTTTAATAAAAGACGTAACGTGGAACCAATATCTTATACGTTGCTAAGGCTAGAAATTTCTGAGAAATACTCATAATGATATCGACGTCTTCACCGAGTCCTTGCTTTGAATTTCTTTTATACTTTATTATCTGCGCGTAATTTACTTTGACTATCTTCGACCTCATGCGCTACCAACGAGAGATTTACCCTGTTTAAAAAAAATACATCTTCAGGTTGTTTTTTAATTTTTCTTGAACGCTAGGCGCGCGTCTTTCGTTCTGTTGAAATACCAGGTAAAGTAAAGCGTGACATTTCGAAAAATATAGAGTCTGTTGGAATGAGATTTTGTCACGAATTTCAAACAGGTACAAGATCCATGCGCACGGCGTAGAATTTAAAAAAGAAAAGGAAAAGAAACTAAGAAGTGGTGGAATCAATACGAAATCCTATATACTTTAAAATCAGTAAACAGGAATAGCCGATTTAAAAAAAAATAATTTCAAGATAACTGATAGTTACCAGATCTTAAAACATAGGACTGGGAAGTAGCTTAATCGACAAGCCAGGGCGTCGATAAAGTAAACACAACTATTTCTAAAGATTATGATGAAATTTTCAATTTGCTGCAAATGCAATAATCATTCTCATATTTTTAAGATATACACGTTCATAAATAACGTGGATACGACTCATTCCTATGTTCATATGTGACAAAAACAGATTCCTGACCAGCATTTATTTCAAATGTTGATCCTTCTGGAGTTCGGACATTACGTTAATCTGCATTGACGCCTTATTATAACGTCCTTCTGCTCGCGGGTCGTTAACGCACGATTACTTATGTCGAAACGACGAAAATTCTCGCGGCATCGAACCGTGTCGACAAGCAAGGAAACCCAGCTTCACGCGTTTCCCATAGAACTTGGGATGACAAATTATTATGATTATTGCCGTTCGACATGCACGCCCAGCTTATCTTTGCTGTTAAAGACACGTATACCTAAAAAAAAATATTATTACCCTTATTATTATTACTCTTTAATTTTATGAATTCGCTCGCATATCATTTTAATTCGACTCGCACGACTTTGAATGTTTCGTACATCATATCCGCGCGCGCTGCATGGTGCATATTGGTTTATAATTTTAATGGCGAATGTGTAAAATTATTATTTATTATTATGGTATAAACAGATTGCATTTGTAAACGATATACTAGATAATAAAAATTTTTTAAAACTCTTCGACAGACTCTTGTTCTAACTGATCTGCTGCAATCGAGATACACCATGTATATTCGACTATGTAATGTATATATGTATATTCATATATATTTGACCATATACCGTTATGCTAATACGAACGTAGCTACCATGATGGATGAACGAAAGACATTCAATATATGATACTATCGTTAGAAGACGCTGGGCTTCCCGAGAAGACTTCAGTGCGTCTGTAACGTTCGAGAAGTCACAATTACTTACTCACTTGAGTATAATGAAAACGGAGTTCCGAAAGCCAGCAATGCGTAACCAAAGCTCGCACACGCGTGACGTAGCCACTGCTAACATATGGGCAATGCTTGTCTATCATTCCAGCTCCATTAATCACTTGCCGGTACATGCATATAATTTTTTTTTCACTTCAAACTTTTTATCTTTTTCCCTAGAATATCTTCACTCTTTGTTTTAGCAAGACGACGGCTACGTAACGCGCGAGCTAATCGGAAGTACAGAATTCGTACTTATACCTAATAACGAATCTAGGAAAGGTGAGGCTGTGTAAAATACTAGACAAGCATTGAAATATAAAAAAAAAAAGATATACCCTTAGATAGATAGAAATGTCTTCGATATTTGCGTAGTTGACTGACGCCGAAATTAAGTAAAAATAATGATATACTGCTAATGCTGCTGGACAGACTTGGACCACTACGTTATCGTACCTGTAGCCAAGAAGTAATTTCGAATATTCTTAGCATCTTGTATTACTGGTTCCTGGCCAGTAGAAGACACTGGTACTGTAAATTCTGTTGGACTTCCTGGACGAAGATACCGTATAGATTCCGTGCCAAAAATTGCAAAGGGATGGTTGTGAGCGCGGCTTAAGGCTCCATATGGCAGGCATGAAAGCGCTGCTGGTTAAATAAGTATAGGAAGGTAGGTTTCTATGTAGCTAGGTAGTTAGCTATATACGTAAACGAGTACCTACGTACCTGGTGGTTGCACCGTTGTGCATTCCGGTATACGAGGAAGCTTCATCGTTTCGTAACGACAGGGTATAGAAACACATGGTAATAGATATAAGGTGTAGTCGTGTCCGGATATAATGCACGTGGCGTAAAACCTCAGTGATCACGTTAATATTCTAAACGATTTAAGAAATGCAGTCGTCGCATCAAGAAACACGACTCGACAAGAAAACACATGTGAATTGCGAGCCAGCGAACCGGCGCGGTCATCTTACCTCGTTACGCGGTATTGCACGCGGCGATCGGATGAAATATTTAAAAAAATAAAGAAGAGCGAAAACCCGCTTTATCTCGAGTCAAGTTCGTTCCGTGGTAAATTGGGGCTGCTGCGTTAAGTAAGGCAAAGAAATTGAGAGGGTGAAGAAAACTGTAAGAATAATAAAGATCTCCGACTGTGATTGATGATAACCTAAAATACAGGTGAATATGGAGAAGCATAAAAATTATATCGCAATTTACCTTAAGTTTAATATTCCTTAATTATAAAGCTCCGTTCGGGATGCGCCTCAAGGGGTCATAATATACCAATTCCTCAATCAGGTTAAGAACCTGCCACGTCAAAGATTGACTTCCATCATGGTTCAACCGAAGGGAAATATTCGTGATTCTGGATGCGATTGTTTAATCGGAGTATTTGTCCACGGGATGGTATTTTAAACTGGATTTAATAGCGAGTTGAAGATGGGTCAGGTACGATAAATATGCAAGCAGTACTTAACGGATGGATGAATTGGATTCGATGGGTAGCAGGTGCAGCTTGTCTTCTTCGAACGCCATTTGCATTAGAGGGAATGCGCATGCGCAGTCTACATCGTATTTCCTTTGTCTGCTATTTTTCAAATTATGTATCGGAAAAAACTTTTATAATTAATACAGTCATGGACTTTTCGCGTAACTATCGTTTTATATCTTCGATGATTTATTTATGTATCCATTCATTGCTAACTGACTAGTATAGTAGTTTCGCTCGCCATCTCCATCGAGGCTTGGCAAAAAGTAATCCGTGGGTAACACCATGAGAAGTTGATGATAAACTTTATTCTCAGCTACGAGTGCTACTCTGGTTGTTGATGGCGGGTGAATATTACAATAGAATCTACTCCCTCCCAATGGACTTCGTATAATTAAAAGTAATTAACTTCACCGTATTCTGTTAGGTGAAACTTGGTTATATGTGTTATCTGGGCCAGTGGGTATGCTCTGTGATACCGACCCATAAAAATATGTCAGACGTTCGCGCCCAGCTGGGACTATTTTTTTTTTAATTTAACACCAACAGTTTAACGTATCATCAGCAATCAAAACTAGTTTAAGAAATCCCATAATTATCACCGACTCGAACTTATTATCATGAGCACTTTAACGTGTCGTAAAGCATACTCTCGTTAGACTAACTCCAACATCATAAATAAGTTCACACTAATTTCAAGTTATAAATGTAAATATCACACGAGATATTAATAATTGAGTGTAGCTGACAAGATGATCTTTCAAGCAATCCAACGATCCTCAAGAAACAGATTATCACGTAAGTACTGATTGTAATAGCTACCATAAGCATACAAAAAAGTTAAATTCAATCAAAATCATTATCTATTGCCTTCGTAGGTGTAAAATACGGATCAACCACTGTTTATATCCAAGTAACTGGCTGCGTTTTTCTATACGCTGATTTATCGTCCAATCATCGATAGCGGGTCGATCACGTGTTACTAATAAGAAAAATTAATTGCAAAAGATGCAGGAAAAAGGTAAAAGGAAACATTAACAGTACAATGAGCATAATAAATCATTTCCATCCATAACAGCTACTAGATTTCATGATTTGTATTATAATTTCCATGATGCATTGACTTCCACTGTACTATACATACAGGTTTTCTTGCACCTGACTATTATTCTGTGCATGCAGTATACAATACAGGCACTACGAATATGCAGCATATGTACATACATACTATATAATTCATATGGATGTACTATCAATTCCCAGTATATAGCAGAGATGCACGCGTGTACATTAATGCACAGCTCGTAACGCAATACCGTCTAGCGTCAGTGTCCAATATTATCGTGCGGAATTCACCTTGTCTGCTACCGAGTTGCACAAAGTCGCTAATTCTTGAATTGGAAAACGTTATCGTTACCATCTTTCACGACGCCTGTTTGGTCGCGCGAATGAAGCCATGTCAAATAAAAATTTGTCATTCAATCGTTGGGGAAAGTATAATAAAAATTGAGGAGCTGCTGAATCTTAATACAAGAATGAATTATTCGATTATAAAATTTTTATGTCTTCATTCGCCAACAAGAGGCTAAACGTGTAGCATGCGAGGAAGAATACCAGGAATAAAACGTCACCTTTTTTTTCCTCGCAATTGTATAATTTTCTATCATTTCTTTTTTTTTTTTTTTAAATCTCCAAACTTCTCAATGGATCTCAGCATTCCTAATTTTTTTTGTATGAATTCATTGTACTGATAGTCAAATGTGTTTTCTTACGCGATACTCGAGATTAATCTAACATCCTTTACCTGGATCACAAACCCTGGTACTGGTATTTCATTTCGTTTATATATTCTGTACACATAATCATACAGTACAAGCTGGCTTATATTATTATGCATCAACGGTATCGCACGTGCCATACAAGGACACATGTTTCAAGTTTTACATGTACATATGATTACCTTATAGTGACTTTTTATGAGCAGCGCGGACGATGCTGAATGATGAGATTCAACAAAGAAGAATCGCCTCAGTATCAATGAAACTGTCAGAAACAATATGTCAAGTGATACCACGGACGCTATACCTATATACACAACCACGTGTGCCACGTAAAACGCGAGAAAATCAAGTATCAAGGAATTCCAAGTCTTAAGCCAGTTTTATACGGTAATCAAATAAAATTTATACCGACCATAATAAATCCGTACATATTATATCTCTTACTCAGAGAAGAAGCTGCGTAGTTTGTGCTACGATACAAATTAGTGTGACCTCGCTGTACATACCTTGCACGTTAAAATGTTTTAATAATCAAAAATATATTTTTCATGGTTTCACGCAGGCAACCTACTTAACGATTTACATAGAAGAGATGAGCAAGATATCAGATGAACTGGAGCGAGGCGTGGCGCCGTTCCTATACTAGTTTTACTCACTTTATTTGCTTTGCTCGCTTTACTCGCTCCCATCTTCTCCAGAGTGAGTATAAACTCTCGGGAGTTCTTGTCAGTAAACGAGTGGGTGTGGGGGACCATGAGAAACTAGCAAGGAGGAGTACGCGACCTTGCAAGGCCAGACAGGTGCAGTTTCTTCAGAGCAATAACGATCAATTTCAAGTACGACTTCTATACATACATACGTATATATATATATATATGTATATCTATATTACATATATTGAAGATATCATACGTTGCAGCATTTGCCAAGTAAACAGAATGAGACGCATTGAGATACACTGAGATGACCTTTCATCTTAGTGCTACTGAATTTCAATCATTCATTTTTATACCTTTGATCATTTATGGTCTTGATAAATATGATCCTCGCTACTGCGCGTGGCTTATGTAGTTATAAAATCAACAGGTGTTTCATTCAAAAGATTTTGATCTCAATGATCTTTCATTTGTTCATGCAGACTATGATGATTGCATCTATCTATCTCTCTCTGTCTGTCTTATGGATGATCTTCGCTTATGTCCATATAGAAATAAGATTAAAAGATATCTTCCACTTTAGTCGAGAAGATTCCATCCAGCCATTCACGTTTGGAATCTCGTTGACCTTTGACAGAGTTAATTAAGCCGACGTGCGTCGATTAGCTGGCAAATTCACTGGAAATTAATATTGTGGAACCCCGGCATCCTGATCCTTTGGGATATCAGTTGGAGTCTTTTAAAGGAGGGGAATTTGAAAAATTGATATTATCTAATCAAAGTATTTTCAATTTTACTTGGGAACAAGAATATCTACAGTAATGAGGGTAATTAGATATTCGGATCTTACACGATATACTTTTCAATATAGATATGTGGATATTATTGTTCATTTTTCTTTTTGTAACTCCCCGACACAAAAACGACACCATTCTTGTTAATTGTAGGGGATTGTAGGAAATCATAAGTGCACAAATTAACGAATTTACAGTTATCATTTTCTTGTATTTTTTTTTTCTAAGTAATTCTAATATCGCACAGAACATACGGGCTATCATAAAATATGCTCATTAGCGTTTCACGTACAGAGCGAGATAATATTTTCTTTCGGTTTTTACATGCTTCGCCCATTAGAGAGGTTTTATGAGTCTTAGATTTTTGGGTAGAATCCTTAAACGATAATACCGGCCCGTTAGTTTAATAGGATTGCAAAGTACACGACGAAACATTTATATGCGCGATAAGAAATATAAGTGTTCATAATGGTATAAACTATAATGTTAAACTCACCTGAGAATTGTTTGGTGAAATTTGGAAATTGATGACTCGTTCAGTGATGATTGTGATTCCAGGAGCTTCTGACACTTGCACTAATGTTTAAACACAACCGTATCGAACACGTAGCCATGTTTTATTATCTTGTAATTATTACCGTAAAGAATTTGAACCGATTCCGGGCAATCAATTTTTATAACCTTTATCGACGCTGACGTCGTTCCTTTTTTTTAACGCACCCGTTTTTTATTTATGAACCAAAGTATCGAGAATGAGTTACTCAAATTTCAAAACTTTACTCAAATTAACAATATTCCCAAAAGAAATCTAATTTCGAACGAAGCATTACAATTTTATAATATAATATCTAGCACGACTACCACCACCGTGACTTTTTCCTGGGCATTCTACAGTTTCTCCAAATTTCCATTCGAACGAATGTTTATCCCTTTCAAAAAACTTGAGCACAAAAAATCACATAAGCTTCCCAGACAAGTTACTATAAAAAAAAAAAAAAACACACAAGGAATGCATTAACAAAAAATAGTTAATTTTCCAAAAATTCTTAATATCAATTTCTTCAAAAATAATAGCATCGTCCCCACGTCAATGTAATAATATATTTTTTCTCATGCCCAAACAATAACTATTCCGTTCCCTAATATGTGTCACAGTTTTTCATTGTTACTGATGAATTTGGATAAAGAATGGATCCAACCCCCGTGAGAAACGTCGGATCGAAACGAAGGCGAGAATAAAGATATAAAAACGATAATTATCCTCTCGCTCTCAAAGGCAACACGCTAAACCGTGTAAAGTGACTCTAGAAGGTGGTTGATCCGTTGTGCGTGGTGGTCGGGTAGTTTGTGGCTGCCAGCGAGAGACTCGTGCTACGCGACAAGTCTCTCTTACGCTCTCTCGTATCCCCTCTCACTCTCTCTTTCTCTCTCTCGCTCACTCCTTGATATTCTTTGCTTCTTCTTCATACTCAGACTTTTCTCTATCTCTTTCTCTTCCCTTGTATACATATTATACACTCTGCGCACAGTACCTATACCATAGTTTCTCTCTTTCTGAGATTCTCTTATACTCCTAGTTCGCTGCCATAGACTGGTACCTGATGGTAGTAGATATAGTCAGCGAAGAAGTCAACTTCTGTGATATGATAAGCATTTACTTCGACATCTGCAAACTGCTGACAGCGAACAGATGCTATATTTTCTCATGGTGCGTACTGTGCTTATCTAGGATTCGTTATATCCATTTGTACAGTGGCATTTTGGTACATGAAACAAATTATATAAATATTCATGGGTTCAATAATTAATAGCGACCAATGGTAATAATTAATAACTATTAGTACTATGTTAATTGCTACACATTTGGTGGAACACTCAAGCAGATATCAAGCCTCTGATACATAATAGTTTTTAAAATTAATGACAGTCACTATACCATAGACAAGATATAGTTAATCTCTGACTAATAATTAATCTATAATCGTGCTGCCATGTTTCTCAGCGTGGGATCATTAGTGTACGACTCCATTACAAACTGATAATATATCGGGCATGAGTTAACGTAGAACGCGTTATAAAGAGCTAAGCAATGTGTATACTGAGCAGCTAAGAATCTGATAGCGTTAAGCTCATACATAAGGAGAGAAAAACTACCAGAAGAGATCTCTATTAGCATGAGCACATTGACACAGTCGTTGCAGACTAACCGGAGACGAGTTTTAGCCACTGAAATTTATAAATCTTGATTCTGGTTGACCTTAAAGGTCAGGATAACTTGGCCAGCACATTTCGACATTATAAAGAGTTGACTGGGACGTTACACGCATGCTCATTGGTGCGTATCGCTCGAGGAATGTCCTGGATATAAATTTTATAAATATCTTGGAATTTTTAATTCCATTAAATTCGAGGTCAAAGCACCCAAATCTAAATAGGATCCAGACATTCCTATCTATGGATTGACCTGAACCTTTCGAAGTTGCATTTGGATGATCGTTCGTGACGCTGAATCCATTGAAAACATGTATATATATATATATATATATATATATATATATATATATATATATATATCTGTGTGTGCGTATATATATTTATATTTATATACTTGCGTATGGTATACAGCCATTCGAAGTGAGCCTACAGTTAGGTAACATGTGGTAAAGTGACCATCTGTCTAGGAAGTGACTGTTTGTTGTCCATTCGCAGACTCAGGAACAAGGACGTTATACGTTCTATGGGGATCTTATGTTATTTATCTACAGGGTGTATTAGATATATATCCCTTAAAGTATAATGTCTGGTCGGAGCCAGGAGGATCATCTGTGAATCCCATGAGTCTGCGAATATTGATAAGTATTCTTGGTGAGATCGCTCATAAATCCTGAGTTACGTTACGGAAAAACGGATATATTGCATTAACTATGGAGTTTTTAGATCTGCCATAGAAATTTTAGAATTACAGATAGATACCTGTGAAGATAATGCATTGGCAAGTACTGAGGTGATCGATGTTAAAGTCAATAATTATTTAGTATATTCATATACCTCAAGGTATTTGCCTCACCAAAGCAAAGTAACTCCTGGTGCCATTATACAGGTTCTCTCAGTTCGTTACACCTTAGCCTTATTATGTACAAAGCATTATATTGCAATATAGTCGAGGCAAGTTCTATAAAACAAAAATACCGTTACGAAATTTTGGTCTAGCATCACATAAATTCTTAGATTAAGCTTGCAGGGTTACGGGACAGGATCTTGGTGCCACATCTTTTTCTCCCTATTTGGTTTTCGGTAGTTTAAACTGTACGGCGGCCACGTAGACGTGCATTTAGGTACAAGGTGTAAGAATTTGTATGCAAAATTGGATACCTGAAACACGAAAGTATCATGGTAATCAGAATCACTAAAGAATTCTCTGGTTTCTCTGGAAACAAGAATTTTGTGGTTCCGTGGTACTTGCCAGCTTACTGTATACTTACCACTTACTACTTGAGTGACTGAAGCCGCTCGGAGATAGCTTATCAGTAACCACGTGCTTTCTACTTGTAGATTTATTTGCCCGAACCCTGCCTACGTTAAGAATCAGGATAATACAGTAAGGAGAAAAATCAACGGTCTGGTGCAGCCATTAAAAAGCAGCCCTGAATACCCTGGTTACTCAAATAGGATGTTTAATATACCCATAATATTTCATTGCCTTCACGATAGTATATTTTTTGTATTGCTGATAGTTTTCAAGCTTCTCCCAAATCTAAAAATTATTATGATGGCTATAAAATGTATCATTGTTTTATGAGTGCACGATTCAAGTGACATAGATCGTTGATCGATCCTAAATATATAAGAAATTTTTATTTCTCTCAATTCACGGATCAGACGAGAATCGATCAAAGATGCCAATTTGCCCCTTGTAAAGAACCAATTAAAAATTCACTAAGTTGAGAAACCGGATCGGCCATTACAGTTTTCAGGTCGTCGACTCAAGGCGCCTTAATTAATTCCATTGAGACGTCGGAGTCGTTTTACAGTTTCTAATAATTTCTTTACTTTTTTTTTCGTCACCTCAACTTGTGTGTTTGGTTTATTCATTTCCTTTTCTTTCCCTCATCGACGTATGTTGTATGTATATCCATCTGTAATTCTGAGTATCATAGAACTTTGATTCATCGTTTAATGATTGAGCTTCTAGGAAATTCTTGAAATCAAAGAGCCTTATCCTTATTTCATCATTGATCATTCACAAAGGTTTTCTGAGCGGAATTAATGACTTGTGGATAACATGTGTATGATTGCTCGCATTGAACAATCAATCTACGTGTTAATTATCTTACACAGTCCAGTGATTTGGTATCTATCTATAATATTATTATGACTTCGCTGTGAAAGTCATCCGGGCCGTTTAAATAATTATATTCAGTTTACTGAATCATGTTATTTAATAAAGCAAATATGGAATAGGATTTGCTAAGAATCTAAAACCAAACGCAATACACTGGTTAATAATAAATATTTTAAATATATTCATTTAATACATCCTCATTCTTTTCATACCGCTATGAATGTCTCTGTGGACATTGTAAAAAAATTGCTGGCTTTCAGCTCAAGCTTCTTATTGGATCTCATCATTGAAAATATCATTGGATGAAGTACTTTCTTTGCCGGCTGCATTTCCCAGCCAGATTTCCATTGGGATTCCAGTAAAAGGGAACTCTGAGAATATTTATAACGATTGACTTTGAAAACTATATATTGCTTTAAAATTAATTTCAAAGAATACTCTTACTTGATGACTCAATTCATTTCCCAACCAACACCAATAAAGCAATTGGCTAAAAGCTGCTCCTAGGTAAATAGCAAATTTCAAAAAATTCGTACTATGCCCAACCACCTGTTGAATACAATATACAATATAAGAACAGTAGAAATAATATAATAAAAAATCATTACCAATAAAGATTGAAAGCCTGTCAAGCATATCATCAAGCTGCTGCTCAATAATTGGGAAAGCATGGATGAGCCAAATACGCCATTCACTTCGTCAACTAATAAAATAAGATATTGATGATGCATGACGCACTTCCGGTATCTCTCAAAAAAACCTCCGCAGTCTATCGTGCGCCGGAAACAAGTGAAATCCTTATCAGGATTAGTTTTAGATCTTCCACCAGAGGCGTTAATATCGAGCGAACAACTTTGAAAATTCGCAGCAAGTATTTCCAGCTGAAACAGCACACGACCACAGAGAACGAAGACAGTATTGTCCATTCCGACGATGGCGATCATTCCTACAGCAACGGCAAAACTCTGTATCCCAAATACAATCTGGTGCATCGGTGTCACCGTTGTGTCAAAAGGATACCGACAACGTATTGGCAGTTCTCCTTTTTCCCTTGGTACAAACAATATCAGAGCTATCACCAGCACACATCCCAAACATGAAAATCCCAAAATTGTCACCCTTTCTCGAATTTTGTATCTTTTCAGCAGCGCCATTGCTGCAGGATCTGCGAGCATAAGAAAGTCAATTAGAAATTGTATACTGTGTGCGTAACGAAAGCTTAATGGCACTTTGTATCAGTGATGATTAATTTCTCTAATCCTACAGAAACTAATTATTGAAGACAGATGCTTTATGGATTTTCAAACGTTCCGGGATCGCCATATAAATGACAACAACAAGAAAAATAGCAAAGAAAATTCATTATGCATTAATAACCGATGATGGCGCTGAGGTCGCACTATGGGAAGCCATAGCGGAGTTGGTTGACCAGTAATGACTCGACGTAGCGGATGAATATACTTGAGAAATCGTCTCTACAGGCTCTTAAGGTTCTCAAGATGCTCGAAGAGCCCTTAACGATCTTATCTACCGCTTTCTTTTTTTTTAATTCAAGCAAAGAGAATACAATTATTATTGATTCTTTTGACATGTGCTCACCAACCAAATCACTCGTCCAAGACTCACACTGTCTGACCGAATGCACAAGTCTGTCAATCCTTGACTTCTTACACTGGAATACGACAGCTTTGAAACTTACGACAGATATGCCAACAAAAATACAACCACTGTCCGTGAAAGTCACTAAATCCTTGTAATTAATTATGATATCGGTAAGAAGGCCAATACTAAAAATGGCGATGGCAGCAAACACAATTTTATTATAAACCCAGTAAATCACTTTGACACAATTGGAAGTGTCCGATGACAGATACCATAGTCCTGCCAATCTAAAAATAAAATAAAAAATAAGAAATCTATATATGTATACCATAGAAAGACATGTCATACTTACTTAAGACACTCGACCTCCATTTTATATTTTTAGTACCGTTTGATAACTGCTCCAACTTCTTCTAATACTGACACTCAATAATTCTATAGTATTAGCAATACTCATAAGTTAATTGAAGCGTCACCAGCAAATATTCTAGTACAACCAAGCCCATTGATACCATAAGCGATATCAAAAATATAAAAAAAAAGCGATTAAAATAGCAAACATTTGCATTGAAACGAGAAACGAATGACTCTCAATTAGATGCGTTATTCCGTTAGAAAAAAAAGTTCAATAATGTCAATGAAAAAATTGAAGAAAAGAGAAGCTAATTTTGAATCCTTTAAGCGTGCTGTAACTCTGTAATAACTTCTCCAAAGTACTGAGCACTTGGCACGGTGTTCCTCGAAGCGTTGATATGTACTGATAACAAAGCAGCTCCATTACAAGGCGTTACAACCTCTGACGTACAATATTACCAAAGCAAAAGTAGAGTATAGTAGATACAGCATTATATGTATATCCCATATTATTAGGGATCGTTTCGATTCAATCAATGTGTAGATACACTTAGGCAACGCTTTGAGAAGATTGCAGCGCCATTGGCTCTTGGCTTAAAGGGGTGCAAGAAGGAACGAAGAAGGGGAATCCCTATAGGACATGAATATATGATGGCGGGCATTAATGTTGCTTGGACAGGTGTCACGTTTCTCGGGCGTAATTCAGGGCTCTGGATAATTCGCATAAGGGGACGACGATGTGCCAATTTGAATAATAAATAATGGCGATGTAAATCAGACAGTATAAACACTGAGCGGGGTGTCGCGGAGGAGTAAAGAGAGAAGTGCATTCTTTTATTGCTGAGATGTGACGTGTATTAAAGAAAAAAAAAAAAGAAAAAAAAGAAATTACAAAAAATGAACGGAGAATATATAAATAATTACATCAGACCTTGTTCCGTATTCAATAATACGTTTTTATCTTAAGGTTCGTCGCTTTAATTGTGATACTTATAAGAAGGGGCATTTTTCTCTCTTAAAATATTTTGTGATTTACAAAGCACTAACCAGTATTCGTAAAGATTGTTCTTGGTTGTAAAGGATACGCTGTGAGAGAATTTAGCGAAAATTACGAGGGACGGATAAGAAGTGCAATAAAAGTATATACTTTTCACTTTGCCGGTATCATTTGGTATGCAAAATTCTTGACGAATTACAAGAGCCTTGCTGCGATAATATGATAACTGCTTTAAAATCCTTTTGACAATCAAGTGTATCTTTTTGTTTTCTGCGGACGGCAAAAATATTCCGGTACCGGGAATCGAACCCGAGCCTCCTGGGTGAGAGCCAGGTATCCTAGCCACTAGACCATACCGGACTGAGATACTAACGTTCCTTCGTATATCGCTCACAAATGCGAAAGTTATAAATAACTATATTATACGTTATGTAATATATATTGTAAAATTGCAAAACATTGAAATGCAGCAGATAAACCTAAATGCTATGAACAATTATAAAACGTTACGTAATATTCATCCTGGCACTTAAAACGTGTTGACGATTATATAAGATAAACGCCCCTATTATGGACCATCTAAAGAAAATCTTTCGTTATGACTGTGTAAATTTATAAGGATGAATAAGAATTTACGAATACACCTAGAAGTGGCTATGCTAATGCACTGTGTAATTTTATGGAAACTGATCAGTCTCCGTTAAAAGGTTAAGAAGATTGGTAGAAAAAAAAATGGCAAATTTTACAAAACGTCGCCAGAATATCAGTCGAATAATTGGGATGGCTATGCCCCAGGGTTCTACTGACAGACGGGTTGAATCAGCATAACTTTTCCACTCGGTATCTAATAAGACTCATTATGTAGGGTGGCCTGGTGCAGAGGTGCAATTCGTGAATCGCGTACATCGCACGAAGGACCAAAAATTATATTGGATTCGACGTATAACACTATAATTTTCAAAACCCAAGAAGAAGCCTTATTACGTTTCTTCTTTAATTATGTCGGCGATTTTCATGTCACTGCTCAACACTTCATATATATATTTTGCATGATAAAACTTTTCCAGATCTGTCATTTAGGACCAATCCTATGGCATTTCATTGATTAATAGGTTTGGGTATTTTCTAAAACAGAAAAAAGTATATTGTTTACAACTGTTTCTCGGCTGGAATTGAATCTGCGATCTACGGGTTGTCAATATCTTTATAGGCACTGATATTATTTTGAAGTTTTTTTTCTCTATAATACAAGAGACTACGAATATTATGCATTTTGGGAATAAAATTTAAAAAATATTTGTCAGAAGTGGGATTCGAACCCACGCCCTCAGAGAGGACCAGAACGCCCATAACCCAGCATATGCTGAGAAGGTTATACCTTGAGTCTGGCGCCTTAGACCGCTCGGCCATCCTGACATGTTGTGGCGATTTATGAATTACTATTATTTGAACGTTAGTATTGGATAAAAATAAATGGGAGATAAAATGTTAAACGAATAAATGCAAAGTGCATTAAACAGAATGCATACAGGGATAAAATAAGAATAAAAAAATTGAAAAAGAATGAAATTACTTGTCAATTGAACAAAATAATATTAACTAAGAAATTTCAAAATTTATATTTATTTATGGATTCTACTAGGGTGATTTCAAAATGAAAAACATGTTTCCGCCCGGGATCGAACCGGGGACCTTGTGCGTGTGAAGCACACGTGATAACCACTACACTACGGAAACATTGAAACTTCGACTTGGAGTACCTCTTTACACATTGCTTGACATAATATAGTTACTATTCTTCCGTTATGTGATAAATTCTTAAAATAAATCATCAATTAATGTTAATACTCTCGATACAAAATCCCTAAATTACTGTTATGCTTTCTACTATTAGTTATATCCTAAAATCATGAATATTTCTCATTTTTTAGTCTCTAAGTATCAACATTCGCATCCTAGTGTTCCGTCCTCTCATAAACTTTGATATATTTGACATTATAGAAGTACAAGATGAATATTCAAACAAATAATAAGGAAATGAATGACTTTTCTGATCTAATGATTTAAACCAAAATGAGAAGAACAACATCTCATAATCTCCCGTATGGTCTAGTGGCTAGGATACCTGGCTTTCACCCAGGAGGCTCGGGTTCGATTCCCGGTACGGGAATTACTTTTTGCACTTGTAAGCAATGAAAACTGTCAACTAAAGCCTCAATGATTTTCATCAATTATTACCGGCTAAGCCAAAGTATTTGCAAAGTCCAAAAATCCTTAGGACTCTTCTCTTTCACAATCATTTTTCATTAAAATTGTATCATGTACTTCTAGCGGCACCTCTACTTTCAGGAACATGATGCATCATAAGAAAAAAAAAAAAAAAAGGAACCGCTATTCAAGAGATGCACTTTCTCAAATCGATTGAATTGTAAATCGTAAGAATGCTAAATCGGTCTACTTCGCTGTCGCGGGAACGTGCTCACTTGGAATTCGAAATGCATCTAAACTATTCGCATTATTAAAGCTGACTCTTCTTTGAGAATTCAAGGTATCACTAGAAATTCTTATTCCTTATAAAAATTATCTGTTTGTCGACCATTCATGTATTTTCTCATCATTCTCTCACAATACGGTTCACGTATACATATAAGAGAATTAAATTTCACATTAAAATGATAAAACCATGATGATTATTGTACTATGACGATTAAAATTTTATAAGATTACATATTACATCACTCGTATACCCGTAGTATAAAAGGAATGAAGTTTCAAATAATCCCGCGCTAAATGAGTCCAAGATAAAAAGTAAATGTTCACCGATCTTAAGGAAGACGAGTGCAAATGGCTCGTACGTCAATTTTACTGAAGGCATAGCAATTATTTCGGCGACGATGCGTAACGTAATAACGATTATTACGCGGCATCCGATTAAAGGGACGTAAGGGCGTCATGAAGTGGGGACGCTCGGTGTCGTCATTGGAATTTCAAGTTGATTCCCTGAGATCTTTTTTGGATTCTCCTCTTCTCACCTCCATCATTTTTTACAGTCCTATGTATATTCTTTGCATAGAGATGGTTTCATATTCCAATGCTTGCACGTTTCTCTAGGACTATTTGGATCTGCAAAATTTATTTGTACCAAATATTTTAGCAATGAAGAAATCTATAATAAATCCCAAATCGACAACATAAATATTCACATGCTGAATCTGGATAGAAATAACTTTTCTAAAACTTGACAAATCAACAGTAATATTTTGACATTAACAAAAGTAATGTGAAATAAGAATTATTTGAAGAAAAGTAATAGTAACGAATCAATCATTTTTATCCTATTATACAATACACTCATAAAGTTCAATACAGCCTTATCGTACAAAAACAGTACAGCTCGAATTAGACTGAACAAAAAATTTTCTGGTGATAGGATAAGAACCTTACCCTATACATTACATGTGATGAAATATAATGAAAATAGTTTTTAGCTCATGTAAATAATCAGATTCAAACAATCTTGACCATTAGGAAACCCTCGTTCTCTAAACTTCTGCAGACGAAAATTAAACCATATGAAAAATCCCTGTATATGCTTACATTTCTAAAAGAAAAAAGTAGGTTTAGTGCTCCCAGGGGCTTCAGTGTATCGCAAGATTTATACAAGGCAATTAGTTTTACAAGAATTTTGTAGTACCCTATTAAAATCACATAAAATGTATTTTAGACTTATAATGAACGTGATAAAAAAAATTACTAGAATATCTGGCTTTCACTCAGGACGCTTGAGTTTGATCCCTAATATGAAAATTCCTTTTGCGCTTCTAAGCTAGGATAATTTATAACTAAAACCTCAATAAGCAGCATCAACTTCTAACAGCTAAGTCTAAGTTCTTACAAAGTCCAGAAAAAAAATATATATACAGGTGCTAATGACATTAATGAAAATATTTTTCATACAGTGAGTCAGCATCGCAACCGTAATACGCGGTACATGATACTCCATGGGGGCCTTTTATTGGGGCCCTACTTATACCTGTCTCGTAATGCAGACGGCTGAAAATAATTTGCAAAGGCGCGACAAATCGGCAGCGTTAAATCGCATCATAAATTCACATGAAGATCGTCGAGACGCTCTGGCATCGCGCAAGAATAATAAATAACATATTAAAGCCGTGAGATTCGTATCTCCCTTATATTAATCCCCTAACGAATGTAACTAATTGGCTACGCGATCAAGCGGTTTTACATAACAGCCCTTAGAGTTACTTCCTTCTCAAATTTTATCTTTCCCATGATTCTCGTTAATCCCATCTGACTGATTCTTATTATTTATTAATCTTATCTCACGTTCCAAACTAGGATGAATTTCTCTAGGATGAAAAAAAAAGATTAATCTCACCAGTTATTATCTCTTCAGTTTTAATAGACTGTCACTGTACTGTCTCTGTTTCACACCAGAAACATACTGTCGCTTTACTTTTATAACAAACTGTCCAGAAGCCACTGTATCTTAGAGTTTTAATGGCTTCTCTGAAGAACAAGAAACGATGAACGAGTAGAGACATTAATGAACAATATAATAGGCTTTGCAAGCGTCGGTAAATCTTCACCTTGTATAAGAAACTTTAAAGTGCCGACTGGATGCTGTTGCCGCTTGGAAACACCTGAAAATACATGGTCTGTTATAAAACGAATATAAACCATAATAACGCTTTGTTTGATAACAAAATAGAATATAAAACTCGTAGGCATATAAAAAAAAAGTACGACTAGTACTTTGTATAATATGATGAGCTGGTTATTAATTATTTGTACTGAACGTGGTGATCGTTAAATTAAAAGTTTAGTGAGCAATCAGTAGTACTCTGTGCAACAGGAAAAAAAAAGTGGGGACCGAAAAAATTTATGTGTCAGCAGATAATGATTGGTCCCTTGAGAGTCGTTTCTTGGGGGGGACCCCCTCCACTTAATGGCCCAAATTATCCAAGACCCTTCTCTTGTGGTCAGGTCCAATCCGAATCCTCGTGAAGTTCCTCTCTTGGGTCCGGACAACTTTTCGCATGATCCTCAACCTCCTTCTTATTTACTCTTAATTTCTCGGCGGTCCCATCAGGATGTGGCCAGTAACGACTCACTTCTCTGGACCCAGAGAAGTGGTCTCTCGCACTTATTACACCTTATGAATGGTTTTTTTATACCGGTAGTCCTCAGTGTCACGTTAGGCGAGTATTTTGTAGCCGTTTTGCGCTGTATGATAAGGACGACAGTTATGGCTTTGGGACTTGGCGCCAATTACGGGGCCTCACGTACGTCTCTGCTTGATTTCTCTGGTACAAATCCTTACACTCGTCTTCGTCCCACTTTCCCAATCTTAATTTCAAATCGCCTAACCATTTTCCACGCTACGATAGACGCCGATTGTTGGGACCCACTATGCTTCGATGTGCATAATTCACTGGCAAGATTCTCGAACCTAATTGAGCTGATCGGATCGGTACGATCCGGGGCCCGTTAGTCTGCTCGGAACGCGTGAAAATGCCGATCCAGATTTAACAAACCACCCTCGCAACAACTGAATACCGTTTCGTTCCTTTTTATAAACTTATACGAAAGTATATAAAATTTGCACACGAATAACTGATAAGGTTACGCACACACAAAACACGTGGCCATTTTCTAGCTTCGATTCATAGACAATGATACTTGAAATAATCGTATAAAAGTATTTAAAAATATTTAGAGTAAAAATTATCTTACGAGATTCTTTTTCTTCGGATCAAGCTTTTATTCGTAAGTTCTTGTCGTGGGAAGAATGGAAGGGGGTAGGCTCAGGGGGATGTCTTTGTGGTGCCATGCTTTTTCAGGTAGCTGTAATCTTTCCTCTTTTCCTGTCACGATTTCCTCTTTCTGATCTTTACACAAAAATGGCCTAATTCTTCTTTAGCAACTGCCAATACTATGTATGCACTCGAAGTTACTCAATCTCTTGATTTCCTTGTGGGCTTCTTCCTACCTCTTTTTCACGAAGACCTTCCTTCCTTCCTTCCTTTCCTTATGGCTGTATCCCCAATGGGGGACATGTGCCAGTTTTTCACAAAGACGATGACCCAATGGCGACTGTGATCCATAGACTTGCGTAGACTTACCTGTTAGATGGTAACACAGCTTACAGACCTCCCTAGTGGCTCAGGATTCAGTTATCAATAACCAAAAAATCCTACAGCTGGTACAGACAATTTCTTATTTATTGAACTCTTCTCATTTCTTATGCAATATCCTTTCGAACAGAGCAATCTGTAGTCGCTATGTCCAAACTGGATGATGTCACTGGATGTCACGTAGTGGAAAGTGGCAGTTGGATTCTTGTGATTTTATCCAATTTTGTCACCGGCGTCAACAGTTAAGATTAACGTCTAGAAATGATTTTCTAGGAATACTGCAAGAGTTTATTATCTAATTATATCTTTTAAGTATATGCAGTATTTATATTAAGTGCGAGCTTCACTCGAATGTGTTACTGATATTTGTGGATCCGAATGTCATTTGCAGGTTAAAAGAGATCCTGCCGGATTTCGATATATTTAAATCGTACGGCGTTGGACAAGTGAAATTACTAAAATGGATATAAGTGCCTTCTTCAAGGCTAGTGTGAAGACTGTTCGTCTAAGGAACAAGGAGCTGGGTGCTGGTAATGAAATCAAGATTTTATCTAATA
The DNA here is from genome assembly GCA_030142595.1 of Trachelus iudaicus. Lineage (NCBI taxonomy): Eukaryota > Metazoa > Arthropoda > Insecta > Hymenoptera > Cephidae > Trachelus > Trachelus iudaicus. The sequence continues at coordinate 98,053 of JARQTH010000498.1, read as the reverse complement.
GAAAGCGGGAACGCTCTGCCTTTTTTTCGAAGGCTCATGATGTAGTTACTCAGATAACAAAGCTACGGGAATTCCTCTTGGAGAATCGGAAAGCTTATCTGAATTTTAATGATCGTTTGTCTAACAAACCACGCATGCTGGATACTGATCGTGATCAGATTGATGCTGGTGCACAAAAGATCATGACTACCTGTTCACAACTTATCAAGGAACTTAAAAGAGAGATAGCTGGTTCTGAAGTCTCACGGCAGAACATGGAGCATCGTGAAATTGTTCTTCTGTTAATCGAAGAGTATTTGAAGAGTGTATGTAAAATCTATTCTGAGCAGAAGGCTATTCGTGTTAAGCGAGCTGTAGAAACAAGAAAAATGGCTAAACTCGAGCCAGATCCAAAACGTACCCTAGAAGTGCCACAGATACCTTTAAGTAAATCCTTATCCACTGGTATTAATGATTCTCCAAACAAAGAAAGTAAGGATAAAATCGGTGAATCTGGTGAATCGAGTCCTATGAAAATCCAGGAAATAAATGGTGATGTCAATACCTTGATGTACGAAGAGGAATTGTCACCAGAGGATATACAGATGTTTGAATCAGAAAATGAACAATTATACAATGAGTTGAATACATTGACAGAGGAGGTGAAACAGATTCAGAGTAAAGTTGTTCACATAGCCGAGCTTCAAGAGATCTTCACTGAAAAGGTTTTGGATCAAGACAAAGATCTGGATAGACTCATGACAACGGTTGTTGGATCTACTGAAAATGTGCGCGAAGCTAATGAACAGATTCGACAAGCTATTCAAAGGAATGCTGGACTTCGTGTTTGGATTCTTTTTTTCCTTCTGGTTATGTCATTCTCTTTATTGTTTCTTGATTGGTATAATGCCTGAAGCGTTGAATAGTGAAAATGAACTTTGCCAGTTAAGCATCGATACTTTGTTACTTCTTTTCCTTTTGTACGAACTCAGGACAGGTGTTAAGTACGATATCGAACACAACTAGAAGAATTGCCAAAATATGTCAATATATTTTTATCGCCAGAAAAAACTGTACATAGTATTTGCTATTTATATAATAAAAATGAAACTACATATATATGCACATGCACTGTACCTTGTATACATATAAATATGTATAGATGAAGGTATAATCATCATTACGTAAAACGACTCACCTCGTTCTACGTAAAGTGAAATTCCCACATAAATTTAAACCTTTTCTTCTCAATTGATGTCCATCAAGTTGATGTCAATGTCTATTCTTTTTCCTTTAGTTGATAACACTGTTAGTGTCATAACAAACAAGAAAAAAGAATACTTAATCTCTTCCATAGAAACAAAATAAAACATTGATTAATGACAGATGTCATTCATGAAAGTATCAAACATTTCAGTCGGTCTAATTCATTAAAATCTTTTTAGTTGGTCGGTCGCAACAATTGCGAATCACACATATTTAAACACTGTAGAAAATCGCGATAGAAAAGAAAAGAAAATAGTAAATAAGAAGGATCTTAGAAAATTAATTACGATACAAATCCTTTAAGGTAATTCTAAGATCGAACGTATGTGTACTTGAAACTTGGAAGCGTATCGCAAGGGCAAATGTTACCTTCCACAAGACATTGTACGACCCAGGTCGTCGAGACCAAAGGAATTTGCCAATTTTTAGCTTTCTCTACGACCCAGGATGGACATCTATTATTGGTAACGACGACAGTGGCACCATCGAAGTTTTGTGCTAGATAAAAATAAATAAAAAGAAATATAATTATACTAAAATATTTCCAATGTCTATTTAAGATATTATTCCTTGTAGAGGTACCTGGATCGTCCACGTGTATGACCTTGGCACCAGCATTTTCGCAGATCCTACCCCAAAATACTTGGAAGAGCTTCTCGTGACGTAAAATTGGAATTACGATAACAGCATGATTAAATGGCTTCGTTTTGCGAGGTTGAAACATGTCGACATAGGATCTTTTGCCGAGACTCCATCCAGCTGGCAGAATATTTTCATCAGGATTAAGCATTTTGTTCTAGAAAAGATGGATGACGTTATTTCAATTATAAATTATTGACAATGATCAATACAATTGAGAGAAAGATAATATATATACCTGGTGACAACAGCGTATAATCCAATTGTGATTATACGCAGGAATACCAAGTGATAGGCACTCTATACTCTTCGCTGTGAGGTTTGGTATGTTTGTTATGAGTTTAATCTTCTTATAATCATCTCGAGGAACTTGTTCAAGGTCATCATAGACACGTCCACCACCGGCAATAATCTGTTTCTTTAGTCTGTCTCTGACAAATGGAGTCTTTATCCACTCCTCTTCGTTCTCTGTTCCTGGTTCTGAGTCTGATGATAAATTTGGCTCCTCGACTTCAGTTCTGTATCTGTCTATAGTCTCAATGGAGGCGCAGGTTAATACAAAGGAGACCCCTTTGAATATATTAGAATTAGGAATAGGACCAAGCATTGCGATCATCTCCTTATCCTCAGTATTTTTTTTACTCCTAGGTTTTCCCTTTACTCTATTTTGTGGGCCCTTAGTCACTTGTTCGTATGGAGTTCCAATAATTTCTGGTTCCACTCCGTAGATGGTCTTTGGGTCCTGAACATCCTTATCCTCAGTTGCAGAAGAATTTGAGTCACTTGTCTTTTCTGTTTCATTTTCCACTTTCGCCAGCAACCTAGTGGCTATTCCAGAAATGGAGGGTTCTGACACGTCCTCCGTTTTGACGCCAACACCACCTGTGCCACGTCGGGATTTTGGTGTCGAGGGTAGAGCAGCGCCAGTCCTCTTAGAACGTCGTTTACCATCAACGACATTGTCTAGGGTGACTTGACTCAAGCGCTGTGGTGTTGATGGCAAACTCTTTGTCTCTGAGTTCATTTCCTCTCTGAGAAATTGAGCCTGATCAGCTGTCAAGAAGATGTCCTTCACTTGAACACGTAATTTCTCACCTTCATCGGTCTCAACAGTGTAATAGGGCACATGATCCTCAACTTCGGAGTCGACAATAATACCACAAGATCCGTAATCGTTTTCCTTATTGATAGCGTAGACGGATAGACCTTCGTTCAGAGTTTTTGGTACAGGAATAACAAAATCCTCTATAAGTAGTTTAGTTTTATCATCGTAGAAATGCACCTTGAGCTTGACCTTGGTCTTACTAATCACGGTTCCAGGGTAGTAATTGTTATCCGACCACTTGGCGAAGACTTCTTTACCGATGAGATCATCACTAGGTACATTTTGGGGTGTTGAACTTCTTAGAGTCTCGACGCTGATGCCTCCTTGCTTGACTGGCGTCGAGGAATTCGTCATAGTTTCTGCAGAAGGTGCCACAACGCTGTCAGAACTACTCTTAACAGCATCCTGCAAGGCTACACTAGAATTTGGCTTTGGCGATGCTTTTGCTAGAACATTAGAACGGGATAATTTAGTACCCTTGCTCCGAGTCGTCCTCTTAGGTACTCTTACACTTCCTTTTTTCGTGCTCTTAGGAGTGCTTATTTGTGGCTTCTCTATCTCTGGTGTAGAAGAGTGTATCGTCTTGAGAGAATCCTCAGAGCGTTCTACAGTCCCATTATGAAGTTCTACTCCATGAAGTTCAGCATTTACCAAACGTAAAGTATTTACCAGGATAGCCTTGCTACTTTTCCATTCGTTTATGAGCCGGTCAAATTGTTCATCACTTGAAGTTTTTTCTTCGCTTGAAACATTTTGCTGACATTCTTGATTTGGTTTTTTAGCATGTTTTGCTGGTCCCCTTGGTAGCATAAAGTGTGCATTATCCTTCTGCATGAGTCTCGCAGCCAGTGAAGCTGCACTGGATGCAGAACTCGAGGAACTTACTGTCGATGCCATAGACAGTCTGGATGGATGAAGTTTGTAGGGTTGACAATTGCTATTTACAGAGCCTGGTGATGTATCCTTGTTATCGTTGCCAGATATGTCAGCTAAGCATGCAGACTGATCACTATTCCTTCTTCGAGCTACAAATGAATCCATTACAGCATCACAATTTGCACTCACTACTTCCTTACTGACAAGCTCTTTGGTATTTTCATCGACATGTAAGAGGCATTTTAACCTCATGTAGATACCGAATTCTTTCTCCACAGGGAATGTTTTTAATGCACCTGACACTTCTTGAGACTTTGTTAAGTCATCGGCAATGGAAACTTCACCCTCACTGTCAGTAATATTGGCACTAATACTCAATAATTCTGGATGGTCAGTTGTTTTTCCTGAAAATGTTGACAGCCCACTTAGCTTTACTTTTTTTATTGGACTCTGGCTAAAAGATTTGATTATAGGTACGTTACTATCATCTCTAGATTCCTCAAGTATTGTATCAGACTTGACACTCTCGGTACAATCAGTTTCCTGCTTGGCAGAGCCACTGCTGCCATTGGTCAGTAGATATTCTCCTGAATTTGAATTAACCGAGCTTGTATCAGTGGTCAACTCCTTCGTTGCTGATGTTCCTATAGATTTGTAACTCAAGTCACTACTACTTTTACTATCGTAACAACTCTTATACACTGTATCATCTTTGATTTTGTTAATGGGTACTGCTCTCTCTGCAGATTCCACTTCCAATTCCTCTTGAGATGAGTCCAATACGATTTTCTCACCATCTTCATCGATTTCTACAAGTTCTGCTGGCCGTACCTTCTGATCTTGGTTAATTGACTTTCGGTCGAAAATTACTTCAATGCTCATACGTGATTCTTTTGATTTGCCAGGTGGTGCTGGTGTTACTTCCATTTGTATTTTTGATTCCTCCTTTTGACCTGCTTCATCCACTTCCATGGATTCTGCCAAATTTCTTATATGCGATTCGGATGTTTTAGTATTTTCTGGTGTTTTATTCAATTCTTTCCTTTTGGTTTCTGCAAGATTATCCTTACAGGGGCTTTTTGGTTTTTCAGGAGTAGACAATATAGACTTCTCAGAGGATACCTGAGGTTTTATATTATTATCAGATTCATCTGGAGTTGTCTTGTTTGATTTATTTTCAGTAACAGCAGATCCATTAGTTTCCTTTGGACATATTTGCTTTTCTTTTGTTTCTTTCTTCTCATCCTGTACAATTTTTTCATCCATAGGAAGAGTGTCATCCGAATTGGTCTTTTGGTCAATAAGAGCTTTTTGGATATCTTGTACAACCTCCACAGAAGCATCCTGACTGTTTTCCAATATTAACCTAAGGTCATCTTGCGTTTCTTGTGATTCTGCGATTATAACATTATCACCGTCCGCAGACTGAGTCTGACTAATAGGTTGTACTGCTTGTGTATCTTCTAGGATAACTGAGTCACCAGGTATACTTTTCTCTTTGTTCACTGATACCTCAGAATCCTTGTCAATGGATTCTTGTTTATCCAAGATTAAAGGATCATCTTCGTGCTCAATTTTTGCTATTTTTCTTTCTGGTTCATCATCCAATTCTGCCTTCCTCTTATGTGGCGTAGTTCTAACAGTAATCAAATATTCTTTTTTAGTTGGCGAACTAGTATGAGGAGGTGTACCCTGAACAACCTCATCTTCGTCGCTAGAAACATTTCTTTTGGCTTGTGAGTGATCTTTATCAACTATAATCTTCTCCAATTCCAGTGAAGTATTCTCCATAACCTTGTCAATAACATCATCCTTAGCATCCTTTAGCACTGATACAGCTTTAAAATTCTTAGAGTCAACTTCAGGGTTTTCCTCTATCGAGTCCTCAGCTCCTTCATCGATCAAACAAAAATCTTGGCTTTCGTTAAGTGACTCATTTACTACCTCACTGGGTTGATTGTGCAACTGAGTAGGATTCTGCGTCTCAGTACCTTCATAGTAGGTCTCTTGTGTATCCGATGTTACATCCTCCTTTCCTTTATCTGCCATTCTCTATATAGTTTCAGCCACTCCTGGAAGAAAAGAACAAGAGAACATACAATTATACATAATTCAACGACTAAACCTCTCTTATAAATACGGAGAAGGTTAAGCGAAGTTCGTACGTCTTTTGGAAAACGACTACAATCAAATTGAGATAGCATTCACCAAGAAAACAGATTGCTGCAAAAGAGATAAGCGAAAAGTAAAACGTGAATTTCTCCTATGTGCTGAACGCTCAATTCAAGCAGTAAAAAAATTCTATTACTAATTGTAAGAGAAAGAAGGAAAATACAAAGCAGAAAAAAGGAATAAAAAAGAATCACGAAAAAAAAAACACGTAGAACGATTATATGATGATACGTTCCACATTATTAGATCATAATTGATATATATAACTCAACCAATGTGATGCAGCACAAATAACAAAACTGAGTATCAGAGATAAAAAAAGTGAATAAGTAAGCTGTACCGGCGTATTACTGTCTGATCCAGCGTAAGAGGAGTCAATGTTCAAGGCGGGAACGCAAGCCGGCATTAGAAATTACAATCACTAATCTAATCAGTTAATTATATAAAATCTGAAAAGAAGAGACTCACCTTTAATTGTCAAGTATAGAACAGCCTTCGCCTCTCTCAACGAACAGATTCGTCCCGAGTCTAAAATATTTCATTTGCCACCGGCAACGATTTCGCCCGCAACTCCACACAAGCCAAATATCCCTTTAATGAGGAAGATATCGCCTTTGCTTCCACGTTTACCGCTACAATGCACTTCTGTATTATCACTTTCCTGCGATATAAATGTTTATACGAAGCAAAATATTCAGTAGAAAGAGTAAGAAACACTATCAAACTTTAATGAATATTTTTGGAAACCGCTCATTGCCTACGAGCAATGGCTCACTGCGTACTAGCATCATAGAAAATGAAATCGCCATTAAAATTCCGCCGTGATTCATATGATAGCAGCGCTATCTCACGGCGTTTTATATTAATAGAATAAAAGTAGCGGGAAGCTAGTGATTATATATGAAAAAATAGAAATTTCTACTCCTCTGATTACTGCTGCAGTTTGTTGATAAAATATTGAATAACTACGTAGATGCAGTAATGATCTTTCAATTATAATTCATTGGTGTTTAGGTGGTTATTTAGTTTTATACGTATTTTGACTGCAGCGCCCTCATTTCCCCACTTCTGCTGGACATTGATAGTATTGTTTTGGCAGTTTCTTGATTGACTGTCAGGGAGGTTCGATTTTCTGGGATTATTCGTTATGGATTTATTACTTGGAGTACGTTTAACTCCTCAGAGTTTTAGTACAATTAAGCTTAAGGGAGTTAATTCGAAATCTAAAGTAGAACAACTTAAATTGGATACTGCTGAACGTATCAACCTGCCTAAAGATACTCTTGGTACGATGACAAAGCAAGATTTTTTTGAATATCATTGATTAATGTTTTGTTACTTACAGAGCTTGTTTACTGTGGTTGCATTTTGGAAGATGACGTTACACTGGAATCTGCTGGCCTAAAGGATGGTGCTACTGTCCATGTACTTAAGAAAAAGGATCCTGAAATTCCAGTTCCTGCTAAATCCATATCGGAGAGCAATATTGTACAGCTGGCAACAGCGTTTCGATCATTTAATGAAAATCCTGCTCACCGTGGTGCTTTGCATGTAATTAGTCATCCATATTTGTTTGGAAATTTTTTAAATATTTTACTTTAATATTGTAGTATGCAATTGTGTCTTTTCACACATGTAGCGCTTGAGTAAACGTCCTGAGGTAATTGAAAATATTATTTCCTCCTGTCTGGGACTGAGCGAAGACTCTGTAGCTATTGCTGTACTTCAAGATCCAGACCTGATGGCTCATTTCACAGACTCAGACACAGTACGCAGGTGTGTAAATATTCAACTGATTACAGAAACTGAAATGCATCATTCTCTCTATATGTTAATAACATGCAGAATCGCAGAACTACATCCAGTCCTTGTTGAGGCTGCTCGACATCTAGCTAGTGCAGTACACGAGGAAGTTCATAACAACGCAATATCAGGCAACAATGCATCGACATCAAGTACCCAACACACTGCATACTCGTACAGCCTGGATAATTTGAGCGATGACGAAGAAATGGCTGGTGATTCATCTCAGTCATCAGATTCTGCTCAAACTTCGAGCCTGATCAGAGCAAATCGTTCAAACTCAGGAATCACAACGGCGCAGCTTGCTGCAGCACTCTCAAGAGCTGGTGCTCGTGCATTTCCCATTTCCGGTTCTTCCTCATCAACATCCGCTGCGAGTTCCAACTCCGCCCTCATCACCACTGAAATGTTTACCCAAGCAATGCAACAGGCCTTCGCATCCGCACAAGTGGGGGCAACACCGTCACCGGCCACAACTAGTCCTCCGTTGGCATCTGCTATGACACAGGAATTACCTCCAGTACTGCCACCACTTTTACTGCAACATGCTGACCTTCAGCGACAGCTTGGTCAGATGCATGAGATCGGCCTCCACGATGATGCTGTCAACGTTCAAGCATTACAATTTACAAACGGCGACGTGCAAGCAGCAATAGATTTAGTTTTTACTGGATTCAGCGACAGCTGATTTGTTTTCGTTATCCTTAAACATAAAATAATAAGGAACGCAGAAAAGGAATGATATTAAGAAGGAAGAAAACAATGGAATTAATAAAAATCTATTTCCATCTAGCATAATCCTCCTTTGTTAATCTCCCGAAACATTCCGCGAATGTTCATTATCGATTCATAGGAAAAACCAGTAGAAAAGAAATACTACCATCATTTTGCATCCTACTGAATTTCACCCCTCGCAGATGAATCATTGCTATATGGATCCCCACCTTACCCCACTAGCAAATAATGACCACAAGCCCTTGCTTGTGTAACGGCATCGACTAAAGTCTATAGGAAATTAAACAGGAGTAGAAGGGTGAATATAGTAGACCAACTGCGCATGCGTGATATGAGCCAGACGAATGCAACAGGATCCTGAAAGAGAAAAAGGACAACTACATGAAATACCCCCATCAAGAGAACTAAAATACGTCGGCTTTTCGTACAAGAGCTCCTGGCGTTTCTAAGCGTCCATATACAACGTCTCTCATGCGCTCATATATGTCTACATGAGCAAGACTGCATACGAGGGGTTGATGCGAAGCAGCTTAGTAGGTCTCCAGTATTCGCAAGACATAGGTGCGGGCCAGTTCTTCCGCGACATGTGACATTGGCACGCGTGTTCTGTTCATTTGCCATTTCTCTCCTCTCCTCTTCTCGTTCTCTTCATCCTACGAGGCTTCTCGTCGCCTCGACATCACCATTCACGCCCGCGACGCTCGTCGATGCAGCGATGCATCTTTGCGTTCTCATATTTCAAAGACTCCAATAGTAACGTGAATGAACCTGGAATTTTTTAAATCATTGTGAAATATACAATATACAAAATCGTATTCTAGAATCAATAATAGATCGATCTGTAAAAACAAAGTCGTGCCACATTTGTGCAAGTGGTCCACGTGTGTTGTCTCTCGAGAGGGGTGAAAAGTTTGTGTTACTTTTAAGGACAAGAGAAGGACGGTTTTTTTTAAATATTGTACGTATTAACTTTGCAAGGGATAGGTTGATTAGTAATTTCATAAGTTCACTCGATTAAGGACATACCATTCGAGCTCTAATTGAGCACAGGCGTTGTAAACAAGAATAATTTGATAATTGCCAGCCCACACGGTGCATATTAACTAATTGATGTACTCTACGGGGGCAGAGAATACTAGCTTCGCCTTAAGGAATTCAAAGTTAAATTAATTATAAAACAAGAAAAGGAAATCTATATCTTTTTAGTCGTTTATGCTTCTAGAAAATGATGCTTCACGAGAACGGCAAGAACAAGGACGTCGAGGCTGTGGATGTCGAGTTGAAACCAGTCAGACGCACCAGGTTCCATGTGAATCGGGTAGACAGTCTTGAAGGTCGAGCGAGTCTTCTGGGGGAACAAGAGACCCGGAAATCCCTCAGGAACATGACGAGGGAAGCTTTACCCAGACTTGATAACTACAGGAATGTTTTGAGCATTCAAGCTGCTCATCGGCCCACTCTCGATGAACTTCATGAGCCTACGCTTCTTAACAAGGTGCAATAATGATTTTAAGCTTTGTATTTTTTTAGAATATCTCTACGAAGTGACTCATGCGACAAGTCCTGTATTATGGCTCCCCCAACGGATCGATACAACCGTGAAAAATCGGTTGTAAACTGGTTGATAGTCAGTTTTACTATATTAAAAATGTGATATTTATATCAACCGAAAATTAACTGAAAATGTACAGTATTAATGTGCAAAAAGTCAGATTACTTAAACTTTATTAAGCAACTGATTATCAATCGAGATTTGACCATCGTAGTATTATACACTCAATACCTATATTTTACAGTTACATCTCGTACTACTTTCGGTTTATTAAAGTTTATGGGGGTCGCTAATTCATCGTTGAGTTATACATTTTTAGAACAGATTCTAAAATTTCAGTTCGTTCGACGTCTCGAATTCTCCCACCATATTCCTGGAAAAACATATATATACTACATCACTCCTATATTCCGCCTAATACTTCTCTAGGCCGCAGCTCGGTCAAGTTAAAATAGTCAGGGGCCTTCATGTAAGCTCGAAATAATTAAATGACGAGGATGACAAATCTCTTGTCCGACTACTGGTAATAGCAAGTAATGGCGAGCAATGAGAAGATTGAGTTTATCGAATATAATCTGATGGTGACATTCTACGTGAAATTAAAAACCTACACGAACTATCATAATAATTAACCTATAACTAGCACATAGTAGATTATTCTACTTAATTCCTTGGTTTAGATAATATCGTAAGGTTAAACAAAGGCTGACCCCTGACCTGAGACTCATCCACGGAGTGTCAGGGACAGGCACGTACATATGGTAGCGCATCCGAGGCCTATTATTACGTAAATTGTTAGTCTTCATTGGTCGCTTGGCGACCCTTCTCTGCCAGTTGATTCACCTCGACATAGTGATAAGCGCCTAACTCTAAATCTCCATTTACCCATCGCAGCTGGTTAAACGAGATGCTAGGAGAACCTGACGGATTTGAGATATAACATGTCATATGTGACTTATGCCTATAGCTCAAACTATTCAACTTTTATGCCCAGGGTTCAGGCTCTCACAGCCTCCCTCAGAGTATCTCAAAGCAACCTACCACTGGGGTCAAATTTGGATGGATTCAGGGTGTCCTCATGAGATGCCTCCTCAATATCTGGGGTGTGATGCTATTCCTGAGACTCTCTTGGGTCGTAGCCCAAGCTGGCGTAGGTAAGTTTATCACCCTGAAAATGATTGTCTATGATTAATCACCTTGATTGGTAGTCTTTGAATCTATGGAGGAATTATCTCAGGAGAAGCCGTACTCTTGATACTGACGACAACGGTTGTCACGACGATAACGTCCTTGTCGATGTCGGCTATCAGTACAAACGGACTTATAAAAGGAGGTAATTCTTAAATTATACTCCAGCTTCTTTATGGTGATTGATTTATATTCCTGGAGCAATCACGTATTCGCAGGTGGTACCTACTACATGATCTCCAGATCACTTGGACCAGAGTTTGGTGGATCTATTGGATTGATCTTCTCACTTGCAAATGCTGTCGCTTGCGCTATGTACGTTGTGGGATTCTGCGAGAGTATGGTTGACTGCCTGCATTCAAATGGGTTATGTATTACAAATTGTGACAATACGGATATACGGATAATAGGTAAGAGAATCTTGATCTTAGTTAATTAAGCGCGCGAAAGTTTTATATTAACCAAATTTCTTACAGGATGCGTGACCATCGTTTTACTCTTGATGATTGTCATGGTGGGCATGGAATGGGAAGCTAAGGCTCAATTTGGGCTCCTAGTGATCCTCTTGGTAGCAATTGGAGATTTTATAGTGGGAAGCTTCATGGGACCTAAGAACGACGAGGAGAGAGCTAAGGGTTTTATTGGCTACAATGCTGCACTCTTTCGGGAAAATTTTTATCCGGATTATAGGCTTAAGGAGGGTGTTGAACATAATTTCTTTTCCGTCCTGGCCGTCTTCTTCCCGGCTGCTACTGGTATCCTGGCCGGTGCTAATATATCTGGAGATTTAAAGGTGATCTACTGTTTCCAATCGTTCGATATTAATACGAATTAACAACGGAAGCTAATCCAGATCAATTTATTTGTATCAGGATCCCCAAACAGCCATACCCAAGGGGACACTTTTGGCTATACTAGTTACTACTTTGACTTATCTCCTGATGGCGTTTATGGTCGGCGCCAGCGTCCTCCGCGACGCTTCTGGTGATCTTCAGGATTTACAAAATCTATTTAACGACTCACGAATCTTCCAGTCTGTCACTGACATCCGTAATTATACCGTAATCCAGGAAAATGATACTCATGTTTCCTGGAACCATACTGAACGAGCTTGGAGTATATATGGTACCGATTTTAACTGCTCGAGAAACTGCACCTACGGTAGCCACAACAATTTCCAGGTTATCGAACTCGTGTCTGCTTTTGGGCCACTGATCTATGCTGGGTGCTTTGCTGCCACCCTGTCCAGTGCATTAGCCTCTCTAGTTTCAGCCCCTAAAGTCTTCCAGGCTCTTTGCTTGGACGAACTTTATCCTGGTATTAGTTGGTTCAGTGGTGAGAGGGGAAAGGAACCAATCAGAGGATACCTTCTGACCTTTGTCATCGTCGTTGGTTTCATCCTAATGGGTAAATTATATCCATGATGCGCTTTCCATTATACTTTCTCATTTACATTTTCACTCTTTCTTCATCCACATCTATTCTTTTTTTTTATAGCCAAGCTAAACGCCATAGCACCACTAATTTCCAATTTTTTCTTGGCTGCCTATACTCTGGTGAATTTTAGTACATTTCACGCATCATTAGTGAAGCCTATCGGATGGCGGCCTACCTTCAAAGTATGTATGAACTCACCTAATAAAGACCTTTTGAATCCAGTAATTAGTTTTATGTTTTTGTTATTTTTTTTCCTAGTACTATAACATGTGGCTCAGTCTTGCCGGTGCCATTCTCTGTGTGGCTGTCATGTTTCTCATCTCCTGGTGGACTGCGCTGATCACACTCTCTACTGTACTCGCACTGTACCTCGTAGTCTCCTACAGAAAACCTGGTAATAATAATAACAACAATGATCAAATCTTTCTAGCTTCTCGGCATAACAGCGTTAAACGCGAGAAATTTGTTTTCAGATGTCAACTGGGGTTCTACTACGCAAGCTCAGACTTATAACAATGCCTTGACAGCTGTTCAACAGCTCGATAAAGTTGAGGAACACGTGAAAAACTACAGACCTCAACTCCTGGTATTGAGCGGTTCTCCAAGTGCCAGATCATCCCTGATCGATTTCGCTCACAATATCACAAAGAATCAAAGTCTTCTCATTTGTGGTCACATTGTTGAGGTGAATGATCTTAGCGTTTCATCCGTAAACAACAATTGGGCACAATGCTAACGCATCTTTTTTTAAACCCAGACACCATTGTCTAATAAGAGCCGCTCCAGCATGATCGTTAAATCTACAGCATGGTTCCGCACGAACAAGATCAAGGCTTTCTACTCGGTTATCGACGGAACCAGTTTCCAAGACGGTGCGACGTCCTTACTTCAGACTTCCGGTTTTGGTAAATTAAGGCCCAACATTCTACTCATGGGCTACAAGCAAGACTGGGTGTCCTGTCCCTTAGAGAAATTAAATATGTACTTTAATGTGATGCAGTAAGTGATTGCATTATTATTAGGTATAATTGGAAGTTTTTCAAAAATTCAGTTCTTTCATTTTCACATTGACAGCAAGGCTCTGGATATGCACATAGCAGTTGCTCTTTTGCGTGTCAGTGAAGGACTGGATTACGGTGTTGCGATGGGAGAAGCTGAAGAACAACGTAAAATATCTACATCGGCCCTTCCGGCGAATCAAAGCTTTTCGCAGCTTAGTCAAGGTAACGTGTAGTCTAAGAAATAAAAGAAAATAAATGGCTGTGGGAATAAGACTGAGGATGATAATTGAAAAGAATTATATGTTCAGCGAGCAGCACCTCTGACATCTCAATGCCTGGCAGCCCAGAGCCCCGACGCTGGAGAGAAGTGAATGACTGTCCTAATCCACCTACGGAAGAACGTCGTGAGCATAAGCAAAATATTGTAGCTATTTCTAAAGACATCCTGAATGCTATGACCAAATTTCAAAAGAATCAGAAAAAAGGCACCATAGACGTCTGGTGGTTGTACGACGACGGTGGTCTCACGTTGCTATTACCGTATATCATCAGCACGAGACGTAATTGGTCCAATAGTCGATTGCGAGTCTTTGCACTAGCCAATAGGAATTCAGAGCTCGAATACGAACAACGAAGGTATTTGTACTGCTAAATACTACACTACTTTTACGTATTATTATCACCTTATATTTTTGCTTAGATTAATTTAAATTTTTATTTTGGCAGTATGGCAAGTCTTCTGTCCAAATTTCGAATTGATTACTCGGCCCTGAAGGTCATCCCAGACGTATCAAAACCCGCCCAGTCTATGACAAAGAGCTTCTTCGATTTGCTCATAGCAGATTTTCAACAGCCACTGGATCCAAACAATCCTGAAGATGGTAAGAAGAATATCGTCTCTCCTAGTTGTGTGTTTTGAGTGAATAATAACATTAACGTACATTGCTCTTCCAGTCCCTGTCAAAGAGTCAGAACTGATTGCCATGAAGGAAAAGACAAACAGACATCTTCGACTGCGGGAGCTTCTCCTAGAAAACTCAACGGATGCGAATCTCATTGTCATGTAAGTAATCGATTCTAAACATAGATAAAGTACCATCATAATATTCCTTGATCACTCAAACATCCCTTTTCGTTACAGGACGTTGCCGATGCCTAGAAAGGGTGCTGTCTCGGCGCCGCTTTACATGGCGTGGCTAGAGATTCTAACAAGGGACATGCCACCATTTCTCCTCGTGAGAGGCAATCACACGTCCGTTCTGACATTTTACTCTTAAAGTTCGTTTACTCTCTTAAAGAATAGGAAGTTTCAAGTAATCTATTAAAAATATAACTTTTTTTCTCTCGCCAACTACTCTCTGCTATCCATCAGCATTTAAGAGATGTGAAATTAAGTGTAATTCATTCGTGATTATCGATGACCCAAGTACCGCTGGGCTAGGTAGTACCAGGATTTGCCAACCGAGTGACCCAGATCTTCGACAAGTACCGCTACCCGGGCCATTTCGAATCTTATTTCTATGCACTACGTCGGACTGTCAGAGACCATATACAATAATCGTGATACAACCTAATCTTACAAACATGCCTAATTCAAATCATATTTAATTTTCTAATGTATAGATGAATATGCTCTATTCATTACTTTTCCATGATTTACTTAAGACAGTTATAATATATAGTCGGTACATGAGTTCAATATATTTATTTTGACAGTTCGCAAGCAATACATTCCTTAACAAATCGCACAATGCAAACTATAAAATCATGCAATGCAACTGGCTAAAGTTTGCATTATTTATTAACTGTCATCAAAACACATTGAAATCGTGAACGGACTATAAGTCTCTGTAATTTATACTTATGTATATCTTGGGTCCATCTTAAGAAATATCTGTCGTTCTGTACATTTCCCTTCATCCTTCTACGACCAAGAATGACCGAGAATAACTGAGAGTCGAGGAATGGAAAAATTATTATGGTGGCCAGATTGACACGCCCCTCTGGTATCAGTTACAGCATCCACATGAGTAAACATATTTATATTCCTGCGTCTGGCGTTGCGACGCTTCATGATGACGCTTGGCGTCGTGTCTGTTTCATACTCGTTGGGAGACATTTATGTCCTGAGTTATTATGCTGTAATCTTTAAGCGGCAGACATTAATCATTTCTCCTGAGAATCAATTAATGATTAGAATCATTCGAACATGACGGTATATCAGTCTGTAACAAAAAATATGTATTCGTCGTTTCTTCATTGTTATTCATTGAATTTTTCGATGTGAATAATTTCTTAAGATACTTTCTCAAGACACCCGAGTCAACCGTTACGGATAGGGAGTTGCAAGGAATTGCCATGAGTTGCAACCCGTCTCTGTGTATTAAAGTTTCACTCGAATCACCCAGCGACCGTTGTTACGTGTAAGTCTAACTCAATAACAACGCGTAATCCCATTGTTGCATAAGATTGAACGGCCCCTCAGTGGTCTTTCTAATAAGAAAAATACAAAATAGCGTCCAGGCATCTTGTAAAAAAAATATTTATAGGTATAATAAAAAAAAAGTGGCACAATATTCAAAGTATCATAAGATTAAAAGTGGTTCCGCAGGGTAAAAGCGCCGCAAAGCTTCTATAAATATCTAAAAAACTATAATTACATTTCTCCAGTGAAATTAAATATTTCTAAGAAACCTATCCCTGTCCTTCAAATAAATATCGGATGCCCCAGTTGCAAATATTAAGAGAGATTTAAAAAGTTATGAAAATATATTAATGCCTTTCAATTGTAGCTCAGACAATTATGAATCATGTTTGAAATTAAAAATCGACAATTGCCAGAGAAACAGAAAAAGGAAGAATGAATTATCATCTGGTATCACTGATAATTACACGAGGGGCGTATCGACCGCCCGTCACATATTATTGGATAATATCTCTATCGAGTTCCAATCCGCTAAAATGTTTCATAGCTATGATAACAAATACTATGGCAACAGATTGTGCTGGAAATAATAAAGAGAGAGTAATTTTTTCATATAGAAAACTATCGATAACGTGCAATGCTAGGAACACTTCAGAAACTATAATATGAAGTTTACCAGGTGAACCAGGTCTGTCACCTGCGATACTGTGAAATCGCAACTCTCTCAATCTCCACAATCGTCTGACTCATTCTTGGATTCGCAAAGAAGCAGGCGCAGGCGCGAACATAATCGCTCACTGCAAATCCAACGGATCCAAGTTGTATAGCACACTCCACAGTTTGAGAGCCTCGAGCAAGCAAGGCAGCTCGCAGTACTGCTGGTACCAGGGAGACGTCAGTCTGGTTTCGGTGTCCACGCCGAACGTTCACAGTGGCAATAGCTGTGACGCTGAATTTTGATTTTGAATCACCTGGTCCTCGTGTACTTTATAACGTTTGAAAAGCACTGTACACCAAGCCACTTTCCAAAGCCTAAGATAGGGCTGAATAAAATCTAAAGAGAGAGTGTATTAATACAATAATTAAATACCGGTCCGTGAGTGCAGTTGTTATTTATTTATTTACGTTTCTTTTAAAAGCACAGTACCGTTTTTGTAATGATGCATCATAAGAAGGAATGCATCAATGTATATAGACAAAAGCGTGCTGTAGAATGCGTCGCCATGGAGACCAAGTGTTGTGCCTTAGGGGTGTAGTGGAATAACCGGTAAAATAAAAAAGAAAAGAAACAGACACGTGATTGTACTAAAGCGCTCTTATCGAGTAATCGAGAAATTTGTATAAATTTCTTGAATGACAATTATGACTATTTTTTATTACATCTTCGAAGATCTTCCGTTCTAATCTGCTCTCTGTAAGTAAATTATTTTAAGCTGATGGACGTGGATACATTTACTCTATCATGTGTGATTCTATTGTTGCCCATCAAGTTTGAGCTATTGAGCTATTTTTTGTATACCTGTTGTTCTTGTACTTGTTGTTTTCCAACGCTTTTATGCAGAAAGACGCCAAGGGGCTTCCCGAATGACGCTAGAAAGTCTCGAGAAACGATGTGCATCGACTCATCCACGCGAGCCAAACGTTCCTCGAGCGTAACGTACTGCGTCCTGCGTTAAACTGCTCTTTGGAAAAAGTAAAGAAAACGGGAATGAGAACGGGAATAGGAAAAGAGGAGAGGAGCCATGACTATCTTGGACAGTAGGAAAATTATGATATATAAAATCGTTTCTCATTGAAAAAAAAAGAACAGAAAAAACTATACGCACAAAACTACGCAGCCCAAGTACCAGAAAAGTTTTATTTGACAGGTGTCGTGGTATCACTTTAATGTAAAAGCAATCAATAATATTTAGCACAGTCATACGTAAGAGTAAATCACAAATAACATAACTTTAATACTAACATAACATAACTTCTAATTTTTCAAATATATCAATCAATTTAAATTTATAGTCATTCAAAATTGCATTCGTAACTGGCGCAAATATTCAAAGGACAGTTACCCACGAGTCGAGCTTCAAGTATTTATGTCCTTCTCTTATTCACGGAAATCTCTATAAACCTCTCTCACTCGTACCCACACAACATCCAGAACATTTCAAAAATATACATACTTAGCCTTTCTCTGATTGGTCAATCAGTCTAACAATTAGCCAATAAGCGCGAAGGAATTCCTATTGCATTCTGACAATAGAACATTACCTACAAGATGGCGGTTAAGCAAAACGATCAGACGTCAGCTGTCAGATCGACACCTACTCTCTTTAAGCTAGATATTTGTATATTCGTTGACAGTATACAATAAGCATGTATAAGAACGTGGATGATGAGTGACTCGTCATTAGAAAGATATCTCAGGAATGTCTCATTCCCCCTACTGCCCTTCACCTTATACCATCGTCCCATCACAATTCGACGAGGTACCTTTCTTCTTTCACCAGCAGCACGCACGCCGTATTTATATATCATACCCACAAATTCATCATTTATATCTGTATAATACGTAACCTATACCTAAGATCTAAACTAACCTAAAACACTGTTGTTCAATCTATACATATAGCAGAATACACTACAGTCTATGCATCTCCAGCAGTGACTTCGTTCACAATTACCGGCAGTTCTACGCATGGAGTTTTGTTGAGCAATCGTAGTAAATGTCAGTCGGGGAATTGTTACTGCTTAGTATTATATATACGAATAGAGTCTATGTGTGTGTATGTGTATATATATATATATATATATAAAAGCAGGGAACGTACAAGTCTAACCTGACTTTGCTTGACATCTTGGCTCGCATTACAGCTAAACAGCTCACAGACAAAGTGTCGTAAGTGCTCGACTCGAATGGCATTTTATTTAAAGTATCCAAGTGTATGCATAGTATACAAAGTGTGTATACTGTGTATATATCATTCCAGATCTCAGAGAAATATAAGAACGATCGTTGCACCTTCGTTTGGCCTTGTCGCTCCTCTCTATGTGATTTAACTACCGGCTACAGTGACGGCGGCACAGCTACCGTGATAAGATAAAGGCAAGAATCGTAAAACAATTTTACGCATAGTTACAGTGTTCCTGTATACTGATTTTCCCTTGTGATTATGGTCGAAAATTCCCTAGATCGTTTACTAGA
The DNA here is from genome assembly GCA_030142595.1 of Trachelus iudaicus. Classification (NCBI taxonomy): domain Eukaryota; kingdom Metazoa; phylum Arthropoda; class Insecta; order Hymenoptera; family Cephidae; genus Trachelus; species Trachelus iudaicus. The sequence continues at coordinate 78,679 of JARQTH010000498.1, read as the reverse complement.
CACTCATCTAGTGCACCTTGTTCGTGCATTATTGCCTGTGTCTCGTGCGCGTAGGACTAAAATAACTCATGTGGTTCCAAGCTTAATCTGAGTGCTGATAAGAGAGATGAACAAGAGATCCTAATGGGATGTCATTGTTCGAAGAGACCTTTCAGTAGCACAGCAAGACATCATATCAGCAAGGTCGCTCTGCTTTCGTATTGAATAATTGGAGACACTATTACAATTGTATAGTACATACGCTCACGTACAATCGGATCCAGTTGGCTTTACGTTCACTTGCCGAGGAATACTCTCCTTAATGTATTCGTCTTGGGTATGAGACGTCTCCCTTGCTGCATGCATGGTGTGCTTTATTAAATAATGGTCCCCTGCGATTCGAGCATCGACATGGATCAAGATAAGGAAGCGGAGTCATGAATCAGAGTTGAGATCGGTTGGATGAAGATAGGAACTCTGGAATATTTGAGATATGAGCTCTGAAATGCCCCATGGAAATGAGCCAACTGGACGGTGGGGCAGATGGACGTAAAAATGGTCACGGTTGGCTTCTACGTTGCGTCACAGCTCGTGAATCCAGGCAACAACGAAATCACCTGAGTGTATCTATATCGAAACTGGCGATCGCCTTTTGCGCTCGGTGAAAATCACTCTTGCGCAAGAATAGTTGCAAACAGCTGGACAGTTGGTGTAGGCAGCGGGGGTTGAGGGAGATTGTACAGTGAATTATTAAATAAATAGATAGCATCGACGGAGTCACAATTCTATGTATAAATGCGCACTATCGATTGACAAGCGAGTCATCCTTGTTTGGCGCCATTACGCAAGATAATTGAATTGAACCAGTTGACATGGTGATACTTGAGCATCCGCCTTTGTGTCCGGGTATCCTATTGTCAAGAGATGTTTAACCAAGGATATTTATCAAAACAGAGAGAGAATATCTTATAACTTTACCTTATAACATCCTAGCAATACTTTATCTTGTCTTGTAGCTATAATTCACAATTACGTATTCTTGATCTTACGCCCTTCAACCTGCCTAATATGTCACACTAAAGTATAGCGCTTAACTTTGACTGCAATGTAGATAGGCCTTGATGGCGGCCCATATTCTACGGTTACATGGGTACGTCTATATGGCAACCAAGGCAAAGTGCGCTTAGACGTAGACAGTAAGAGAGACCAGTTTAATGTCGCGTTACAGTAACTACGCAATTTCGAAGTGTGATTTTCCAAGGCTTCCACGAGCGGTTGCTTTTTAAGAATGCCAATGATGCGATAAAAACTATAGGTAGAGACTTAATAGTATCACCGTAAACAAGCTCAAGCTCAAGATAGCTCAATAGCTCAAAATAATTTTTATGATTTCTGATCATTCTCATCTATTTAACAGTTATCCTGTCCTCGAGTGGCATTTATTCTATTACGGTTTTTTTATCAGATGAAGGATAGTGACATTTAATAGACCGTTGAATCGAGAGTAGCAATGTCGCATGTGATTCTCAAGGTTTTTTTTTGGTTTCAGGTATCTCAAGAGGAGAGCCAACGAATGTGGATATGACGCAAGGAGCCACGAGCATCGCCTCGAGAGTAGTCGAAGGTGAGTCGCTCCAGAAGATAAATACAGATGGTTGAAAAGAATTGTAAGTTATTGCAACCGAAGAATAGATTCCTTGATGGAGTAGCAGTGCAAAGTACTGTTACCGAGTGACCATATGATGCCAGTGGCTGAACAGTGAGAGGTGGATTCGCTCACTAGCATACAGAAAAGATTCCTGAGCCTGAATTACTCAATTCACCTTGACCATTATGAGCCGATCGTCGTTTATTTTGTATTTGCCAATACAAAACTTACTAAGATAATGTATTCTCAATACTGGGTATTTCCTGAAACAGTGATAACCGGTTCTTAACACTGTCAAATCTCTCTAATTTATTTTTCTATGTTGACAGTGAGCCTTTTTTTTATTTAACTGGCAGGCGTACCGTAATCGAGGATTAATATTGATATGGAAGTAGGAAAACTAGTTTTTAAAAGTGTCACAATAGTTTGTTTTGACTATTCCTTTGACAGTCACTTGTAGTTAGCAGGCCTAGAATCTCTGGTTTAGTGTTAGGGCGACGCCTTGCTATAGGCAACCAGTAACACTTTGCTGTAGATCGGGAAATTAGTAGGATTTATCTCTGATGGTAACTTACTTTTTTTATACTAATATATTTTTTCTATATTTCAGGCATTATCCAGACATCACCGGTATCACTGTCAAGAGTATTGTTGCTGTTGCTGGTACCGGTACTGTTGCTGAGACATGTCACGGCTGAAACTACTACTTCCCCCGTGTCGGTAAAACCTGAACTGTCTTACAATGATAAGGTTACGGAATTGAAATACGGCAACAGAGCCATCCAGGAAGCTGGTGTCCTGGACAGTAAAAATGAAAACGCCGAAAGTGACACAGAAGCAGGAAACCGAAGCTGGAAAAAGAGTGGACGTAAAATTCGCAACCGCGATGAGCAGGGGCCTCTCAACATTGAAAGTGACCTATTGCAGATCCCGACAATTGCAACGATCGACTTAGAAGATCGGTCTAGTACTACGAATAAGGAGGAACTTGGGTCGACGTCACAGAAACTGATATCGGAAGTGACAACGCCAGTTATCTCACATCTGTCTCACCAGAGCATTGAGAGTAAAAATATAGAGAAATTTGGTAATTCTGAGGAATATTTTGATATTAAAACCGACAGTGAGGACAAAGATGTTACTAGTAAACCGATATCTTTGTTAAATGATACTCTTGTGAACTATCATACGATTTCATTAGAGAAAGATAAGAGAACCGACACGAATGGCAGTGCGCGTAATTCTACTGGAACCGCGCTACACACCGGAAGTAACTTATTGTCTGACAATGTCAATGCCAAGTACGAAGAGTATCAACCTAAACGGGAAGTTGAACTTTTTGGAAATGATTCCTACCTGATGACCAGTATGAAACTACGTTCAGGGCTTAGTACTTCTATGAGTGAAATTGATGAAGAATCTAATTTCTTCCCAACTATCTTAGCGTCCAGCTCACCGAATCCAAATGTAGATGAACAGAAAGACGTTGATAAAGAAAAGAGGAAGAAAAAAAAGAAGACGATGGCTATGACTATCACAGGTGATCCTGATAATGAGAATCAGGACACCAGGCCGACGAGTAGTACCAGCATAAATATTCCTGATAACAGGACTGATAGTGATATCAATGTATCCCATAATGAGTCATTTAAAGAGAAAGGGTGGCCTTATCTTTACGCAACTAATTTTCATCACCTGGCTTACAGCGAAAAAGAGAAAACGACTGAACGGGGAGAGGTCAGTGTGACATCCCCTAAAACCGTCGAAGAAACTCTGCAGTATGGAAATGCTATAGGAAATCAAGAATCAATTTCGAAGGAAGCATTAGACGTATCGTCTTCTTCAACAGTTCCTCAATCCGTATTAACTACTCCAAGCACTAAACCTATTCACAGTAAAAGATCAGGTAACTTCAGTAAGGTTGAATCCTCAACTTCCCTATTATTTTTTTCAACAACGACACCAACAATCATGGCGACCCTAATGACACTGACTTCAACATCCTTACCCATTAGTTCAGCAAGTACAGAAGCTAATGGCAACCTGACGCAGAGTCTGACGACGAACTTCAACTCGAATTCAACATCTTCAACAGTTACAACGACCACTATTACTACGACTGTCGCGATGAATTCTGGCAACGTTACCACAACGGTAACAGAAGCCGAGGAGACAAATACGACCACGGTCAACCCTCCAGCAACCAGCAACGAAATTCAGAGCGATTTAACATATTCTAGTCCTACTCTTTTGCTGCCTAACGTAACTGAATCCATCCAAAAATATTTGTCTACGATGGCTGCTGATGGTTTGACATTGTCCCGGACTACTCCTGAACCAGACACTAATGGTACGGCCCTATTTGCTACATTGTCACCATCCAGCACTACTGAAATTGTCACAAATCCCTCATCCGATGAAAACTATATTAACAATTCTACTAATGAACCCTTGCATGATGCCACCACCGAGACTCAAACATCCAAAACATCAATGGAATACGAATTTGTGGGATTGACGGAACCTATATCATCCAAGAAATATGTGGCTAGTACAGAAAAAGAAGAAATTTATTCATCGACGGAGAAAGATCACCGTGACGACGTGATATCAACAATTACTGACCAATTAACAGAGACCTCGACATCTATTCCTAATGTTGAAGTGACGACAATGAGCGATAATGATTCTTTTGTTAATTTAAAGAACGAGACTCCTCGACCAAGAATGTTGGAAACCACTAAAATTGAAGAATCGTCAACGATGACTACTTATCCCATTGCTTTTAATAGTGATAATACTACTGAACTTTATGTCACCGACAGTGATGAAGGTTTGAATACTACTACACCTGTCATTGTGAACTCAACTCAATCTACTTTGAATCTAGACACATTAACCGATAATGGGAACATATCTACTTTGTCATCAATCAGTTTGGATTCTGGAAATTCAAATTCCCAGATTACAGATGTCACTATCGAAGTGTCCAATTCCTCGACTGAATTTACGACAACCAGCACTGTGGACAATACTGTAGAAAGTACAGTTAATAACACTGTAGGAAGTACAGTTGATAATATTGTGGGCACTACAATTAACGACACTGTGGAAAATACAATTGATACCACCGTGGGCACTACAATTAATGACACTGTGGAAAATACAATTGATACCACTCTGAGCACTGCAATTAACGACACTGTGGAAAGTACAGTTGATAACACTGTGGGAACTACTGTTAACAACACTGGGAGAGCTACAGTGTATAACACTATGAGAACTACAGTTGACGATACTGTGAGAACTACAGTTGAAAGCATTGTTGAAAATTTACCAAGTACTGAGATTAATAATGATAGTACTAAAACAAAAACCATGATGTCAACGTCACCAGTGACAGCGTCAACGTCCACATCAACAACCACCATACCGCGAAAGACTATTGCTCCTGAAGAGATGACGGTTCTTGTCAGGATCGTATTTGAAGGCAGCTGGAGCGAAGTCTGTCAAAACTTACCAGAACTTCAAAATTCCCTAGCAAAACTACTCACGTTAGGAACAGAGAAGTATGAATTTTTTAATTTTTAAATAAACTAAAAAAAACTACATTCTTATAGTTCATATTTTTTCTAGGTACGTTTCACCGTATCAAATAGTCTTTCATCAAACTCAGTGCCAAAACACTTCGGAGGCGTCGGCATCGAACTCGACGCTCACCTCAGTCCTCGTCTACGTCGTGGATGAACATGGAAACTTTGATGCTAACATGACAGAACTACTTCCAAGCTTGCATAAGATGTATCCCATAGCAAGTGCATTGCCAGTAAGTCAATTAAGAGAGAAGTAGTCATTAAGCATAATGAAAATTTGACTCCTAACATCCTTTCTGGATAAATTTCAGATCCACAGCTTTCTTCTGGTTCACGAGTCTGATTCCGGTAATGCCATAGCAGTTGTGGTAGTCTCCTGCGTCGCCTTCATATGCTTGGTCCTACTAGCTGGCCTCTTGGTAATAAAATCTCGCAATATTCTTGAGGCAACACGTCGATTAAAAAGGCATCTCATGAATTAGGTACACGAGTCAATGTTAATAATACTTCATCTTGGATTCCAGATTATCATGAGAAAGAGACAGACGACGCCCTTCAGTAGTTACGGTAGACGATGTCGTCCGATTTCTTTGGACGCTTATAGAGTGGACAGTGTATCGGCATACAACAGCGTAAGACGTAAAGGCATTACCAGGGCGTCAAAGAGGAGTTACGGAAACCCAACATTCGAAGATTCTGTAAGTTAAATATAAAATCTCTCCAGGATCGCCTAGTGCATCATGATAACCTAATATCAATGATAATTAAATATACAGAGTGTCACGCCGAGTCATCCTCTGAACTTTGGTGGTCTCTCAACTTTCTGCAGTGACAAAAACGCCATCGCCGAAGAATACGAAAGCATTCCCCAGGTCTCAGGTCGTGTAGACGAGGTACCTGTCGGCGCAGAATCCAAAAATAGGTACGCCAACGTGATACCTCTACCTGAGACTAGGGTTCCTTTGCAAAGACTGAACAATGATCCTCTCACAGAATACATAAATGCCAGCTACGTCCGGGTGAGTAAAATTAGCAATTATTAGGAAGTCTTACAAAAGTATTTTAACTCTTCTAACAAGAAATACGATTACGCAGGGACCAAAGAATGCTTCCAAGTATTATATAGCCTGTCAAGCGCCCACAGAGTCCACCGCCACTGATTTCTGGCGAATGATCTGGGAGCAGCAAAGTAAGGTGATAGTGATGCTGACGGACATTGTGGAAAATGGTGTGGAAAAGTGCACCGAGTACGTGCCGCCTTCGGAGGTAACGGATTGTCACAGACTCTACGGAGACTATCAGGTCACACTGAAGAAACGGGAGACCAAAGAGAAATACGCCATTTCAACGCTTCACTTAAAGGTCAGTTATATAACATCACTTCCTTAAACATACGTCTTCAGGTCCGTTAACCTGATACATGTCATTTAGAACCTGGAGAACAACACATTTAGGGAGATCTTTCACATTTGGTACCTGTGGCCTACCAACGGCGTCCCTAACGACGCTGCAGGCCTAATTGCTGTCCTCTTAGAGGCTAGAGCCTTACAGCGGGCCGTATCTGGTCCAATGGTGATACATTGCAGTCCAGGAACAGGTCGCACAGGTACTCTCATTGCCCTTGATCTGGGGATCAGACAGTATGAAGTCACAAGGACGGTCGATGTCCCACGTGTCGTCTGTACGATAAGAAGGGATCGAGCTGGTGCTGTTCAAACAAAGGAACAATATGGTTTTATTTACAAGGTAACCCTTTATCATTTATTATTACGTTAAATCATTAAACAAAGCCAAGGAATAATGGCATATCTTATATTCTTTACAGGCTTTGAATTTGTACGCGACAAAACTCGCTGGCGGAACACTCGAATCTATGTGATGCTGCTGTTTCAGCTATTGAACTATTGAGCGTGTAAAGTTTGAACTGACAAGAAAAATTTGTCATTAGAGAAGAAAACTCACGAGTCAACGACCAAAGTGATATTGAGTGAATCTAATTGATATTAACAATGTTAATACCCTGAGTCATCATTTTATTTTAATGGACTATCTTTTTACTATGTATATATACATATATGTATACTAAGATTTAAGAAATCCTACGTAAAATGGCGGAATCATAAGGAGAAAAAACCCATTCGGATTCAAACGCCATTTGTTTGGACGGTCTATACCGTTTGTATACTTTTATTGTTCTTGTTGATATTATCATTGTTATTGTTATTGTTATTGTACAGACAATACTCTGTATGTGGTATATACATTATACTCTATTGCTTTGCTCCAGTCGTTCGTGTAAAGGAGCAGCTCTCTACTCTTAATACTCTTGTATATAATACATATTTGCACATGCGTAGAGGATTTTTATTAAAACATTACTTTCAATTTTAACTTATGTAAGTTCCATATACATCTATCCATTCAAACGCCCAGGTATGATAACCTTCCATTTAATGGTCCTATAATTACTCCTTTAAGAAACTCCAAACATTACTTTCTGTTTTGGTCTTCCTGCAATTTATTTAGAAGAATCATAAATTCTATACTTATATAAGATGTAAACTCTCAAGGGCTATATAATTATCATTATATTATTTTTGCATGTCTTCTATTCGTTCCAATTACAACACAATAAGCTAACATCCTTGTTAACGTATGTAACAATGTCACTGTCACCTGCCAAGGTGCCATTTGATTTTAATAAGACCTTGAAAGGATGAAGACTGATATTTTAAAAGATAAAATCCATGCCATTGTCATTATCAGGTTTATCCACACTATCAATCAAGAGAGAGGCATCAAGTACCAGTAATTAATGCACGGATCAAGAGAACTATGTCAATATTTATAATCAATCAAGTAATAAAATGAAAAAAAAATGTAAATTATCTAATATCTTGTTGTGATCTATATAAGAATAGTCTAGGCCACTCTGTCTCATTGAAGAGTCAGATGATGTAGTAGGAACAAAATAGGAGATGAGGATAGAGGAACGATAATGCCTTCTAGAAGAAAAGTAGAAAAGCAAAGGTAGAAGGAGTGAATAAAGGTGAAGATGGGGAGTCAAAGAAGGGGAACACAAGCACAACGTTGAACGTGTCTCCGCGTGTTTCAGGAGGTCTACCGAATCGACTGGATCGACTGGATGGGACTGGATCGAACTGGATCGAGGCTGTTGGATCTTGCGAGGACCGGGTTGGCTGTCTTTCAAAGCCTCGAAGGAAATCCAACGCGAATGAAAGAGGTTCATTCGAGGAATAATTGTTTACGGAGAGCTCTCGCAATTTTACTTAGGTTATAATCCCAGTAATTTCTGATGTCAAATTTATACCAGTCAAATGTGTAGATTTACACTTCATTCTATCTTATTTTTTTTAATATGGATTTTACTGCAAAGTTACGTTTATCTCAATCTTATCATTTCTTCTTACAATTGATATAATCTTACCTTTATGTTATGCCTCTTCCGATTCTTTAAATTCTAGTTTAAACAAATTACGCACAAATCTTATGCCAGATTGATGACTGCGTGTTTAGCGTCATCGTCTTCATTACGTTCCCAGCTTTATCCAGAGAGTTGAGAGCTTTTACAAACAGTTCGGTGCAGACAAAACGGAGTCAATGGATGTCAATTGAACTGATAAGAATATAGGTGCAAACATTGAAATTTGTTATAATTATAAATGTCATGAACTTAATGAGCAAGAGAGCTTACCGGTGCCTTGCAGCTATTACAATGAGCAAACTCCACTTGATAGGTTAAAAATAAAATTACGGTTGGATTTTGAATGCCTAGCTGATACCAGTGGAAGGATTTCATCGAATAATCGTAAACGATAAAATTTCTCGTTAGTTTATTTAAAGTCCTCTTGAAAGTGCATTAAACTGTTATATACATGCATACACATACAGGATGTTATAGCGTTTGGCCGATATAACTCAAAGCCGATAGTTGAAATGCAGCTGCGCAATTCAATGAATTGATAGCATTGAATACTATTTAAAAAAATAAATGATAGTTGTAAATTCAAAAATTCAATTGGCACAACAGTTGTAAATAAAATATGTCCTTGTCAAATTTCATCACACTTCCATTACGTCGGCCGAGGCTTTGGGCGACCTTAAAAGCATCTCGTAAAAGAAAAAAAAAGGTAAAAATGAAAAAAAAAACAAATTACTAACTTCCGACAATCATTACCTGTGACTCGTGACACTCAGCTGATTTACCTGAAATCTAATGTGCTATTCTCACGCATGGCAACAGCAACATTGAAATGGTATTGAGCGGAACAGCAACTGAATTAATTTTAATTATTTCAGAAATCCGTGGTACGAGTTCAATGAAATTAATCTACGGTATATACGGGAATCCCTCGATGTGTCACCAAGAGGATTCACTTTCTCGTAATCATTTATCCAGTTCATACTTTCAATCCTGAAACAATGAACTATCAGTTTTAACTGTTATTGAGCTATCAGAAGGGGACCCAAGAGGGGAATACTAATAGTAACTATATTCATAATTCTCACGTTACTTCATGTAACTAACACTTCTGCGACTCAACTTCATTAGTAGTTTTTCATATGGTCACGCTAATTTAGATAGACGAAGGTTTTTCGACGAAGGTGTATATATAACAAGACTAGCTAACGACACTACAGTGACTATTACACGCTTTAAGCCTTTCCAAGTAAACATATTATGTTTGTCGTGAGTGCTAATAAATCCATTATACCATGCAGGCCGTAACGCAGAGATACATCGTAATCCAGCAAATCTTCTAACATAAGAGTATCAAGAGAAGTCTCAACCCTTATAGCCAAATGTGGAATCACATAATGAATCAGCTTCACCTATACATATGGAATCCTTCCACGAGAAGTATTTTTTTTTGACAGATCATAATTCAATATGCTTAGCAGAACATGGTTTTTCACAGTCATTAAAGAATATACGAGAATAAAGACTGTAATATGCTTCACTGGAAAATCATGAACATCCAAGTTGAAAAAAAAATGTATGCAAAGCTACATGCATCTTGCTGAAATGTTTGTTACATTGTCTGTGACCTGTCAAAAAAAAATTTTACGCAGAACTATTGAGGCGTCACGACCTGAGTGCATTTTGAATTGAAATTAAGCTGGTTTTGCTATCTTAAAATGGGTGAACGAGGAAAATATTTAATTCAAGGTTGAACTAATTGGCTTTTCCTTGTTTGTGGTAAGACGCCCAATCATTGCAGTGCGGAATATGAGATTCTCATAAAGAATGGAAGTAATCGATACTAGTCATTTCTCAGGACATCACTCAAGAGCGTCGTGACGTGATGGGAAAGAGATGAGATGTCACCACGAAATGAGAAGAAGCCTTCTTGTACATGAACGCAATTTCATCCAGCGATTTCATCAAGATTATAAGTCAGTATGTATCTGGAGATTACTAGTGCCAATTATTTTTTTATAAATAAGCATTCTGGTATTTGATCCAGGAAAGAAGGCGGATATAACCGAAAACATATCGCAACTGGTTTATTCTGCAAAGGAGGTTTTTGCTTTTCTTTCTTACGCCACTGGATGTCTTTAGAGGTTGTCATCGGGGTTAACTAACTCACTAGTGATGCACGGGGGTCGACAATTTCTACAGATGGTGGTGGCTCCTATAAATGAGCCATTTAGTGTTGAAACTTATCAGTGGGACTTAAGTCCTGGACTCGTCAACGCGCGACTCTCTTCAATCGATCCAATAACCAGCAATCAGTTAAATCTGTCAAATTGATCAAGGTGAAGAAAACAGCTAAAGTAATATTAATAATTCCCTAACATGATATTATAAATTACTCAAATAACGCTTAGCCCCGGGTACCCGGAACAAGTGTGTTTTTGGAAAAGGTTTTACCAATTGAAATAATTTTTTTCATACCTTTTTTTTTGTATCTGTAGGTAACAATGAAAAAAGAGGTTATCTCATAAGCTGTTTGGCACAATCCCTATCAATTCACCGTTTCAAAGCATTTGCTAATATAAAGATACCTTAAGGATTACCTCATACTTGACACTCTACTACATTGATTCTTCGATAAGAAAACAGTATCTTTCAAGCGAGCACGCTATACGTATTGCGCACGCGGTATCAGAGTGGGTTTTGACAGTTAGGAGATATATACAGAGGTGTCCCAGACAAGAGACGATAGTCAATCCCAGGATGCGCGTGAAGTGAACATCTTCAGGAAAGAGTAACAGCCGGAAATTAACTTTCCACATACTTAAAGAATTCTGTGAAATCATCTCAGTGTAATCAGTGTTAAGAGATACAGAACATTTTTTCAAAAATGATCGGAAACGAAGGACACGTTTCGCGAGGGAAATTCGACTTTATCAGGAGGTAATGGAGTCCTCCGACACACTAGCTTGTCTACGTTTGATAAAATAAAATGTCGAATAACAGAGTAAGCAGAGATTAAAAAAGGGAGAAACTATTTTTACTGAAATCCAACTTCCTCCATGTTTTTTGCCAGTGTGCCATTCTCTCAATCGGACCTTCGGACATGTTGAAAAAAATTTCCTAAATACCCAAGGCTGATTTTTAGCCTTTAGGCTAGAAATTGGTATGTCGGAACTTCAAAGTAATGTATAACATGTGCTTGCGAGGGGAGGGAGAAAAAGGAAGAAACATGGTGAAGGAAAAACTGCTAGACGTATAGCACGTTCTGTAGTTAGCGTTGTGAGTTCTTCTGAGCCATCGGGGATAAGACGTGGGACGTAGGACGTTGGTAGCAGACGGTTCTGGAGTTTCCGGATGATTTTCGGGGGTTAGATTTTCTCAATACGTTCCGGAGAGCGGTTCAGATGGATTTGAACAAATCTTGGGAGTAGTGGACCAATCATATGTGGTGTTACTACTATTTGCTATCTTTGAATATCATCGATCGTCGTCGATCGTCATTCTCTACTCCAGTCGCACAAGGTGTTGTATATTTTAAACGGGCACTTAGTGCGTGTGTGTGTTATAAACAATTGTTAAAATTTGTCAACCGCTTTTGAATTTCCGCACCCTCAAAAATAAATTTGGTAACCGTACGACATGTTTTTGAATTCCTAACCGTCCGTCTGCGTGATGGCGAACGCAAATGGGTCGTCTACTTTAATTAGTCAATAAGTTGGATTCCTATTCAAAACAGTGCACGTAACCAGTGAGAAATTGTATGAATTTAACCATAGGAAAGTCTAAAGTATAAAGTACAGGCAGGTGGTACGTTGATGGCGGGCGGGATTTTCAAATAAAAATATACAAATCTATTAGTGCTATTGATTCTGGACCGGAAAGTAGACAAAGAATTTGTTTGAAAAATGGATTGTTAACGAGAGGTCAGTTTTTTTTAGTACTGCGCACACTACTCGCAATAAAAATTTCCTATGGAATTTTTGAGAAGCGTAAGCCGTTTCACCGTCTCGGAATATGAATTTCCTAAAGTGCTTCTAGAACTCGTGAGAGTCGATTATAAATAGCGTCGAACTTGGAAGTCCGGAGTTTAGAAATTTGTTTAATTTGGCAGCCTCCACGCGCGCATATCAGTATCCGGAAATGCAATGTCAATATATAAGACGTGCGAACGACTATCCTGAATATCTCGAATATTTGAATCTATAAAAATATCTCAACTGTTGCAATCAATATTTAAGCTCTACGACACCATGACGCCTAGGCGTTTCATGGATCAATGATCGAGTGATTATCATTTAAGAGAAGCGTCGCACAACAAGATCACATCAAATGATTAATTGCCTGTGGCAATATGAGTGAAGCTCTGGTACTGGAATATTATTTACTTCTCCCATTGCTCTAACAAATTGTATCAGTTTCCTTAGAACTTATGTAAAGAACTGGTTATGAGCTAACAAGGCAATGCATAATATAGATCCAAGAATAATTGACCAATAAGAAACTGACGTCATATATAAATTAACATTGATAAAATAGGGGAATTACAAGGTATAATAATAATTATTAACAGTGCTGAGTAATCTGTTTTCCCTATCGTTAGGTGTAGACGAGATTAAGAGGTAATAGCCCAGGAGAATAAAATCGTTCATTTAAAACCGGTTTTTAAATAATTAATTCCTTTACCTATTAGCATCCACTATCGATTGTCACTATTAATTATCACAGTTAACGTTTAGAATTTGACACGTGCGACTCGCCTACGTACAATTAGGAAGCTTAGGAAGCAAAGGTAGTGCAACTCACGATAATGTGTATGCAATTTACAAATATATTATCCAGATGTACCTAAGAGTTTAGGAACTTGCTAATGAAGTAAACCATATCAGTACCAAAGATCAACGAAAACGGTAACAGTATAGCGAATCGGTGTTACGTGGCTGCTATAACAATTTAAGTAAACCCACCTGTGGCCCAGTGGACTTTTTAACATTAACAAGTGTCAAATTTATGAAAACTCTAAACAATCTTTATCTTTCTCTCTTGTCTTTCATGCTTTTGCTTCTTCAACTCTTACTTTGTTTGGTAATACAATTTTCTCTTGTCGACCAAACGCTAACTAGTTAATGGCTACTGGCTATATTGCAGCTATTTAATTTTTACATCAATGTAGTGTCATCGCTGGCAATGCAAGTCTTTCGAAATGACATGGTGGCAGTGCACGGTGCAATAACGAAGACAAAATTAACGATAGAACATGGACGCCATCGTCGACAGTGACCGTCGATGGACGTTAGATAATCATAGAAAAGTTATTCTGGTCATTTACGATTGGCTAGTTTATACATTTATGATAAAGAATAATAAACATTAGCAAAAACGTAAAATCTTACATTCAGGTAGCACAATTTTTCATTGAGTATTGAGTGAATTTTAAGTAATTTTGATTTCACAGATTCACCAACATGGAGGGTATATTTCAAAGTAGAAATCGCGAGGACAGTGATACCGGATGTGGAGAACCGAATAACAAAAGGTCACCGACCTTGACGTTGAACGTCAATGGACTCTGGGACGTAGTACCAAGATTGGATCATTACAGGTAAATTTCTTAGTATCCCTTAAGGCTGCTATTAAGCCATTCTATGAATAGCTGGGCAGCAGTCTTCATTACAAAAGATCATTATAAATTTCTTTGGACAGACCAGATTTTAATCTTTTGGCAATAATTCGTTTCATTTTTATAGACTGAGCAGACGAGCCAAGAGACCATCGTTGAGTGACCTTCATGAAGGAAATCCTATCAAGGTAGGCAGCCACCTCGACAAAGTTGGTAGAGTTTAAAGATACGTCATGGTCAGATTGAGTTCAAAGATCTGTCAGAATTTTGTTTACTTGCGATCAAGTAGGAAATCAAGTGGAACTTCATTTATATAAGGGTTTGAAAACCGATGTTGATACATCTGTGAATTGGTTTTAGTAATTGTCTACGGTCCTACACGTTATTGAATGCATTCGTATTGAATTTGTCTTTGACTGGATACAGCTGCTCCACTCGTGATTACTCCAGATCTCGTTGGATCAAACCAGAGTACTTTTATAGCTCCCTCTATCGACCTATATGTGTAAGACGCTGCGGTTTTATTTACTGGACGTTTGAGCGTCAGCTATCTACGTCGCATGATCAGTGATACCGTATTTACGGCTAATCGACTCATAGACTCAAACTATTTTATATAACCAAGTCATTTTTGACTCTCAACGTCCTAAAATATCATATCTATGCCTGAAGCTCTGGACGCCAATCTAGATTTAAATGTACGCGCTGCGTCCTAGGTTGCTGGATCCTCCTAAAAAGATAGCAGACTCTCTTTCAAATACGTCTAGCAGTATAACCCTTAGAAAATTCACTTACCAATAAAAAGTCAATGATTAAACGCCGCAAGGATCTATGCTTCGTTTATGATCCTGTCCTGATGGCTAGTGTGCATCGTCCTCAGGATCTCGCAGTTTATTAAGTTTGCACGCCAGTAAAGGGCAGCTATATTGATGGAGAAAAGTTCATTAGATCTCTCTGGCACTTTTATTTATAATGGAATCAGATAAATCCTTGTGATAATAATGGATCAATCTAAGTCGTGAATTGAATTTTTCTTATAGGATCCAAATTTGGAATCTGGGCAAAATGGAACGGGTCAATTGGGTATTACCTATGGAATAAAACTAGGATGGATCCAAGGTGTCCTTATTCCTTGTCTCCTGAATATATGGGGGGTCATGCTTTTCTTGCGTTTATCTTGGGTTGTCGCTCAGGCTGGAATCTTCCACAGCATCATCATCATCGTCATCTCTACTGTTGTCTGCGTGATTACGACCTTGAGTTTGAGCGCCATTTGCACTAATGGCGAAGTAAAAGGGGGTAAGACATAATTGATTTGACCTATTGGAACTGGAAATTAGTTGTTATTTAGATTAATATCTCGATATTGATGTATTGTTCCAGGTGGAATCTACTTTATCATATCCCGTTCATTGGGCCCGGAATTCGGGGCCTCAGTTGGTATTGTGTTCGCCTTCGCTAATGCTGTCGCCGCCTCAATGAACACTATTGGATTTTGCAATTCTCTTTATGAATTGCTTGAACCACATAAATTAACTATCACTGACGACATGAAGAACGATGCTAGAATAATTGGTGTTATTGCCATTTTGGTAATGATACTGATATGTGCAGTAGGAATGGAATGGGAATCTAAGGCTCAGAACTTCCTCATAGCCGTGATCGTCTTGGCTATCCTAGACTTTGTCGTGGGTACAGTGATTGGTCCCACTGACATCAGTGCAGAGTCCAAAGGATTTGTTGGATTCTCTAGTGAGTCTTATAAAATTGACATTGACCAGGTAGTTGCTCATCATCACGTCTAATCAGATTCTTTCGATATTTTTTATTTATAGGCGAAGTATTTAAGGAAAATTGGATCTCGGATTATCGTTACGACGAGAACATGAATCACACCTTTTTCTCGGTGTTCGCCATTTTCTTCCCGTCTGTCACGGGAATTCAGGCAGGAGCAAACATTTCCGGTGATCTTAAGGATCCTGCAAGTAGCATACCTGTTGGAACCCTCTTGGCTCTTCTCATTTCCATGGGTAGCTACTTCACCTTTGTCTTGTTTGCGGGCGGCGCAGCACTGAGAAACGCCAGTGGCGATTTCACCGGGAACTTCATCCATGAATGCATCCCAAAAAATGTCTTGCTTGCGAGCACAGCATTCAGAAACGCCACTTGCAATTTCAACGGGAATATCGTAAATGTTTGCATCTCAGAAAGTGTCTTGCTTACGGACGGCGCAGCATTTAGAGAGGCCAATTGCAGTTTCACTGGGAATATCATCAATGATTGCATCCCAAAGAATTGCACTTATGGTCTTCATAATAGTTACTCCATGATGCAAATCATGTCCATTTGGGGCCCGTTAATCTATGCTGGATGCTTCGCCGCAACACTCTCGACAGCCTTGACTAATTTATTGTCAGTTCCAAGATTGATTCAGGCCCTGGGACAAGATCGAATTTACCCAGGTTTGATTTACTTCAGTAAGGGTTACGGAAAGGCTGGTGAACCTTATAGAGGATATGTGCTCACCTTCTTCGTCGCTGCGACCTTTCTTCTCATAGGTAACCCTTGAAATTAATATATTATTTTTCTTACACTTTCTTGATAACTCATCATTCTACTTTACGCATATTTAACTTGTTTTAGCTGATCTTAACGCAGTTGCACCACTCATCTCAAACTTCTACCTGGCCTCTTACGCTCTCATAAACTTCTGCACCTTCCACGCAGCCCTGATACGTCCACTTGGATGGCGACCAACCTTCAAGGTATAATTGCTAATTAATGAATTAGATTTATAAAGCATCCTTGGAAGTCCTTTATACTTGACCTTTGATAATTTATAATTCATAGTACTATAATACTTGGCTCTCGTTAATGGGATTCATCCTCTGCGTGGCAATAATGTTCCTGATTGACTGGGTCACGTCTCTGGTCACCTTCGTCGTCATCTTCGGACTCTACCTGGTGGTCGTCTATAGAAAACCAGACGTCAACTGGGGTGACAGTACCCAGGCGCAGACCTACAAGACTGCTCTCTCCATAGTTTACAAGCTGAACTCCATTGACGAGCATGTAAAGAATTACGCTCCACAGATATTGACACTGACAGGACCACCATGTTCCAGACCAGCACTTCTCCATCTTGCCAACCTCATAACAAAGAACAACTCGCTTTTACTAGCTGGTGAAGTATATTCCGGTCGACTCTCCTACCGCGCCAGAGCAGCTCATCTACGTCAGGGTTACAGCTGGCTTCAGCGACACCGAATCAAGTCCTTTTATCACGTCGTTGAAGGCCTCAACTTAGAAAAAGGTGCTGCTGCTCTGATGCAAGCTACGGGGGTTGGTAAACTTGCGCCTAACGTAGTTCTCATGGGTTACAAGACACACTGGGCAACATGTAATCAGAAGGAACTTCAGGAGTACTTCAACGTGCTACAGTGAGCTATCGTCACTATATTCATCAAGATTCTTGGACCAGGTTTAACAACATCTTTATATTCTTTCAGCAACACCTTCGACCAGAGACTTGCTGTTGCTATTCTACGTATTGCTGAAGGACTGAATTGTTCAGGAGTAACCTGTACCACTGCATTCCCTGATGACGAACACGGTACTTTGGCGCAAAGTAGCTACGACCTGGCCGGCAATACCCTGATGCATGCTGACAGTAACCTCTCCATGGGTTTAATGATTCCCCGGGTCCAGAGTGTACCGACAATAGGTAAATTGTACAAATTACAAAAAAAAAAAAGAATTTGGAATTTGTTTAATAAAACTCTCTGGTCTAGGCACAGAGTATCCATCAGTCGAGGCACCGACGATGGCTAGAAATACCCAAGTGGATATCAGCGTAAAGGATCAATTGAAAAATAAGAAGAAACACGCCACTGACAAAATATTATTGTGAGTGAACTCAGCTTACAATAAAGACTGAAATTACTATCAGGGCCATCGTTCACTCAAAATAATTTCTGTATCTTTTTCAGACAAAATTCGTTGAACACCGTGCCCGAATACATGACGATCTTTCAGAAGAAACACAAGCATGGAACTATAGATGTTTGGTGGCTTTACGATGACGGAGGTAATTCGGGCAGCGTGCACAGCAATTAAGCTATCAGATTGAAACTTGGCTCATTTGTAAATGGCAGACATTTTTATTTTTTAGGCCTAACCATTTTGCTGCCATATATCATCAGCACTAGATCCAACTGGGAACACTGTAAAATGCGTATCTTTGCCCTGGCTAATCACAAGCAGGAAATTGTAGCGCAGGAAAAAGAGTGAGCGACACACGTGTCTATATAATTAGGTTCGATTATTTCTAAAGCACGTATATTATCGTTTATATATGATTTATACAGAATGGCAGAAATAATGGCGAAGTTCCGTATCAAATATACAAGCTTGAAGATGGTCGATGACATTAGCACGGCACCACGCGAGGATACGCAGAGGTTCTTCGACAAGCTCATATCCGATTTTCGCAAGAATGACACTTCGGACACTTCCGGTAAGTCGCGCGCTTTCCTACAGACCATTCGCTATGCATTGTTTTAATATGCTTCTTGTACTTGCGCAGAATGCGTTGTTACCGACGCTGAGCTTGATTCTTTGCGGGAGAAGACTAACAGACAGCTGCGACTTCGTGAACTTCTTCTGGAAAATTCCAGCGAATCTACCCTCGTTGTCATGTACGTATTTATGAGTTCGTGTAATTAATCACAACTGATAGACAATATTAAGAATCTATCTTAATGGTTCTGTTGGAGTTTTCTATTGGTAGTATTTGTTTGGCAGGCTGCAATTCTGCACCACGTTATATTCGATGACTAAAAAAATTCTGTTAATCAAAAATCTAATTAGTGCATGATGATCATGGCGTTCAATGGATGCTTTTAGGTCTTTGCCGATGCCAAGGAAGGGTGCAGTTTCGGCACCGCTCTACATGGCTTGGTTAGAGGCTCTTACAAGGGATATGCCTCCAACACTTCTTGTACGAGGGAACCATACCTCAGTACTCACATTTTATTCGTAGTCTTAAGTTTTTAAGTTGCAGGCGTTTCTAGTTAAATATATTATCAGCAGTTGGTGAAGCATAGCGACGTGATATTACCGACCTGACAATTAAGTAACTTCAGTCGACCGATGCAACCAGAACTGGTTCATTGTGAAAATCGAAAGCAATTCTAGGCGTACATGGAATTAGAAAATCATATAAATATCGAGAAAAATCCCAGTAAATACGTTCGTCACATTTATCCGACTTTCGCATAGCTGCTATACGTATAAAGACATACAATTTATATTGGGATGCAACTGTCACGTGATGTGTTTCCCGGGACGATTTTGAAACATATATGTAGATTTTGGAAGATTTACTTTTTCCTACTTCTTAGACCAATTTCCACAGAAGAATATTCTACCTGATCAGAGAGCTACTACGGATATGTAGCATGATCAAAAGTACTTATTTGTACCTGGAGATCCGAAACTTTGCTCCTTCATTTTTGAGGACAGCAATAGAGTACACGAGATAGCTTTTAATATAGATGGCTAAAGTAATTTAACCAAATTGACACTAATTAAATAAATGCAGTATTTATTATATATACCTTCAATATCACATTTGTTTTTTTCTTGAAAGATAAAAGTTCTTATATTGCATGAGTTTCATAGAGGCGAGAAAAGACAGGCTGAATTTGTTCAAGCATATCGGTAGCTAGCATCCCGCGTTGTTTAATTTTGAAAGTAGCTGCATTCGATTCCCTGATAAGTCTGCATGCTGCGTAAGCAGCTAATAATGCAGGAGGCACTGCGCACTCAGTAGGTCCAGCGGCTAAAGCCCACCACCAAAAGACTCCAAGCGATCCAGCAAGAAGATCACCCTGACCTCCACAACGTCTTCCTGATCCAGCTGCTCCACATGTGATAGCCTCAGTATCCTTTTCACCATTAACTATCACGTCCTTGGCGGCTTTGTGTAAAACTACTATTTTTTTGCCAAGAAACTCAGCTACCTGCTTCACGTCACTCACTATGGGATACGATGCTGGTTTGATTGTCTTTTCCAGGCAGGCCTTGATTAGTCTACTAAACTCCATGGCGTTGGGAGTCAGTATGAGCCCTGGGTAATCCTTGATCAGATCAGGTCTCTGGCAGACTAGGAAGAGACCATCTGCGTCAATTATAGCTGGTTTCTTTGCTTCACGACATAGCCCTATTAATTCAGCAATTACATCAAAAACCTTTTCATCTCGTCCAAGGCCTGGACCTATCACAACTATGTGAAAACGTTCCAGCCAGGGTTTAATATTCTTTATTGCATTTGGTTGATCCAAGATTGGATGAACAATTGGCTCTGGACTAAAGGATTTTATTGCTACTCCAGCATCCTTGGCACAGAATATATGGACCAGATCAGCTCCTGTTCTCAGGGCACTCATAGCAGCAAAGTATGGTGCTCCAGTATACTCAGAACTTCCACCAAATATTCCTATCTTCCCATCCTGACCTTTGTACTTGGCATTAGTCAACTCAGGTATTATTTTCTTCACAGCTTGCAGCATCTGCTCATCACTCGTAGAAGAAGCACTGGATGATGACATTGTTACAAATCGTATAATGAATTTATGAAATGGAGCCCTGCGAGGAAAAAAGCGTAGAAGCATCATTGGATAAGGACTGCCAGTAGACGATCTTTCCAATTATTCTCTTACCTGCAATTCAAATAACTCTACAAGACTGCCACTCGTTTTTAATTCCTATTGCAACAAGACTAATCATGAAGCTAAGACTCCTGACCCTTGGAATTCTTGATCATCATTACTAGTAGATTTTATTTTTATTCTTAATGTATCTCGCGTAACTATCATATTAATACACCGTGATAAAGAAACCCAAAATAATTGCTGTTGATTCCTTAGGGAAGTCATGAATCTCACATTTTGTCAGTGTTACATAACAAAGAGATATACAGCCAAAGTCAGTTTTCGCTGTACCAACAGATGGCAAAGCAGTCACTGAATCTAGCGATCAGAATTTCTAGATTGTAAAATTATAAGACAGCAAATAAAAGATAAACGAAAGAAAACTAATCAATATTAGAAACAAGAAAATTTAGCTAAGAAGCAGATAATTGTAACTATCTGTCTCTGAGTTAGTAACAACTGTCATATAGGTTATTAATGGTACTGTAGATTGAGAAAAAATAAAAGAGCAAGTACCTCAATATAAATGGAGATTGTTGTGCCCAATATAAATAAATGAATTTTTTCCACAATTCCACGAATTACCACAAAACTACCCTTGCGACGAAATTCGCCAACAAGACTGATTGGGGCAACAACGCAGTAGAGAAACAAATAAAGACTGAACACCCGGCATTTATTCAGTTGCCGGGCCTGGATCAGTAGCCACTCAGCACGTTATAAAAATACATATTTATCTGTTCCAAATATATCTATAGAATGATATAAAAATTTGTTAAATAATTGTTTAAGTTGTGCAACGTTTTTATAATTCAGAAATATTGCATTTTTGTTCTATTACTAGAAGGCAATGAAGCTTACCATTGAAATTAATTCATAAGGTGGTCGTGGATGATTGATATTTCTTATAAATTACCTTTTCAGAATTATCAATCATAGGACCAAGGTCTTTAGACGGAGCTGATAAATAAATAAATGCTCATTACTGTCTTGTATAGACATATATATAATATATTTCTCTATCATGTCGTATTGTCTCGACTAAGCAGACTTAAAATGCTTTCACGTTGTCCGTGGCTTTTGGAGACGCGCCCGGCAACCCTCTTACTACATACCTTGGAATACTATCGGTATACTGGAATTGGTATACATGACCCGCAAAACCATCCCTCTATGCTAAATTTCATCGATTACTGATCTGTCTTACGACTTCCGGTATTCTAGTCGAGCGAATACAGATGGGAGAGTGCAATAAGAAAAGGCTATTACATGCGAAAGTAGTAGTTTCGCCTATACGCCTTACATATATTCGTTCGTTTGTCAATTAGAAAATGGCAGCGGTATGGTTAATTTTGTATCACTCTAAAACATTTTTGTAAGCCAACCGCGTCTCCGCTTAACGACCAGATACGAGCGTTAAACGGAGTTCGCCTTGGAATATCGAACCGGTCAAATGGTCCAGGATGATTCAGGCGGACGGAGAGTACTGTTTCCTCAACCTCTGGAACTCAACTTCCCTTTGTAAATATTCCTTGACAAAAGGATGCTCCAAGTGAGAATCTTTCAACTGACTAAGATAACGATTAGCAACCTCAGGTGGTTTGCCCATGTGTTGCGAGAGTACAATCATGTTGATCAAAGTGTCAGGATTATTACTGTCCTTATCCAGGGACTCTTGCAAAGCAGATTCAGCCTCTTCATACTTTGCTTGACCAATGAAACAGGTAGCTTGTCCGTTTAACAGCATACTAGTACTAGAATGCTTATCGATCATCTCCTGCAAAGTTATATATATCCTTACAAATAATACTGCTGAAGAAACTAAATAAATTTAACTTACCTGAAATATATAGTAGGCATCCTGCAGCTTGTCACCACCGCTACTAATATTGATCCAGGCCTGTGCCAACTGCGTTAATGTAGCATCATCATCCTTCTCTTGCATTGCCTTGAGCTCCTTACGTGCAAGATCCAACCGATCCATCTTCAGATAAATCTGTAGAGTCAATGCGAGACATTCCAAATGCTCCGCATTTCTCAGTATCCTCAGAGCAGATTCTAAATTCTTTTCGTGATAGTAAATAGTAGCAGCAACGATCATGAAATTGTGATTGTCCGTATTTGTATGATTAGCTGCTTGATCAAGTTCTGCCATTATAGCCTCACGACGGTTAGGATTGGCAAAGTATTCGGCCAGCATCTTCAAGGGTTGCAGATCCGGTGGAGATGAGTTGTTAATCTCATCTAGTACAACGCGGAACTTACGTTGAGCTATGTAGGCCCGGTAAAGAAAGACATCCCTTTCCATAGCAATTTCCGAAGAAGAGGGCTGAAAAAGTTATGTGCACAATAAGACAATAAAGCATACGAACGTGCATAGACCATATTATACAGTCCACATCATTACGTGGAAGGTGACCACGCCGCACCGAATCAGTCATGCTCATAAAGTTTACATTAGAACTTGATAATCGCAGTAAATACATCAGTAACAATAATTACCTTGACTTTTTGTGCCTCGTTGATGCATTGTTGATAATTTCCAATGTAAAAATGATTTTTAACATCAAACAGCTCATCGACATCAGCTTGCTGCTGACGTGCCATTTTGCCCACTATTCCCCACTGTCACCAACAGACCACAGAAAACGCAATACAGTAAATAATCAAGCATCTTGACTAAAATTTTTGCCTACCATCTATGGGCGCCACAAGGAACTAGAAACGACTCATTGGCCAATCTCATAAAAAGCTTCAGAGGTGGCGCTAGCAGCAACGCGCATTTATATGAAATTTCTTCGTGTGGTGGGTTGCCTTGCGCCAGGCGCATTCAGCAAATCACAAATTCTGATTAAAATTCTTAACAATACACGCATTTAGTACAATTGTTAAGTGGGTACATGAAAAGAATATATTCACTAAGTACATGGATATTGAAAAAACATATTTACTTAGATTAACAATATAAGAATACACAACAAGAACGTGAGTTCAATGAGACTATATGATTTCGCCTTATCCACACGTTATCAAGTGGGACTGTGACATGATGAATTAGTTGTAAAAGGCTCACAACGGTATTATAATAATAGTGTTAACGTAACATAACATGCAGATAGTTAATTTATAATAAATATGGTAGTATAGCAAAGTAATAATAATAATATAAATCAAGTTCTCGATATTCTCGCTTTTCTTTCGGGACGTTTGAAAAATTAGCTACCATATGTGCCGTACTTCATGTGCTAAATGTTAATTAACAAAGAAATTCCTAACGAGCTGGACCATTATTATTACTTATAATTAATAATTATTGTTATATAATCTTTCGTGACATCTTATTTATTGATAATACCGGTAATGTAATGTCAAAGTTGTTCGAACAAAAATATTCAGAATAAAGATTAAAACGATACAAAGCAGATAGAAGCTACCATAAAGATCAGGCCTCGTGAACATATTGCATTCCTAAGTTTTGGGTATCTTAAACCAACAGTGAAGAATATCAATAAACAGATTATATTTATGTATATATATTGTACGAGGATGTAATAAAATAATAATTGTACATGTTATGGTGTTAAAAAAAAATGATTGTATATACGAATGAAGGACACACATGTATGTCTTGTATAAAAAGCGATTGCTAATTCTCAGTATAAAGGATGCGTGGTAATCGATACGAGAAAATTATATAAAGAAGAAATAAGAATTTAAAAACTAAGTGTTGGTAGTGCTGAGGAGAGAGGAAGATTGAATAAGAAAAAAGTTATATTAGGATTAAAATGGCATATAAATAAGGATGTGTGCGAACCATGATTTGTATCTGTGCTATATACACGACGATTGAGATTCCATTTTGAGATATATTGACTTGACTTCATTACAATTAGTGACGCGAATTATGATTTATTAAAAGTATCAAAAACTAATAATGGACTAGTTTTGTCACCGTTGATGTTTAATGTCTAGTCGATATGTCACTCAAAGGGGAATCCCCTCATTGCGTACTGAGTGCAATAGTGATTATTGTCACGGCGTGATTCAATCACGGCTCTGGATCGGGTTTTCTAGTTGTAGTCGTAGTCGTCGTCTTCGTGGTCGTAGTAGTTTTGATTTTCCTCTTTGGTGGGACTGGAGCCTCGGAACTGCCAGCAGCTGGTGGAGTTTCGGGTACGGTTTTGTCGACTTCTAAGGTGTCCGTTGGTTTTGTTACTTTCTTGATAATTTTGACAACCTTCTTTGGTTTCTCGGCACTACTTGAGCTCTCTGATACCTGCTCAGTACCTTCCTTAGGCTTCTTGACAACCTTCTTAATGACTTTTTTCACTACTTTCTTAGTTGAACCTTCTGGAGCATCACCTTCGACGGGTTCGTCAGTGCTTTTCTTTGCTACTTTTTTAACAACCTTTTTAGTGACCTTAGGAGGAGTCTCTAAAGATTCCGATGCTCCTATTGGTGGACTTGTTGGTGGTGTTGCTTCTGTTACCGTTGGTGTTCCTGGTACTTTTGATTCCTTCGTTCTAGCTGGTCTAACTGGACTTTCCACAGTTGGTGATTCTGGCGGTGGAGAGGATGATTGTGATTTGGGGGATTCTGAGGTTGGCGTCAAGGGTTCATCTGCTGATGGTTCCTCTGAAGTTGACACTTCCTCCGGTTCAATTTCACGTTCTTTAGATTTTTTCGATTCAGTTTCTTTAGCCTCTTTGACTTCTGACTGCTTGACTGTCTCTTCTTGTACTACTGGTTCTTGTACTTCCTGTGGAACCGTCTCTTCGACTGCAATGGATGTCTTTGGCGTTTCGGCTTCTAGAGGTGTGTCAACCTTTACTGTTTCACTAGTTTCTTGAGCTACAGGTGCTATGGTATATAAACCATTATTGACAGCAGGTACATCGCCGTTCACGTCGCTCGTTCTAGACGCCTCCTTAGGTTCCACAAGAGTTTCCGACACAGCTGTCGCAGATTCCTGAACAGGAGCCACGATGGAAGAAAGTACTTCCTCTGTGACAGGTTTCTCTTCCTCGGATACAGATTCTTTTAAAACAGCATGGACAACGGATTCGGCTATCTGGATAGGAACATGACTATTTGGAGGAAAGTCAGACGCAGCGATAGGAGTTTCAAAACTCTGAGATTCTACGAGTGCAGTGACTTCCTGAGGAGCATCTTGAATTTGTACTGGTGCAGTCTCCGAAAGTACATCAGTAGCTAATTCTGGTTTCTCCTTATCTGCTTCAGGAACAGCTTCGGTGGCTAATTCTACACTCCTTTCAACTTCCTGAGTTGTCTCTGGTACAGCCTCAGTAGCCAACTCAATAGGAGCTTGAACTTGTTCCGGTACCGTTCCTTGTTCAGTTGGGGCTATTGGAGCGGCTTCAGAAACAACTGCAGGGACGTTAGCCTTCTGTGAAACTACTGCAGGAGCACTTTCTTGTTCTAGAACTACCGTAGGATCAGTTTCCTTAACCGCGGAAACTGCTTGTTCCCCGGTTCCTGCACTGGGCACTTGTGGAATCAGAATTGGTTTATCCGGTAGCGCAATAACAGGCGATGGTGGTGTAAAATGCTCTTCAGGTTCCGTAGGCGTCTTAGGAGGTTCAGGAACAGCTACCAATGCGCTTTGTTGTTTAATAGCAACTGTCAGTGAAGGTGATTTTGTTAGTTGCTCAGAAGAAGGTTGTTCAGGTACACTTGCCGAAGGTTCAGTGACTGATGATGGTTCTAGAATATTCTCTATCTCCGAAGATACAATAGGTTGCTGACTTGATAATGAAGCTTCGACGAAAGGTACTTCTTGATTTGCTTCTGGAGTTTTGATAGGAGCTTCTTCCTTGATGGATTGTGTCGAAGGTTCTTCGACTCCCTTGATGACTGACGGTTCCTGGATATTAGATTCGGTGGAGACCGTCTCCGTAGCAACTTTTTCGATGACTTTTTCTTTCACCAGTGCTTCCGTGGCTACAGCTATGTACATTAAACATAGTGTCAAAACAAATATGCAGAAACTATTGTACAATTATCTAAATAGAAAACAGGACGATTATAAGAAAAATGTAATCAGTGCGTGAAAAAGATTAAAAAATAAAATAAGTTTTTCCAATGAAACTTGCAATATAAGATATAGAAAATAATGTGAACTACATCCTGTTTTCTTGGCTAACAAGAAATACATAACACTTTAAGTGAGTTAGATGGAGAAAAAAGGTGTACGTGAAATACTCTGGTGTCGATATCCAGTGCTAAATGTGAAGGAGCAAATACGCGACAGAGAAATAAATAAAGAAAAAGATATTAAATAACATTATTACAGTACATTGATCGAATGGCGTGTATGATAGTAAAACATCGAATGAATATCAGTTAATTTTGCCGTATGGTAATACCGCGAGTGTAATTGCCGGTGATTTTGTGCTCGTGTTAGTGATAAGCTTTTTAAGCGTATAAAAAGAAAAAATATATAAGAACATCAATAGCATAATCATTCAGCAGAGGCTTTCTGTGTTACCGAGAATAAATCAAAGGAACTGAATGAAACGAAAAGTATACATGTATACAGGAGATGCAGAAGTTTCTAAAAACATGCAAAATTAGTATTAGCAAAACCAATAATAAACCACCAGAAAAATGCAAGAATATAAGAGTTGTACTTATAAGAAAATATGTGTATCTCATGTGCAATGAAGATTGATGAAAAAATTTAGCACAAACTACAAGACAGAATTGTGCAAAAAGAAATGGACATCCAAACAAAATGCTTTCTCGATAAACTGTATTTTTTATTATTTTTTATAAAAGCAAGACAGACAATCGTTGCAGAGCTTACACTGAACATTTCTTATGTTTTTCTTTTTTTTTTTAGTTGTGAGCTCTTAAAATATTTACCCCATTAAAGCAAAACGACAATACAAGACGCAGCAGTGCTATTGGCGCCATGGTCTGTTAGTTGCTGTCCTCTGCTCCTGTGTCAAACACTCAAACTTAATTCAATAGTATCAACAACAACAACAAAATAGTATGTAAAAAAACATGGCTTTGCGCATGAAATCCCCAACATGGAATTAAATGCCATGCGAAGAACTTGTACAATATTATAAGTAGCCACCCGTTGAGTATTAGGATCAGAATGGCTAAGAATAACTAATAATGGAAAAAAAAAATAAGATAAAGATCGCAAAACAACAAATTGATACAGTTAATTGCTTTTGCTGAGCACATACAATATAAATGATATAACAGTGTGCTTCCAATAATTATCAGGAAGCACATTTCGCAGATAAGATAAATCTCCCGATATTTACCGTCAACCGCCCATCTTATAATATAATCGATCCATTAATTAATGACCACTGTAAAAACCGAACGTTATCCTCCGTTGCTCAAATTAATCAGCCTCTTATTAAATTATTGTATACAATAGAATTCAGATTTACCAGATGAAGATTCCACTGCAGCTTCTGCCTTGGACTCCGCACTAGGTGCCGATGCCACTTCCTTGGGCTCCTTGGTTACCTCCGACGTCGACGGATCCTGAAGAGAAGGAAGAACAACAAAAATTATATTACAATAATGATTAAATCACGGGATGATCTAATGATTATCTAACCTTTTCAGGAGTTTTCTGACTTTCTGTTACCGAAGAAAGTGTCTCGCAGATCTTCTTCCAAATGTTATCAAAACTATCTCGACCCATGTAATCTATTTGACCTTGTTCCCAGCTCTGCTTTCTCATGTGCTCCTCCAGGGCGACTTGTTCAGGATTCCTGGCTTCGCCAAGCGTCATTTTAGCCAAAGCTCCAGCTAGACCAGCCTGTGCATTTTAGAAAAAATATTTAAAAGCTTTTTTCAGAAAATAAGTAATATGGGTGTCTCAGTTTAACATCAATGACTATGTTGATCTATCACTATGATTTATCGAGGTAGATTATTTCATTACGGTTACATTGTTGTAGATCCTGATCTAACGTTACTGATACACAACAGCTTGATGCACGACGATAGACTCACTCTGGTACAACGAAAGGAAATCTATTGGTGCGTTCTTTTTTTCATTTTGAAAATAAGTTTGGCTAGGATTACTTACGTCTTCGCTTTCTAGCTGATTCCCAATGGTCGGATCTGATTGGGTCGCTAATCTTTTAGGATCTGTACAGGATAAATTGGATTCATGGGAATCTGAATAAATTGGAGTATCTGTCTGTAAGTGTTTGTTGTACTCCTTATGCTCGTTATGCCAATAATTCTCTTGGCATGTGTTACTACAATGGGTAATTGTATGGTGCTCATTGTTGGGTTGATTGTGCACCTGATGGGATTCTTGATAGTGCGTGTTTGTAGAGTGATTGTGACTATATTGATGTTCTTGTTGCTCATGATGATGATGATGATGATTTTGGTGCTCTTGCTGCTGATGATGATGATGATGCTCTTGATGATGATGATGATGATGCTCTTGCTGTTGATACTGATGATGATGCTCTTGATGATGATGTTGATGATGCTCTTGATGATGTTTGTGATGCTCCTGATCATGATGGTGATGGTGATGCTCTTGATTATGATGATCATGATGATGCTCTTGATGATGATGATGCTCTTGTTGATGATGCTGATGCTGCTGATAATGATGTTCTTGGTGGTGGTGGTGATGATGATGATGATGATGTTCTTGCTGATGATGCTGATCATGATGTTCTTGGTGATGATGATGATGATGCTCTTGCTGATGATTATGATGATGATGCTCTTGCTGATGATGATCATGATAATGCTCTTGGTGATGATCCCGATGCACAGTGAAATTTTGATGCTGAGCGTGTTCCTGCTGATTGTCATGACGATGTTCCTCCCGCACACGATGATTCTGATACTCTTGATAGCTAAGAGACTGTTCATCCCCATATTTTTCGGCATCCCAATAATTCTTGTGATGTTCGACATGATGATTGTAGGAATGCTGCTGCGGCTGTGGCTCCTGCTTAACTTCGTTATTTCCTTGCTGACGATTCGAATAATTTACTTCATGATTCTTATCATAATCAGACATATGCTGTTGTCCCTGCCAATTACGCTCTTGGAAAACTTTCTCCTCAGCTTCATGCTGATACTGATTATCCGGAGAAATATTTTCCGAATCGTTGTTCTGTTGTGGTTCCTGATACTGCTGTGCGTATTCGTGACGACATTCGGCACAGTCGACGTAATACTGTTGACTCTGATTAGATTGTCTCGTGTCCAAAATATCATTGTTATGCTGAAAGTTCTCCCAAGGATCTTTAAATTCCGAAAAGTCCGGTTCCTTAGGGCTGGTCGGTCTATAGTCCAGATAAGTCTCGTGATTGGGTTCGTGATAAACGGGGTAGGAAGGCAGAGGATGAGTTTGATAGGGTTGATAAGATTGTGGAGGTGCGGGAAGTTGAAGGGTGAATTTGTGCCAAATTGGTGCCAAAGTGCTGCTGGCCTACGCAAGCATCATGCCAAAAAACAGAAAAATGCACACTCAGTCGGTTAGTTACAATCTAGCGTGGCAGTGTCCATTTTCTTCAAATTGCTTTTCATTTTCTACGCTTCCATCTAATTATTATTTTCTCTTACTTTTTATCAATGTATGTCATATATCAAGAATGTGATGATTGCTCTCGAATTAAAAGTCAGTATTATTAATAAAGCATGGAGCCCTTGATGCCACGCTAGTTTTCATTCGTTTTGCATTTTTTTTTAATATCATGCCAAACACGAAAATAGGAATAAAGAGAGTGAAAAAAGAGAGAGAGAGAGAGAGAGAGAGAGTGTGTATCAGAGTGTAAGAGAGAAAAGATAGAACAAAAATAGACACTGACCAATCTAAGCAAAATATAAAGAATATAAATATATGTATATTTGTACAAGGTGATAGAGAACACAAATATTAAAAGCTGTATTAATGATGATTAATAAGTTAGTTACCGTGAGATAGTTTTGCATGAAGAGGCTGATCATTTAAAAATCTTTGTTTTTAGTAACATATCAGAACAATGGAAAAAAAAAGTCGCATTAGCCACCTTATGTTGATACAGCTTTTAATATGTACAAATAAGAATATAAATAAGTGCGAAGGTTCAAAAAAATAACTAACGAAGAGGACAATATACCTTGAACCCCATGGACGTCCCAAAGAGAAGTGTGTTATTAATAAAAGTAAACATATGCCACATAACCATTGTGGTATTAAAGAATAAAAACAATGACAAAATAAAGGATTTTTAGGGATGTGACAAAGGGTTCAAAGTACATTGACATATACCTAAAAGTTTTCCATATTCGATCAGAGTGCATGAGTTCACTGCCTACAGAGACTAACACTAAACCACTAATATACCTACCACTGTCTATTATTTATTAAATCCTAACTAAGAAAAGTAATTTGATAATGCATAAGAAAACTTCTATACCTATTTCCTACGCAGTATTAATGTCATTTAAGTCTTACCTCGGAGCAAGTCCTATTAATAATCCTGTATTCATAGCTAGGCTTGCAAAATCAACGAATACACATATACTACTGATATCTTATGTCACACGAACTATCAGATTTGTAAATGGAGAGAAATAAAATTATCTTCATATTGAATGCCGAACACTCACCATGACAGGTGACAGCTGAGAATGAACATTCTCGCAGAATATGTTCCACCAGATCTGAAGTAAAGGCTGAAGATGTCCAGATCCAGGAGGTGGTTGAACAACACCAGTCAAAGTATCAAAGTACTGAAGCCATGGTTTAGTGATGCCGATAAAGTGGATGATCCTGACATCATCACCGAATCTTCAAGAAGAACAAAACATATTGACAATCCTGTTCATCGATGGCAAAGTAATAAATATCCATCTTTGTTTCTAATTATCCTCTACAAAATCTACACACTGTTTAAATGCTGGAAGATACGAATAAGTAGCAGTGGAACACATGTTGTAGATGAATGGCAAGTGTTTGGATATATCTTTATGAGCCCAGTCACTGAAGTACATATTAAGCAAGCCCTGATCTCCGCCGTCAAAAGAACCTTTGGATGCGGCGAAGGCAGTGATGGATGCAAACGTCTGCTGCGACGGCTTGAACACGAACACTCCGGAATTAAAGCAGTCGGGCCAGCCAACATCCGGTGCTGCTGATAGTTCTTCTCGTTCGAACAGTTCGTCACAGTTTCTGATCACCTGTATACAAAAATAAAAAAGTTAATACTAAATCATTCTCATTACTGTGATAATTTTCAAATATTTATCTTTAACATTATATACGTACAAGCGCATCAGCATCGATGAACACACATTTATCATACTGAGTTAACCGCCAACAATGAAGCTTCGTGAAGGTAATGCCCAGTTCCGGTCTTGCCAGCAGAGCCAGATTTGCCTCGTCCTTAGAATCCAAAACATTTACTTCCTGGACCAGGTTGAATACCCCAGACAATTTTTCTCTAAAGGCAGAAATTCGATGCTACGCGTACAAAAGAAACTTAATATAACCGAAGGAGTGGTACAGCTAATTCTACTTTTCTTTTTGTGATTCTCCTTCCGGATGGAATATCAAAGGTTAATTATACATTTGTTGGGTATAATATTACTTCATATCCATTCATGCAAGTCTATGGATCTGTTTACAAACAAGTGCGTAGTCCAGAAGTAAGTAGATTTGCATTGCCAATGTCAAGAACGTCACTGCGTTCAATTCCTTGGCATTGATTCAGTTTGGCAGAGCGCACAAGAACACATCCAGGATACACTGCTACGACTTGCAGGCGTCTCATTATTTCTCTGCATGTCGAGATCCTCTAAAATTACGTTCATCCTTAAAATTTCAATGTATCTTCATCTCAAATTACCTCATCACTTCCGTGACCCCTGGTGTGACCATAACGACGAGCTCATGTTTGGTGCCGACCCGGCGCAGAGAATGGGCCAGGACGAGGGCGCCAAGAGCGTACGAATCATTGGTGGCTAGAGTAACCCACGCAAACCCTAAAAATAAAATAAAAGCAGCATATTAATATAAAGTAACGAGAAAAAGGAATGAGCCATTCGATTAAATAACTATTATCTGTTTCTCGATCAAGGACAAGAGCCGTCTCAATCTCCGAATGAATTATTGCAAGATAATTCTAGATAAGAAAAGTATGCCGAGTTACGGAAATCTTATTCTTTATATCATTAAATTCTTGAGCGGCATATATAAACAGTTATCATTTCAAAATTCGGCAATGGACCACATGCCATTTGAATAGACGTGGTACCGAATCCTATCTACGGAATTTTGTCCAAGAAAAGATATTCCGTCTACTAGAAAATAATTGGACATGAGCCAGGCTAGTTTCATACGTAGTTTACATGTTTTATTTTCATGTGCACGCGCCTCCTTCGTATATACATAGATCGGCCTGTGGTTGGCTGAGATGTTAAATGCGAGGGTGAAAACGCCATTGAGAATTAACGTATGGACGCATACGTCTATTCTGTTTTTTAAAGAATTGCCTGCTTGGTAAACAAGAAAGACGATTGCGGAATCTTTGAATTCTCAAGTTTTCCAAAATATCTCTTACACCCGACGTTCTGCGCACTTCCGTTCTTGTACTACTCCACCCACATGCCCTTACATTCTTCGACGAACAAACATCACGACGTGATATCAGTGATCGAAATAAAGCTAGTGTTTCTGTTGGCAGTTTTTCAAAAAAAAAAAAAAGAAAAAAATTCAATTTACTGATGCACTTACTGGCGTCATTTTTTATGCTAGTTAAAGCCACGGTCTTATATACAGGTTAAACCGTGGTTAAATCGAAAAATACAAAATAAATCTATGTATCTGACAACGGAAATACATCGAAGACGCAGCCGGCCATCTTTCTTTCTAACGGTCTCTTTCAATTCAAAATATCTACGAACGTTTCGTATCACTTCGAAAGGTGGCCACGACTTATTAATTACAAAGTGCTATCCGACGATTAATTGAATAATTGATTACCGCGCTGAACACATGACTTTTTATGACGTAATTACGTAATACTGACCTTGCTCCGATAAATCAGCTAAATTATGTCAACGGACGGTAATGGAGTTCAAGGAGTTATCGAATCGCGTTCGAGGGAGAATGACAAGCATGTATTTCTTCATTTTCGCCGTTTACTGTGACAAGATAGATTCATAATGTTTCATTCGCTCCCTGCCACCATGGATAACGTTGAGGAATCCTAACCCACGAGGATCGTCATCAAGTAGGTTATCGTATTATAATATTATTAGAGAGATAGAGAGAAAACGAGATTCTCGTCTGAAGACGAATTACATTGCCGCAAGGTTATCCATTTTTTTTGGATTGTTTCGTGCATACCCTCTTTAGAAGAGGAAGAAGTAGAAACTGGCGACGCCGACGGCGCGGAATGCCAATGACAAGAGGCGACGAAGGGAATAGAGAAGCATGAAAGAAAAATATTCGTTGCAGACATTAAGGGAAGGAGTAAATGAGACGGAAAATACGCATAGTGACCAGAACGAGACTGTGTGTGCCAAAGAGATAGAGAAAGGGTATCGTGCGCCTTAGAAATTTTGGCAAAGTACCAAAAGTCAGTAATTATATATTTAGATCGTCGCCAACGTATTTTACGTCTTTTCCGCAGTATTGCAAAATCCAAATATTGCATCCTTACACGTTCGAGTATTCATCCATGCAGGAGTTCAAGAGGTGGCTGTAGACTAAGGGAAAAAATGACAACAAGAGACAACGCCTTTAATCCCACCAAAGCAAAGGGACGCGGCAGCTTCGCTTTAAACAGAAATGGTATGAGTTTCAAATTATGTATGTATGTCCGAACACGCCTTGAAATTCCAATCGGAAATCCGCTCTGACTGTACTCTCTCATTTTGCACAGATATATTCAAGTACAAACGTATCAACGAAGCCTGACGTACGTAATGCGAGTCTGTTGCTACTCTGCCACACACTTGTCAATCATTGTTAATCTACATTATTTTTCAAGTCTTGGTGACAACTTACTGATAACTATACACTCGAGTAAAAGTTTGTGAATTTATAATAGAAAACTCACGCAACCTATTATCTAAAATTCACATAATGTATTATCTAACATTTACTACTTTGATCCTATCAGATTACTATTGTTTTTTCCGTGCGATCTGAGACACGCTTAGAAATTCATTGCCAGTATCCACTCTGATAGTATCGTAGTATGATTATGTCCCTACTTACCTACATAGAATTCACATGTACTGATAGTGAATTTCAGAACTAATCCATTTGGTTATCAAGTGATTTTGTAGTATATTATACTCTAACTCAATCTCTCTCTTGCTCGTGTTATTATTGTTACGTATGTCAATATTAAGGTACAGTCGTTTACGGCAGAGCGACAGAAAATCAGGAGATACAATGAGTCATAAGTTGTCGAGACAGAACGGTAGGCGAGGACAGCGACTGGATAGAAGATCAGATTTCTATTACCGGTTTTCTCAAAAACAGTCGCCACAGAGCTATGCGTAGTCTGCAGAGACGTCCAAGAGCAAGAGGATCGAGTCTTTACGAGGTGGAATCAGTCTAGCGAATATGGACACTGGTTGTGTCTACCATCAACTGAGAACCCCGCTCGGTTAGATATATTATACCAGCGCACGTGAACTATCTACGAGTACGACATAAATAAAATAATTAAATACAAACTAAAATTTTAAGAATTGCAGGAACTCCTTCAACAGGGTCAACGAGTATTGCAAATAGAGGAAGAAGTATTATCAGTAAAATTATCAGTAAAAATCCCGCCTCGCCAGAGTCATGATCATCAGCATGATCATCATTCCATGGAGTCACGTCCAATCAGAGAATTGTCATGAGTGTGGCAATGTCAGCCACTGTCACTCGTGCTTCCAGAGTGCTTGTGTGAAGCTTGAAGGTAAATTGTAGAGATTAAAGAATTACTAGGAACGAAGAAAGGAACTGAGGAGACACTCTATCTTGCAATGCTCGATACGTTTCTGGAATGTTACGAAGTTCGTTATTTAAAAATAGACACTTTTATCAACTCCACTATCCACGAGCGAAGATGCTAACAGCGAGAGAGGATGAGGAGTCGAGATGAAGAGAGTTCTAAAAGAGAAAGGAAGGATAGGACAGAGATATAGACAGCCAGTATATATTATGATACGGGGAAGAAACCTGAGAGCTAGAGTGCCGGCGACGTTGTATCGCTCTACGGGTTTATATTTATACACACCGGTCGGCTTATAATAGCAACCCCGGCTTCCCATTTGTGTGAAATGCATGCGTATACACCTTGTCTTAGGTCAAGCACTGACTACTGTAATTAAACCAAGGACCTTATTGTTCTTCTTCCATTGGTCGATTTTCTTCTAAATCTTTTAATTTTTCAAGTTTTTCTAACTATATATGTGATCATCGACTGTTCGTTTTATGTTGTTTTCCAGAAAAATTAATTCAAGAGAGTAAGAAAGAGAAATTTGCAATATTATTTTGGTACAGTGGTGGCAATGCCGACAGCCCTTATGGAATGCCAACCGGTTTTTCAATCTTATTTGTTTCCAATGACTTCAGCAAATGTGCCGGTTGGTAGAAGAACCCAGGAACTATAGAAAATTAAAGGGTGACAGTTTGTGTTAGTACATTGACGCATCATTGGCAATGGTAATATAAAAGGTGGAATTGACAACCCAATTCCACAGAGAGGCCCTGGCCCCGGTATAAATACCGTAACGTGAAATTAGAACGGGTCTCCAGGATATATTTGTCGACGGCAGCATCCTGGACTCGTGTAACGAGACAATCTTGGATTGACTGCTTTCAGTATCTCGAAATAGATGCCAGTCGTGATTTGACTAAAATTGGACATGGCTACGTAGATAGACGGCTTCACTAAGAGCAAATAATAGAAGAAAACAAGAAAAACTAGCCACGCATTTCATTTAGATGATTTGGTTATATGAAAATATATTATCCTTTCGGATGTTATATTAGCTTAGCAATATTTACACAATTCTATGAACTATGAATATGACAGACATATCACTGTCGCACGTGTAACACTATACCTCAGTAGACTAATAACTGTCCTCCAAAAGTCGCGATGAGAATAGCCCGAGAGAACAGTACGCAAATTTCTGGCAAGTATGTTAAAAGAAATTTCACACTATATGTATATCTAAGTATCCCATGGATGTACATAAAACGCAAATCCCGATAGCCCCATGCATTATTTATATAACTGGTTTACATATTAATTGTACGATTGAGTAATTGGAAGATAACCTTTCATCGCAACAACGAAATATTATATTATTCTTTCAGATAAAAAACAAGCAATTGTATTAACTATTCTAAGAAAAATCGGAGTCGCCATTTTAAACGAATACCAGAGCCCTTAGGCAGTGACATGTCCAAAATGTCGGCTATTTTCATCAATGCTGCTTATAAGATTAAAAATTTGAATATCTTACAAGGCTTATTAGAATTTCAGAGCGCGTGCGTGTTTCGTGCTTGCCGTTTAGATGCGCGAGTCAGAAATGTTTATCATACGTTATATTACAAGAAGAACGGTTATACTATATGAAGTGCTTTATACCGGCTTATCTCTTGTATAATTGGCACAAACGGTTTCTAATTGGCAAAACGTTAAAAGAGTGAGAAGAAAAATAGCAGGACCGGCTCTGATATGGGAGACGTGAGTTTTGATTTGAAGGTCATTAGGTCAATACTAGCCGGCGGTGTTATCGATGTAACTGAATTGAGCAGAGTTAATTCAGTATATTAGGAAATTATCAATTAAAATTCATTTGACTTACCACCCATGTTTTATGAGGGATCTGCCCTTTAATTATTAATGCTTGCACACCCACCACTTGCCAATCCCCGTGTTACTGACAGACGTATTTATTCTGTCAGTGCCACAACACGAGTAACACTCCGGTGCTAGGCCGAGCATTGCCATCCCTCCTACACTGAAAGAATATATAGCTAACGCCATCTTTTAACAAAATTTTAAACTAATAAATCATTATACTACTCTTACCGACACATTTCACAGTTACCGATCGAGTCAATTTCATATTACCTACATAAGTCAATGCATATGTTAATATCTCAATGCTATGAATTCTTGGCCTAGGCTCACAATCAACAATCTGATAGCAGGTGACATTGATCGTTTTTCAATAAAACAAAAATCCCAAGTGCATCGTTCGAGCATGTCGACATAAAAAAATATAATGAAAAAAATGAGTAAATAAATTATTAGTATATATTCGCGTTACTAGTGGTATTGTTAATATAACTTTTAATTTTTTAAGATTTAAAATAGAGAGATACAAAGAAGATACTCTAACAAATTAAATGGAAACAACAATAAAGATAATATTGATGCAAGTAACAAGATAATGATGCTAGATAAAATCTTTATATTCTACAAAATATTGAATAATAGTAATCCATCTAGGTAAAACGAAGTTCAATAGCGCGAGCGGTGGTATGCCTAGCAGAAGGCGTGTTTAAAGCCATGCGCAGTATTTTATGGTCAGATGCGACACCTGCCTGGATATCGTCGCGACGTCCGTGAAAAGCGTCAATCCAGTTCGTCGTAATCGCCGACAACAAACATGCCAGACATCCCCGTGCTTATTATGGAGCTGTCAGGAGTTGCCACGAGGGAACCGTAATTCCGACACAGCGTCATTAAAAATGTGAACAAGAAGATTATTGCACATACCTAGAAGCTTCATAGAGATCATAAATACGGGGCGTCGTATTGTTGTGTATATAAAAAAAATGGCCAGTTCACCAACGAGCATTGAGAATCAGATTGACAGCTTTCTGGAACAGTTCAAACGTACTGCCTCCCGCGCCATGGAGGAGACACACAGGATCAGTTACAATGCAAGTAGCAGCATTAGCCGTAGTCGGAGTGGCAACCTGGACCTGGAGATACTGGAAGCCGGTGAGTGTTATTCGTTTGTTTAAATAATTATTCATTCAAGTATGATTCCTTGTACCTAACGCCGTCTTACCTGACACTGACATTGTCGTGTGACTTTTACAATATATAATACTATTATAATATATTCATATATCTTTGTCATCCCTATGAAAAATCATGACAAGCAATGCGAATTTCATAATTCACCGTGCAAAATAGCGCGTGATCCTTTATTACAAGATGTAATTTAACCCATCGACGTACCTAACCTTCAGTAACATATTATTACGGAAGCCTTTGGAGTTTCTGAAGCTCTGGTTCCGCCAACCCCTCATCAATTAGCTCTATGTAGTAGCATTATCAATCCCGAGTCTCTTCCTTTCTTTGCAATCGTTTATGATAGTTGTTTCTATATACTTCATTGCGTAACGGGTTTTCGATAATCAATTGTATGTTACTTTATTATTGTATAAGAGAAAAAATTATCGCGTGTCCGAGGGAAAGAGAGTAATTAATTATTATCATAAAAGAATTCTTCGTGACTCTTGCGAATTCATACTTGTCAGTTTTATGAGCTACCTAGAATAATAACAGTTATATTTAACGACTAAATCGTTACTTGCGATTAACAGCAGGAAATATTTGAAGTACGATAGAGTGGTGAATTACGCAAGGACAGGATAAGAAGAGCAGTATGGAATAACGATCAGGTTATATTTATTATACAAGGAAACAGTGGCACAAGGTTTTTACGAATAACATCTAGAAGAATTATTTTCATCGGGATGCTTTGATACAGTGATAATATTTGAAAAGGAACATGAAAGCCCGCCCTCAGACAAATCAATCCATCCCTTATAACAAACTCAAGGAAACTGACAAGACATGCTGTAAAGTCACGTGTACAAATTCCCCCACTCCTTGAAGGATGTTTCCTATTGGTTGGTTAGTTACCCCCACCAACGTATACATCAAGGCTCCATACCCAATGGCGCAATTCTCTAATATCGCCAGTACGACGCTAGCCGTTGATCGTGTTGTATTTTGGTAGTAGTATTGTCGTCATGAAGTTTAACACGCCGGCATTATTGGAAGAGGTTATCGATCAAGTGGACACTTGCCAAATTCTTACGGAGAATTC
Source organism: Trachelus iudaicus (assembly GCA_030142595.1). Taxonomy (NCBI): domain Eukaryota; kingdom Metazoa; phylum Arthropoda; class Insecta; order Hymenoptera; family Cephidae; genus Trachelus; species Trachelus iudaicus. The sequence goes on along the minus strand of JARQTH010000498.1, from coordinate 38,580 downwards.
GGTCGTTGCCCGTTCTTATACGTTTCTTGTCCTTTTTTAAAGTCCACGCTTTTCGCGACGTTATATGTAACGAGAAACGCCCCACTATGATCTTGCGACGCAAGTCTGTGCACAGCTGCAACTGTCCCTGTCATCAACATTGTACAACGAAATGCGCAGGTTTGTCAAAGAGTCTCTTGTCTTATATGCTATATCTGATTAATTACTTTCAAATGGAAACGTTAACAAAACTGCACTTCCTTGAGGATCTTTTGTTTTATCTTAATATTGTCCTTGGCACAGAGTGTGAAACAAAACAATGAACAGTGGCTGGTTATTGATTTCTGTAATTTATTAATATTTATTCACTGATTCACCTATCTCTGGTTACTTTATTCTGTGATAAAAAAATGGTATTCTTTTTTTTTTTTGTATTTCAATTTTAAGTTCTATGAGTTTCAATATGCCGATATTTGTCTGGCTAATGTGAGAAACGTTCGTTTTAATTATATTTAGAGCCTGTTTACTTCTTTTATGTACATGCGGTCGGTGTGGCCCCCCACTTAGATCTCAGTGATGTACCTATACGTAAAATTTATTTAAAAATATTTTATTCGTAATAGGATTTTGCACCCTAGAATCGTTAGAATAATATTAGCCAGTATATAATGTATTTTTGGGAGTAGTATAGTGTATTCTTAATGATGGATTATAGATTTAAGATGATATAATGGAGGGAACCTTGAGGTTCTTTAGTATTTTTGCTACGGCCCTGACTATGTCAGGTTCCCACTCCTAGAGAACTCGAGGTTTCTCGTGCGCCATAACACATCCCGTAGAGCATAAATACTTTTTAGAACAATTCGCATTATCGACGAGCAATTTTTTGCTTGGACTATTCATGCATATTGAGTTGTCTTATTGAAACAATGGTGGCAACTTTAGAAGTGTTAATTCAGTGATACGGACCCTAAAAAAGGTAAGTGAGGATGGATCAATTGGATACCATAGAGACGAAAGTTGTCCAGGCAGTCCCGTAGCCAGCGACTTTCGACCTTGTGATCGTACGAAAGAATTTGCTTGATACTTTTGCAGTGGTGATAGCCGTAGTACTTTTGGAAGTTGGGGATATTATTGAAAAGAAGAATATCTATTCAGAAGTCATCGATGGAAGTCGCTGATGCTGAAAAAGAGGCCAGTGAGGTCCTTCACACTCTACTCTCTGTGGAACGCATAAAGAATCAGCGGTTCTCAATCAGTATTAATGATGAAGCAAGTATAAAATATTCTAGATTAATCCTGATTTTGTAATGGGGAATAGAGAATGTTTATTGTTATAGATCAAAGATGTGGGGAAGTTATCGGAAACAATATGCAATATGCCAGATGAACTCACGAATCCTGTAAAAGATCCCATCGGAGACTATGTAGACCTGGAGGATGATAATCCAGATGTGGATGATGGGACTGAACAAGACCAGGAGGTACTCTTCTTTTTTACTGGAGTTTATGCATGGGTTATTCTAGAATTAGTGTCTATTCTTTTAATTAATATTTATCTATTGAGAACCTTTGCTGTGTATGTAATTGCATCCACTTGATACTAGATCAAATTTCTTTGTGTAATATATGTTAATTATATTGGTAGCTGACTTGCGATGATGCTGAAGAAGAGCTAAAAATACCCAGGAAGAAGCTTGTTTCTAAACTCAAGAAATCTAAGGTACATGGAGAGTCTAGTTACGATCCTACAAAGCTGGAGGATAGTCCTTCGCAGGTGCTGGAGCGGTTCAAACGTGGCTGTGAGTGTCAAGACGATCAGTGCTTCCGTGATTTAAATGCGGAAGCTGTATATAAGCATAGACTGAATATAGCAGAACTGACCAAGGCCGAGCATGATATGTACCTTATGGGAGTCACCATGGCTTGTCTGACTAATCCATACCAAACAGCTAGACATACAGAAAGACGGAGATTACGCGCTCAGTATGTTTACCAAGGTAGAAGAGTTTGCTTGGATGCATTCCTATATCTGGAAAATTGTACACATTATCAGATAAAGAGGATTCGCAAGCATCTGGTAACTCATGGTGTAACTCCGAGAGTTCATGGCAATCATGGAAAGATACCACACAATACCTTCTCCTTGGACATTTATAAAATAGCCACAGAATTCCTGAAGAGTTTCATTAAGAAGCAGGAGGCTAAGCAGAAGACTAAGGATTCCAAGAATGCACCCCTTCATCTATCACCAGACATAACCCGCAAGACTGTTCACGATCTCTATACAGATTACTGCAAAAAGCTATCGCCTAGTATTAAAATAATGGGATATTCCACTTTCCGGAGGTTCATGAAGGTTCAGTTTCCCCAGGTGAAGTTTGCTAAGCTAGAGTTTGTTGTCCGTGGACAAAACCAAGGTGGACAATGTAAGGGTGACACTGAGAAGAAGGATCAAGATAAGAGTGAATCTACACAATTGGTGTCCGACAACAGTAACCTTGTACCCGTAGTGATAGCCAGTGGGGCAGTGGAACAAAATGGAACGTATTTCTTAGCACCAGTTAATAAACTTCAAGAAGGTGTGGGATATCAGCTAATGTCAGGAGGCTTATTGGTCAACAGGACAGGACAGCCGTTAACAATGGCCAATATAAATCCTATATAAAATTCGACATCCTCTATAAGGTGATATCAATTTATGTTGAAGTTATTGGACATTTTGTATAGAGATTCTAGCACAGTGTTTTTTCTAAACAGCCGATTGAGCACTGAGTCAGATAATTAACACGCCAGCTCTCCCTCAACGGCTTTCAGATTCATTCTCGCTTACTTTAATATACTATATACTATAATATATTTGTAATGTACTATCTACACAGTATATAATATGTGAAGAGTACAAAAGACTCTAGCATACTATTATATATACATGCTTCAAGCTTAACTAGTCCAACCTGTGTTAAAGTAGCTCTAAGAAAGGGAGAAGTGATTATCTACGTGCTATCATCAGTAAGACTACATTAAATTTATCTTTAACGTTTTTGATATTACTAGATCATGTATTATTTTTCTGTTAATGAAATCTCGAAACGTCTAGTTGGGTATTTCTAATGTGACCGATCAAAGATTCAAATTTCCGAAAAACAATTAATTTAGAAGCAAAGGATACCTTGCTTTTTGGGACAATTATTATTTTATTGCGAAAAACATATATGTAAACCATATGTATTATTTAATATTAATTATTAATTTATTAAGTATTTTATTTACACAGCTTTATTCACTCAACCCGCTCTGCCGTTAAACAATAAATCAATTATCTGTTCACTGGAATTTCAAGTGTCAATAAACTCTTAGTGGGTCCGTTACCAAAAACATTTAGTGACGTCAGAGAACCAGTTTTTTCTTTAATTAGAAACAGTCAAAATAAAAAATGTACAGGTCTCTATAGAATTATTAATAACCTAGTACCACTGTAGTACAAGTTATATTGTAACGTTCCAAAGGTGATACCTGATGTAGATTTTCCAAGCCCAACTATCAATTAATCATTTTAAATATTATTTAGCGGAATTTACTCTGTAGCGAAGGTCAGGGGTCAGAATGTGCATCTTAACTTCCTCATATTTCTGGTAATCTCAGTTGTGGGGAAGCCAATCTGGTTGAATTAATGTCAGTGAACCTCAACCAATCTTATCTTCACACTATCTTACAAGTGTAGAGTAAAACTGGTTATTTTATTCATTTTTTTCTCCCTTGATCTATCTACCCCATTGAGAGCCTCTTCCTTTTACAGTTATCAAGCAGATATTGTGGATAAAGCAGGGAACTGTTCCAGGTGGAATCAGCAAGGTCACTCGAGTGCAACGTTAGATCGGACGTTCACGCTCAGTCTGTCACTGGAGTTCAAACGATGTACCGGGTAGACGTTGCATAAGACTGAAAATCTGTCAATTCTTGAAGATAGTAATAAATTGTCTGAGAAATGTCTAAATCACAATAACAATAATACCAATCGTTTTAATATAGAAAAATAAAAATGATCGAACGGGTAATTAAACATTTTTATTAAAAATTGTATTTGTTTATCATAGTGTCCAGGTGTCTTATTGTCATAAGAATTTTTAAAAATATTTCTTTTTTTTCTTTTAAACTGATAACGATGCGTTATAGCGAATTGTAATTATATTTTGTCTAGTTATAATTTTTATATTTGTAAATTGCAATTGCATTCTATAATGTGTCCTGTGCATTCTGTTCAGTGGGTTCTGATCGATTAGATAGCACCTTCTCTTTGTATATGAGAAATTCAATTAAGGCCAGGAACGTCGAATCTATTTCATTCCACATGACCGATAACGTTTATCGATGCTTGTTTGATTAATTAATAATATATACCTTTTTTTTCTATATTCCAGAGGATGTTGAGAGCATGACCGGCGAGATTGAAAACGGAGATTTGGCTGTACGAGACGTAGCTGACCTTCTTCAGCAACAGTACGCCATAATAACAGGCAAGAATATTTTTTTTTTAATTTGGATTTTTGAAAATTCAATTCTGGTATTAAATAACGAGAATGTAGACTTTGTAAGTCTGGCTTTACGTCCAATAAGATTTATATATATGTATCCTAGCACATGCATATGTATGACTATGGCTGGTATCTGCGTAGATAATTCCCACATAATTGCAATTTACAGATAGGCTCCTACTATCTCCAAATGGCTTGACTATCGACAATGAAGGCCACGTTACTTAATGGAACATTGTGCACTTGAACATTAAATTATTAAGAGTGCAACAATAATTAATTGATTTTTTAATTTTATATCATAAAGGCAGGAAATATCGTTTTTAAAATATTTTTCATTCTCGTAGTTTGCTCTTATATACTTTGTTATTGTGCTCGTGTTTTACTGTACATGTATAACGTTGTGGAGAAGTAACCGGGTGATTTTCTGGGTCGGTATGTATAACGTGACCTGGTACCAGGGTAGGATCAGGGCAGTGTGGTTCAAATTTAATAAAAATCCGTTAAAACCGGTTTTTCCCTCCAAAGGAACTCTCGTCCGAAATTGGTCATTAGTTAAGATGCGATGAAAAATCATTTCGTCTACGAACGTTATCGCGAGTATAGGTGAAAATTTTTAATATCCATATGGAATTACGTTTCTCTTTGATTTTTTCAACTTTATTTCGTCCGCGCGGAAGTTCATATCGTTGATAGAGTTCTAGCTGTGTGTAATTAAATTTTTTGTTTATTGTCACTCGGTGTTCATTTTATCGTGGGGGAGAAAAAAATGAAGAAAAAGAAGGGTTTCCTTCCGTGAGAAAATTCCTCCCGTGGGAAAGCTCGATTCTCTTGTCTTGTGGGATTTATTTCTAGGGGGTAATTATTATGGACTCTATTGTATCAAACGGGATTCCGTATAAGCTCTCGTGTGGAATTTCTTATTCTCATGGCTCTGCAATGCTTTGGAGGATGGAAAATGTGCTGTTGGCGATTTTTTTACTTAATTATTTACGTCCTTAAACTTTTTGATTACAGGCGGCAAGACTAGAGAGGGGTGTCCGCTAATCACTTTTCCAGATAATGGAAATTTTCACAATTTGACTGATTTGGACTATCAGCGTCTTATGCTTTATCTTACTTCTGTGCCAACGTGAGTTTTTCTGTTCCATTGTTATTATTAATTAATCAAGTCTATATGGATTTAATGATTGTTGATCAATTATTTGGGTATTTGTAGCTTGCAAGAAGCTGATCTTGGATTCCACTTGATAATAGACAGAAGGAATGATAAATGGAACTCCGTTAAAACAGTTTTATTAAAGATCTCGGTGAGTTTATTAAATACTTATAATTATATTGATTGATTATATGTGTTTCGTTGTATTTATTTTTATTATTTATTCACATCAATTCTTTATTTATGTTTATAGGCTTTCTTCCCTGGCTTGGTGCACGTGGCGTATGTTCTACGTCCGACTGGCTTCCTCCAGAAAACTATATCAGAAGTGTCTAATAAGCTCTTCCGGGACGAATTCAAGTTTCGGGTTATTGTACTCGCCAACGTATCAGAGCTATATGATTTTGTGGAGAAAGATCAGCTGACTGAGCAGCTAGGTGGTGATTTGCCTTACTGTCATCATACTTGGATACAAAATAGAATCGTGAGTTCATTCAATTTTCAGAAATCATAATTAATTAATCTTGTTACGTTACCCTATGCTGTCTTGTTAGAGTTTGGAAAAATTTTCATCCATGACCCAAGACGTGTCCATGGCGCTGGACTCCTTCACTAGGAGGCTAGCTGAAGTTGAATTCCCTAATAATACAATAGCGACAACTACGTTGTTGAGCCAACAACAAGCCGAGTACAATGAGCTCAAGGAAGAGATACTGAGTGCAGCAAGACACGGCGAAGCTCTTCTCGACAGCGTGCGACAACTCACAGGGAAAGGAACAGCCGATCGTTTGGGAAACGTGGCAGCAGTCGAGAGGTGCCTAACTATATAATTAAATTAGATTAGGCAAGACTAAGCACATATATTAATTATTCTATTTATATGTATCTTTCAATCTTATAGATTATTGGTACAGTTGGAGGAAACCGAACGCACCTTTGATCTCTTCTGGTCGCATCATAGCTCTCGTCTTCGCCATTGCTTGGCACTTCGGCAATTTGAACAGGACTTCCGGGAACTTCAAGCCAGTCTTGATCAGCATTTAAAAACCGTTGAGGACATGACGGAAGTCGGTGAAACTCAGGCCAGGGTGGACCAGCTGCTTCGTGACACCTCAGCTTTTCAAAGGATATGCAGGGTGAGTCACTACTGATTTACTAGACACTGTACACACCGGGTACACTTGAGATTGGACATAAATATTTGATGGAGTAAATTGGGACTTTGAAGTGACGAAATTTTCGTTCACACTGTACAGTCTTGATCTTTTGTGAAAATTTTTTCGGCACAATCCACAATGCGCTACGTAGTATGCACTAAAAAGAAAATAAAGAAAAGTCTGTATGATCTTAGTTGGAACATTTTTGACTTCTAGGCGATACTTCGCGTGAATAATTTTGTTCTTAATGATATTCCAACTTGGATTATTATGCCAGCCCGACACACACGATGCACATATGTTTACTCCGCACCGCTTTCCTCATTTTGTCGATAGTCCTATTTGTTGCATACCATGTGGATTTGGGTCTTGGTAAGCAATCCACTATCAATTAAATTCTTCATCTATGATAATAACCTAGTATTGTCTCTTGTAAATATTCGATATGAATTTGTGAGAGGAATTTAAAATAAGGGTCTCAGGGGATTTGTATTTTTCTCTCCGTATGCCTTACTTTCAGAATACTAGTCATTATATTACTGACTAGGCCAACACACGCGCTTAAACATTAGACTTAAAGACCCACGGCGCTATTGCGCTCTGAACAATTGAATTATTGCACTACACAAGCGTACTGCACAAAATTACATACTACACTCTTCATCAAAGATCATATGCCCACTGATCATTGGTATTTCTCGAAATCACTTTCTCAAACGTTGTATATTTTTATAAACCAAAAGTCTCTTTGAATCGCAATGAATCATCATCGTCTGGTGTCACAACGAATTATTTTAACATTTATCATCATTGACGAACATTATACCCCATTTTCCTGAAGCAGATAGCTTAGTTTTGAAACTGTACGTTGACACACGTCTACTGACAACACCGGCAGCCAATCACAATCCGAATAAAGTGACACAATGCTACAACCGAAGTTTTGATAAAAACCTGACATGAATATTTGACTAAAGGGAGGGAGGAGGATGCACGTCGATACAAAATAATTAATATCAATTAAAAAGATTCTTACACGGCATGACTAGATGAAGGGGGATATATTATATATTTTTTAGTTTATTCTTCTTCTACTTGCTCTTCCTTTCTTTTGCACTATATGCACTGCACGCTCTGTGGATGATAAATTATTTATTATCAGTTGCAAGCATTTCGGTGTCAAGTAGTATGTTTCTAGATGAGAACTCTTCTCTCTTTTTTTTGGTTGTTGTTGTACCTTTGAACTTTCACAATTTCTAGAAAACTCTTCCTGTTCTATGCTAGGGAGACATTGATCGTGCCGAAGAGGTCATCACAGCTGGACAGCAATTACTCTCCGGCAGACATCAGTGCCCTGCTGAAGTTGTGGAACCGAAGTGTGCTGAGTTACAGCGAGTTTGTACTATCCTTAGTCAGAGACTTGAGAGAAGATTGCATACTTTGACCAAGTGCAGGGAGCTCATGGAACGTATTGATAAGGTCAGTGGACATAATATAATATTTTTTTAAAAATCCGAATAGTCGATTAACTATTTATGTTTTTTTAAAAGGCTAACACCTGGTGCACCCGTGGAATCGAGTTATTGGCATCTCAAAACAGCACAACTCCACCGGATCAGGCCCTTCAGGAGTTACAGCAACTCATCGAAGCTGCGGAAGAGTTTCATCATCCAAGATGCATCTTTCAAGACTCCATTACACCGGAAACTAAGGCCCTCGTTACTCAGGTACTAATAAAACTTAGAATTAGGTTATGAAGTTTTAACGAATTCCGGCCAATATCCTAAAAGCGTTTACGTGCATTGTCTTGGATAGGTTCTGCAAAGGATAGAAGACGTTTCATTGATGTGTGACAAGAGGATCACTGCATTGAAGCAACAGTTGGTTAAACCGGCGCGACCAATTCAGACGGTAACACCAGAACCAGCAAAGCCTATACAACCAGCACCGCAAACCGTGAAACCAGGAAGAATCTTGAAGAAGGCGAATACCATGCCGAAGGTAGTGAGTGTAAATTATGTCTTCTAAATGACCTAGGTCAGTATAATCGAATGTAGTGTAATAATTGTATGCCTTTTGTGTCATTTATACTCAAGATGGAGACGGGTCCGATAGAAGGAGAAACTTCATCACCGGAAGGAGAAGCGAGGGACGTGGAAGTTTTACGACTTAAGCGTGGCCACGTTCTTGCTGAACTTGTGGAAACTGAGAGGATTTACGTGGCTGAATTAGGTTCTATTATAAAGGGTTACAAAATGGAGTTGACCAATGAAGCTATGGCACACCTGATACCGTCGCCTCTGGTAGGAAAGGCTGATGTTCTCTTTGGAAATCTGGAAGAGATTTACGTCTTTCACGGTGAGACGTTTCTTCGGGATCTTGAGAATTGCATCACAAACACGGAGTTAGTGGCTCTTTGTTTTGTGCAGAGGGTAAGCAGAATGCTTTTTATTATACGAATGGATACTATGAAGAAATTCTAAGTATTTAATATCAATTTCATCACTTCCTTTCACTCCAGAGAAAGATGTTCTTCAGGCTATACAGTTATTACTGTCAAAATATTCCAAGATCAGAGAGATTGCGCGAACAGATACAAAGCGAGCCTCAATTTTTGACTACTTGTCAGCAAAAATTAGGGCACAAGTTACCATTAGCTGCGTACTTACTGAAGCCTGTACAGAGAATAACGAAGTATCAGCTGCTACTCAAAGACTTATTGAAGTACAGCGATGAACCACTTTGCTGCACTGAGTTGCACGAAGCGCTCGATTGCATGCTGGTCGTTCTGAAGTGCGTTAATGATAGTATGCATCAAACTGCAATAACTGGGTTCGGTGGCGATCTAGGTGCTCAGGGTGAGCTCCTACTGCAAGGTTCCTTTAGCGTTTGGAGTAGCAGTAAGAGGGAACGACGACTGAGGCTAAAACCATCTCAGAGGCATATATTTCTGTATGAAAAAGCATTGATATTCTGCAAGCACAGTAAGCCACAAGCGCATAACAAGGCCACTTATCACTTCAAAAGATACTTGAAGGTATTTAAAGAAGCGCATTTAATGCTACCAATGAAGATCTGAATAGGAGTTTGAAGAAATATATTTTTTTTAAAATTAGATGTCGCAGATTGGTCTGACGGAATCCGTAAAGGGCGACGCAAGAAGATTCGAGATCTGGTTACAGGGCAGAGCGGAAGTGCATACAATACAAGCACCCAGTATAGATGTGAAGCAGTCTTGGGTCCAGCAGATCAAGGGTGTTCTGATGTCTCAATTAGCTGAGCTAAAGGGCAAGCAGAACACCGCCCTGGGACAATCCAATCACAAGTACGTTTCCAGTACTGTTTACTGTCCGTACGAAGTGACCACCGAATCGGGACGTTTCAGGCCGCTGCGACAAACCATCTCCTGGGAAGCACAAAGCAGTGTCTCAGGATCCCTCAGGACGCTCTCTGTGGACGGTAGCAGTGTGATTTCACACATAACCGATGTTTCTCAATCTACCGAGGAAGACGTTGCCTGGAGTTCGGAGAACAGCAATACCGACGACGAGGATACTTTTGGCGAAAATCCTGGCCCAGCACCGGTGAGTATTATTTTCCAATCACCAATTGCATTCTGGTATAAGAATATACCTTGTTGATTTGACAATCTCCACGGTCTCTTCATTTTCTCCAGGGTGGAAGGTTTGTCGCGCTGGCTGATTATTGTGCCGTAGGCCAATCTGAGGTCACCATGAGAGAGGGCGATAACCTTGAGCTACTTAAGGTTGGCTGCGCCGGTTGGTGGTTTGTCAAATTGATTGGTAGCAACGTTGAAGGTTGGGCACCAGCTGCCTACTTGGAACCAATAAGCCGGAAGACGTCGCGCAGCTCCCAGTCAGTGAATAGTCAGGAAGCTATGTGAAATCGGCGACTAACGCACTAGGTCCATCTGGTGTGTTAGGCAGCATTAATATTTAACCGTGGGAAACGGAAACGCATCGAAATTAATTCCTAGCGGGGATTCAAATGAAACACAAGAAAATAAGAAAACCATTACGACATTCCGGTGAACCATTCCACTGCGCGTACTCTGACAGTTTGTTATCAGGTAAGTCAGAATCGTGAACTAGAAAGTCAAGATTGCGGAAAGGGTGATATTCCGGATGATGCGTGGGAAGAAAAATACGATCCGATGGATCATATTAGCTATGGCCATATTGCCATTCTAGAATTTCTAAGTCGAGCACGACCAAAAAAGATATATGAATAATGTAGAGGGCGAGTGAGAAGTCGGACTTGTTCTAACGATCTACGTGCATGTTTTTTCATCACTCGCTCCAGGGTCTGAATTTTTTTTTCATTTTTCGTTAACGATCTCACATGTTCTTCAGGACGCGACTACAATGAGAAACAGTACAGATAGTGCGATGAGATACGACAAAAAAAATGAAAGAATGATAACGAGTAGACATTAGGAGATGAAAATTGAAAACATAAAGAGATGACACCAAGTATCACGCAATATAATATGTACGGGGCTATTCAAATGAAACACATTGAACATATTTGATAATTGTTTAATGAAACTGAGCAGTTCTGTATTCGTACACGTATTTATTATTGTCCCACCAGGACGCGCGAGTCCTGGACACCTGATCTTTTTCTGGGACGACACCTTTTTAGCTGATATACATATAATTATAGACAATAATCTTGTCCACCGTTAAAATTGATATTAATCAACTTTTTGGTTGTACGCAATACAAGGGAATGCGTTAAAGGATTCAAAAAGAAGATTACAAAATAAAAAGTGTCATATAAAAGACGGCGATATTAGTGCACGCCATGTTTTTTGCGCCTAAAGGTTGTAAAAATAACCAGAACACCGTAAAAGATCGTTGCACTTCTTATAGAGGATGGCACGAGACTACCATCGAGACGAATTCTGCCGGTGAGAATATAGAAACTCTTCCTTGCAAATGGGAACACACTTATAAAATGTAGCAGTGCAAACTTATTGTTAATTCGACTGCAGCTTCTCCATTTATGAACATAACGGTTCCTTTTTGTTGTTCCTCCAGAAAGTCTGCGAATAAATGAAAGATTCGCTATATTATATTTTTGCAAAAGAGAAAGACAAAGAAAGAGAGAAGAAAAGGAAGAGAGACGGAAAGAGCATACATATATACTCTTTGGAGTGAGCAATGAGTACACAGGAATGTATTAAAGAGAGGGTGGACGAGGAATAGTATGCGAGGAAGACTGTATGAAAAACTCGAAAATAGATTCTATATAATAATAACAAGATTAATAATAATACTCACCGTCAGGAATCGTTCTGCTCTTTTTCAACTAGTAGCTTTTCATTCATAACACTGAATAATACTGGCATCCATGCATAATAATCCCAGAAAGCACATAAATCCTAAAGTTATCTTTTAGGATTCCTAAAGACAACAATCTGTTGTATTAGACGTTTTTGAAACGATTTTTGAACAGTATGACTTGTTTGGAAAGTATATAAGTAGAACAATCCTCTCCTGGTAGCTGATACATCCAAGATGTATGCAGATATAAAAATAAAAAAAAATGTCGAAATTGTATAATAAATGTAAGAGAACAGTTTGGGACAGTCAGGTAATTTACAGAAATATAATTAAGATTTTTACAAGACAGAATGGAAATTGCTCAAGTCGAACCGTCGATAAAAGAAAATTGGATGTCTGAATATACAACATCAGCAATTTCTCATTAACGAGCCAAGCTTGATTAAAAGTTATTGAAAGAGGTTGGGGGGCAAAAGATTAAGAAAATGGAGGAGGAGAATATTATTAATACTGAACATCTTTAACGTGTCCTAATATCCATAGTAACAGTATGAATATTCAAAACACATACAGAAATTTTCTCTGCAATAATTCTCATTACAATTTAAAACTTTTTCATACAATTGACTTACTTCCAGCATGTGAAAGCATGGTTAACTGACATTTGAAAAAAAAAAAAAATATATCTGTTTGACATAAAGAATTAATACAGGCATCGGATAGTATTTCTTATTGTATGCATAATGATTTTCTTTTTCTGTGAGCAGGCTTAATTACTACTTTATCTCATTTAAGAAAACCATATAAGCATATTTGCTGTCGTTTTTATAAACGTTGAGGGGATTATGTGAGTAGATAACTATACCGCCTTCCCACCTTTCACGTCAAAGAGAAAGGTGTCAGACTTGACAATAATTGGGAATGGCCTGTCATTAATAATTGCAATAAAGTTTATCGCGTATTAGGAATTATAATAGTTATATTGACAAATCCGTTAGTCGTGTCCAGAAGATTTTGTTCTGCTATTGTGGGACATGAGAAAATATTCAGAGAATAAACCAAGGAATAATTTGCGCTGGAGCCAAGGTAATAGTTTTCCTTCTGGCATGGGAGAATTTTCTAAACGGAAATGGACGCGACTCATCGGATGCTGGTTGACATATAATAAATAATTAGAGAAGGAAAAAGGCTTGTTTAATTAAATGGCGAATTGTTCTTTATACGCCAACGCCAATGTGCAACAATCGCGTTAGTCAGGCTTGCGATTATCAATGTGTTCAATTTTTGAGTTTTCAAAATTGGAAGTGGGTGTTGCATGTTCTTTGAAAGTTTCTTTTCATTTAATGCTGACGTACCTATCACGTTGATTATATTCCATTTGGAATATTTTGTATGCAACGCTGTCTTCGACTGTCGCATTAAATATGTTTTTTCTTCTACGTCCGCCGTTAGATGGACGGACAGTTGGGTGTTAAAAAACAATTATAATCTATATTTTGTGCGTCCTCTTATATAATGTAACAGGAAGTATATTTTGTAGGCAGGAAATTTTAATAATAATCATTTTTTTTTTATAATGCCTCCTCCCTGTTCAGATTGTAGAGATGAGGAAGAAAGAAATGATAAATAATATTACATAAAAATATAATCCCTCTCGCAAGCTTCTGACTAATTGATGGGATGTAAAATAATGTAGGGATGATAAGTTACATATATGATCATATTCATCTTACTGATGGTGATCAGTTACAGGAGGATGTAACTGATAAATACTAGAGAAGTAATTTATTCTAGATATCCTAGTACAAAGAGACATTGTTTTTTGATAGATTTGTATTATTTATACGATATGGCAATCGATCTGTTTATTGTTTCAGTGTAAATAGATAAAATATGTCTATTGTACTTTGGACAGGCCAAGAATTATAAGTCCCGGCGTTTCTGACTTAAAGTCCGAAAGAGAACAAATTTCTTTATTGTCGCTATATGCCAATGCATTTATATAATTAATTTATAGCTGGATTATTATATACTTATGATTCATATTTCTATAGCCTGTTCAAAATACAGTTGACAATAATTATATAGAATAAGCTGTGGCAGAGAGGAATCTTGTAATTGTGTTATAAGAGCTAAGGGAAGCTTTGTAAATAAAGGACCACAGAATTATCATGAGAATTGTTTGTGCAAGCAGAGTGTTTAAATAGTTTTAAATGAGAAAAAATATTCTGTGTATCGTTTTCTAATGCTTTGCTTTCTTCATATTCTCTAATAGGTATTTATTTTATCTTTTGAATGATAAGACCAGGGTATAAAGTTTACATAAAAAACACATATCAGACGGAGTCAGTCGGTTTTAAAGTCTCATTCACATCAGTGCCTGCCGTTTCCAGTTCCTGCTTCTGGCGGGCCGATAGTTTGATTCACGATCATTTTTGTACGACTTCTGTTAATTACATAATTACTGTGTAGAATTTTAACGATATTCAAGAGCAATGGCACCTGGAGCAGCAACAGTACCTGAGGAGAAGGTGGAAGTACCTTCTCGTGGAATTAATGCTGTTCTATTGGGACCCCCGGGTAGTGGCAAAGGAACTCAGGTATTCGATCTTACCTCGATATTTTAGTTTATCTTTTGTTTATTATACATCTTGATTATTAAAATATATAGCTATGTGTTGTTTATCTCGTATATATGTAAAGCACATGGTTGGGGTTGATGCACAGATACTTATTTTTTGGAGTGAAGAATAGGAGCTTTTGAGGTTATTTTGTTATGTGATCGATATGCTCATCCTTATTTTATTAGGCTCCTTTGCTCAAGGAGAGATACTGTGTATGTCATCTATCCACTGGAGATATGCTAAGGGCAGAGATCGAGTCCGGATCGGCTCTTGGTGCTCAATTGAAAAAGTTTATGGATGAGGGAAAGCTCGTCAGTGATGAATTGGTTGTTAATATGGTTGACAAAAACTTGGATAAGCCTGAATGTAAACGTGGCTTTTTACTTGATGGTTTTCCTAGAACCGTTCCGCAGGCTGAGAAGGTAACATTTGCATGAGGATGGATAAAAGGAAATATGAAAGGAATATTCTACGTGAGGTTCCTCTTCCAGCTAGACAGTATGCTTCAGAAGAGGAAAACGAAACTGGATGCTGTTATCGAATTTGGTATCGATGACAATCTTTTGATGAAAAGAATTACAGGGAGGCTTATTCATCCTGCCAGTGGACGCTCATATCACGACGAATTTGCACCGCCAAAAGTTAACATGAAAGATGATGTAAATATGATTACAAATACTCAATCGAGATTTTACTAATTTCTTTTAATACATTATATGGTATCTGATTTTATCTCTGATAACTTATTATTTTCATGACCTTGAGTTTTGCATATTTAGACAAAGTTATCTGTCATTAAGATAAAAACTTAACAAAATCTCGTCTGTTTTGACACTTTTACCTATTGTAGAATAGGTTGCATGGGTTCTTATTTTTAAATTATTGTTACTAATTTTATCAGGTCACTGGCGAACCACTGGTCAGACGATCAGACGACAACGTAGAAGCGCTCAAAAAAAGATTAGTATCATATCACACCCAGACGCAACCCCTAGTGGATTATTACGCCCTCCAGGGTATTCACAACTATGTAAATGCAGCTAAGTCAAGCGAACAAGTATTCAAGGACATCGATGCAATTTTCTTGAAGTCCATCAAGCAGAATGAAAAGAAGAGCTTCTTCAGTAGATTCTTCTAGGAGACATCTGTACTGGGGATACCAGCATCTCCCATCCTGTTACCCATCCTGTTCTCTGAAAACATGCAAGGCCTCAAATTACGACATTACAGTGATACTATACGTTTATTACCATAGAAATAGTACGGTATCCTTTTGAATTCAAATATAAATAGCCCGTGCGTTTGATAACTTCGATCGCAAATATCCATATGCAATAATTAGCACCATATGAAATAATTCGTTTCAATTAATGGGTGTCTTGTAAATCATCAGAGATTTTAATGGGTCGACTGTTGAGGGTTCGAGAGGTAGACAATATTTATAGAATACGATAGAAGCATCGAATGACGCACAGATATTTTTTCGATTTTTTTTGCAAGTATGTACTTCCGTTTCTATTATTTGGATGGTGTTTTTTTTAATTGTCTCAATTTTATCCATTCCCACAATTCCAGGACGGTTCCTTATACATACTTAGATACTTGATATATACACTTATATAAAACGAACCATATATATATTAAGATTAGATAGAGCTTAGAAAATCCTAAAGAATCTTCGAATGGAAAGAACTACACGGGCACCTCTGATACGTCTAAGTACTATAATAGAATGTTCGTAGTACGAATATTATATCACTGTACAATACTATTTTAGATAAAAAGGGAAAAATAGATGGGATATATTCTGTTATCTGTTATATTGTACCGCATCACCAGTTATCCCGAAAGACTTGAAAAAAGTCATGTAGATTTGAAGGGAAGATAAAAAAGAATAAAGATTACAGTGCGAACCGAGGAATATGGAAAGTTTTGAAACAACATGGACGTGACCTATTGCATTACTGTCAATTTATTTTAATGAATGATTTTGAGCTAATAAGTATCATGTTGGATGTGTGTTGTGTTGCGAGAGCCAGATGGTTTCAATTACACGACACTAGATGGCGATGTTGTGTCTAATTGTGTACGCTATTTACGAATATGTGAATGTACCCGCGGTATAAACAAATATGGCTGCTCCATTATTTTCTGACAGTAGTGCAATATTCACGACTTAACATTGTCATTATACTATGGAACGGATAATTTGACTTTGCGTAAATAATGGATTTTATTAGTAGCAGAAAGTTAAGCTGCCAATGTGTTAAATTCCCCTTAGAAGAAGTTATTGAAACTATTACTTTAGCTTGATATGTCATACGTTTGAATCGGATGCAATTTTGTGGTAGTGATAGGATTATTGTCATAGAGTTGATTGTATTTATTGTGGACTACGATTAACAGCTCTTAGCTGTGCACAAAAATGTTTGTGTATTTGAGCAAAAAGATTGCTATACCGAACAACTTTCGACTGAATTGTATAGCATGGAATCAGAGACAGGGATTCATTGCTGTAGGAGGAGAGGATGGTCTTTTGAAAGTACTTAGAGTTGAATCGAATACAAGCGGTCCTAGTAGTGATGGGAAAACAAGAGGTCTCGCTGCAGCGAGTAACTTGAGCATGAATCAAACATTGGAAGGCCATAATGGACATGTACAAGTGGTTACATGGAACGAGGAGCATCAAAAATTAACATCGAGTGATCAGCATGGCGTTATAATAGTATGGATGCTTTACAAAGGATCCTGGTATGAAGAAATGATCAACAATCGCAATAAGTCTGTGGTTAAAGGAATGTCCTGGAGTTCCGATGGTCAAAGAATTTGCATTGTGTATGAGGATGGTGCTGTGATTGTTGGGTCTGTCGATGGAAACAGAATATGGGGAAAGGAACTGAAGAATACATCTCTTACTGGAGTGCAATGGTCACCGGATGGAAAACTTCTACTATTTGGTCTGAAAACAGGTGAAGTTCATCTCTATGATAATCAAGGTGTTTTCCTTATGAAGCCCTCATCGATATTTGGAAATTCTGGACAAACTCAAACTATCGTAGCTCTCCATTGGTATGATGGGAAGAATGGCTATGTCGCCCTAGATTGCCCAACACTGGCTATCTGTTATCAAAGTGGGAGAGTACAATTAATGAGAAACGAGAGTGATGACAACCCTGTCGTCGTAGAAACAGGAATGACAGCTGTTTGGTGTTCCTGGAACAACAGCGGATCCCTACTAGCAGTTACTGGTTTATTGCCATTATTAACAAATGGTGAGAAAAAGGACACTAATTTTATACAATTTTACACTCCATTTGGGGAACATGTGAGGACTTTAAAAGTTCCTGGTAGAGAGGTTACCTGTTGTGCTTGGGAAGGTGGATCGCTCAGGGTAGCTCTCTCCGTAGACTCCCATATTTACTTTGCCAATATACGGCCGGATTACAAGTGGACTTACTTCAGCAACACAGTGGTATTCGCCAACGAGAGAATTACGAAGGATGGCGTCTGCGTAATCTTCTGGAACACCACTAATAATTCTTGTTGTACAAAATACGTGCGTTCTCTCATCTCCGTCGCCTCTCAGGGAGAACACTGTGTCCTGGCAACTAAAAATGAAGCTAATCAAGGAATGGAACAATTTGCATTGATCGTATGTAACACCATAGCCACTCCGATAGATACCAAGTACCTGGACCTGGAACCTCTATGGATAACCATGACAAGTAATACTGTCATAGCAGCTTCTAAAAATAATTTCATTTTATGGAACTTTCGAACGCCACGAAATTCTGCGTTAAATGCTGGCAGAACTCGACGGGACAGGATCTACCATGTGGATGATACTCCTACAGGTGTTACGGAAGTCATACAGGACTTAGATAGAGATAGAACTTTTGAAACTCCTGTGAACATTAAAGCTACTGTTGATTCTATTTGTACTATATGCTCTACGGAGAAGATTCTTTTGGTTGGTAGAGAATCTGGAATGATACAGTGCTATTCGTTACCTCAAGTTACATTGACAAATAGATACAGCACTAATGCAAGGCCATGTAAAATGGCAGTCAATTGTAATTCCACCAGAGCCTCCATAATAGACACTTCTGGTATCCTGACCATGATGGATTTGGAAAATCAGAAAGGATCTGGTGATAGTGAGGATTGTAGTAAATTTGAAAGAAAGGATGTATGGGCAATGTGTTGGGCTCAGGATAATCCTACTCTGTTAGCAATCATGGAAAAGACAAGGATGTATGTTCTACGTGGATTAGATCCCGAGGAGCCGATATCCTGTTCGGGATACATCTGTTCCTTTCATGATCTAGAGATCAGATGTGTACTACTAGATGATCTCATGCAACATCCGGATGACACAAGACCAGATCACATCCTAGACCTCGAAGTGAAATCGTTAAGAGACACTAGAGAATTACTAGCCAAAGTTGGTCTGAAGGAGGCCAATAACTTCATCCAGGATAATCCTCACCCTAGATTATGGCGCCTATTGGCAGAATCTGCCCTGAAACAACTGGACTTGGAAACTGCTGAGAATTCAATGGTACGCTGTGCAGATTACCTTGGAATTCAGTTCATTAAACGTCTACAAAACGTTCATAATGATCAGCTGAAACGCGCTGAAGTTGCTGCCTTCCTGGGTAATTACGATGAAGCTGAAAAGCTTTATCTTAATTTGGACCGTCGTGATTTGGCTATTTCTCTTAGACAAAAGCTTGGCGACTACTTTCGGGTGGTGCAGCTCATGAAGATGGGTATAGGGGGTTCCGATAAACAGATGGAACATGCTTTCAACAAAATTGGTGACTTTTTTGCAGAGAGACAGAACTGGGATGGCGCCAGGGAGTATTATGAGAAGGGTCGAAATCTGGAAAGACTTATACAATGCCATTACAAGCTAGAAGATTACCACGAACTGGCAGCAATAGTGGATCAGCTTCCCGATAAGAGTCCAATCCTGAAGACAGTAGCAAGAATGCTGGCCTCCGTGGGTATGTGTCCCCAGGCAGTAAACGCTTATATAAAATACGGTGATGTTAAGCAAGCAGTAGATACCTGTGTTAGATTGAATCACTGGGACCAAGCTGTGGACTTGGCAAAAACGTACAAGATGGTCCAGATTGGGGACTTATTAAACAAGTATGCAGAGCATCTTTTATCGAATGGCAAGAGACTTCAGGCTATAGAATTATACAAGAAGGCAAACTGTCATCTCGAAGCAGCTAAATTACTCTTCAAGTTAGCTGAAGAAAAAGCTAAGGAAAGAAGCAATCCTCTCAGGGTGAAGAAGATTTACGTTCTGGCTGCTCTTCTCACAGAAGATTATATCAAGAGTACGCCTGCTCTCAAGGGTACCAGAAGTAACGTGGTGATGGGTCTGACTGAAAGTAATGAAGATTCCAAGGTTATCGAAAGAGCATGGCGCGGTGCAGAAGCCTACCACTTTCTTCTTCTAGCTCACAGACAGCTTTACAATGGAGAATCAGATGCTGCGACGAAAACATCCCTTAGGCTGAGGGAGTACGAGGATATTCTGGATTCAGAAGACATTTATTGTCTGTTAGCATTGTCCAGCTGTCTCAATAGAGCTTTTGCAACCTGCTCCAAGGCTTTTATAAAACTTGAATCCCTAGAGAAGATCTCCGAGTCCAAGAAAGAAGATTATGAAGATCTTGCATTAAGTATCTTCACTAAGTACAGTCCTAAGGATTCTCGCAATTCCAGGACCGAATGTGTCAACTGTGAAACAATGGTTCCTGATTGGTGCGTCGCATGTCCCAATTGCTCATCCAGATTTCCGGCCTGCGTTGTTTCCGGAAAACCTTTAATGGATCTGACTGCAGCCTGGGTTTGCGCTGTTTGCAGACACTACGCAGCTACTGAACGTGACGTTGTTAATATCAATGCTTGCCCACTTTGCCATAGTAGCATAACATATATTTAAGAAATGGCGTCACGACGATACTCTGACTACTTAAAAAAACTATATTGTATTTACACGCAACACGTAAGGCCTTATATGATTTTTAACAACTAAATAGTATTTACAGTAAATCAGCATTATATAATGCAACAATTAGTATACCTTGATCACAAGATTACTTCAACTTTTTAAATTTAATTAAGATAAGTCGTTTGCGTTATGCTCACCTACATATACTATAGTACAAAATCAATCCGTCCGATTAGTGTTAGATGTAATTTATATTATCTGTGAAGACAAATATATACACACAAGTATATAATGTATTGATAAAGTAAACGCGTTTCCTGTCTCTAAATACATTCCATAGTAATCGTTAATCAATTTGCTTAACAACAAGTCACTCCTCTTGAATCAGTGATAAATTAGAACGATAAAGATATATAAATACTCTGTAGAATATACAATTCTAAACACACACAATAATAGATAAAGAGGTACACGTATCTCCAATGAATTTTCAAATACCTAATCAAATCTAATGCAGCAGCCGCGAGTTAGGCGATGCCATATAAGTTATCAAGACGATAGAAGCAAATGTAAACATATATATCTCCACAGTCTCATTCTATCAAGTGCATCAAAAATTGAATCTTTAATGAACTTGTTTTATGTCCCAAGAATTACCCCGAGGCAGATAAACTTTCATAACTTCCTGTCAGAAAGCGAGAGAGAAAAAGAAAAATAGATCAAAAACGTTCAGAGTCATCTTTAATCCCATGCTAAGACAAGCCACCCGAATTAAAACGTAGCCGCCATTACGTTATCTAAAATTATCATTGAAAAATCATTTGGTGTAGTACACATATCGTTTCGTCATTTGACCTTCATCATTTCGCCATTGCACTCTGTCCGTATTATAAAACAAACTACCACAAGCACCACGTGAAAGTTCAGCGCAGAGATTCAAAGATGCGAAGTGATGGTGTAGAAGGAGATTTTACCCACAATGCCTCAGGGGCCTTGGTACTTGAGTGCGCATGCGCACCAGAACCGACCCTGTACCCGTCGTAAACGCTCAGTCCGTCTCCTGAGTACGCGGGGAGAGGATCGCGCGGTTGCCTCCGCTCCACGTTCTTTTTAGCCACTGCCACCACGGCTAGCATTCTGATAGGATTAAGTACACAAGCGTCCTGCTACGTTTTTTCGCCTACGTTTACTTCGACACGCTGTATTTATTAGCCGACGAAAACGCGAATGTGTACCTAAACGTGTAACTTTAGACTTAAGTGTGTTACTTCGATACAATTTTTGTGTGTGATTATGAGTGCTCCGTCAATCCTCCTGTGCGTGCTTGTGACGCTGAGCGTCGCGACGACGAACGCTGCATGGCTCAAGTGTGACGCTGTCAGGCCCTACTTCGAGGCACAGGGCTTCCCACCCAGCGATATACCCAAGGATCCTATCTCATGTGAGTTAATCTTTTTGTCTATAAGTTTACCGAGAAGAAATTATATTCCTTCTGAGATACGTGCGATGTATTGTTTTGTCTATCTGCCAGGAAGATACTGTTGATACTTTTAGATACTGTTTATCAGATGTTATATTGGCTGATTATAATTGCAAGTTTTATACGTTCTTTGATTTTACTCGATTTACCTAGAACGGCGTGTGTCGACGGTATGCTTTTCTTTTGTCTCTTCAAAGAAACGTCACTCTAAACCTAACCAAGAGCCACGTGTATTTTTTATTGACGCTTATTACAATCCTTAGTCTCGGTCTGAACTGTCTGTCACTTTCCATAGCTGTCTGTACGGTGTTATGATTTACCATTAAATGAAGTAGTGTCGTGCTTTTAGAATTACCAATGAAAAATTACACGGCAAGCAGAGCCGGTACTTTGTTCTGCAGTTTGAAAAAGAACAATATGAAAGAAAGAAAAACCGACATAACAATAATGCAAGAAAGAGAAATTCACTGACTGCAAGACAATAATTAGCTATTTCTGATAACTCTTGGACGTAGAGAGGATTTTCACTTTGCTTTGAGTAACCTGAAAAAAATTGTTTGAAACTATCCAGACGATGTAGGGGGAAAAAATAAAATTGTCACAAGGCAAATCCCCGTTCGGCTTATCGTGTTGAAATTTGAATAGATTTTTTTATATACAGCAAAAAGCTATCGGGTTATATTATCAATTTTCTATATTGGGCATGTAACATCTCTAGGATGTCTTATCGTTCACTCCATTTCACTGACTGATAAGATCCAATTGCTGTTGGATTGCACTGAATTTCCACTCGATAAAATCCAAAGCAATTAGAATCGGATATTGGGAGACTGATTGCGTCAAATAATTTTATTTATGCTCGAAAACGAATATCTGCTACCTCCATTTCTTTGTTTCTCGGGCACGTATGGCTATTCTAACGAAATAACAGCATCTGCCCATTGCCGGGGATAGACTTGTATCGCTGTATGCTGTAACTAAAATAACCAGGGGGGTGCATAGAGGCCTGAAGTTTTGAGGAAGGGTGGCCATTATCGATCCCCTTATGTATTCGCGTTGCGTTTTGAAAAAGTTGCCAACTTTTTCCTAACCACTACCCGATCATCAGCCATTGTTCGAGCTTCCACGATTAACAATGACTGAACGAATAATTATCGTGGCAATATATGTCAGGTAAACTTTTCTTTTTTTTATTAAAGCTTCGTCCTTTTAATGCTATTGTTATTATTACTAGTTTGGCAATGCGATTGTAACTCGATCGGATATACCCGGTGGCTTATGGGCACTTTGATGAATAGCTATACATATATATAGGATATTTGATAAAGAGCGAGTAATCGGCGTAGGGAATTTCATGACGCGAGAAAGGAATTAAGGATTGGCTGGGCAGAGAAAATATCCCGAGATTTAGGGATAACTCACGCTACCTGGTGATTCCTTAAGAGCCGGTGAATTCTCACGGCTTCAAAGGGAATTTGTGTCTTTGTCGGAGACCTCTTTTTTTTCCCACTCTCTCGTTCATCTTTGCCTCATCTTCGTCTTTCTCGTTCGAAAATCTCAGCAGCGCCCATAGAATGACTAATGGTACATCGATTGGCCGGATGCTGGCCTTACCGAATTATTATTTCTTAATTCTTAGGGACCTCATTTTGTACATTTTTATACCCATTGCCACGCTAATCGACGTCTAACAGTCCCCATTCTACGTTATACCATACGGCCATTCCTACCAACGTACATACACGGGGTGTCCACATACGACCGCATACCTACAGCGCGGTCGTGGTCCTTGACAAAAAGTAAGGTAAAAGTGTACTTGAACATTTTTCATTTTGCCCTTTAGATTACACGGATTTTTCACTTTTGACTTCTAATCACGTGCATCGTTTCGGAACACAAACAAAAATCTAAGATGGCGCAGACAGTAGTTTCAAAGTAGCACCGAAGACGCCACTGGGAAGACTCTTACTAAATCGAGTAGTGGCCATTAAGACAAATCTGACGAGACTTCCGTCCTGCGAGATCGTCACTCATCATTCCCAGATCTCACGGATGGTCTCCTCCTTCGTCTTCTGACCCGTGAACATTAATTTACTTCAATGAAACTGTCTCAAATGACATTTTTTTTCTCGCTTCCTCCTCGATCGCTCCTCGTTCTCCTGGGGTAAGGACGCAGACATTCACGGATGAATTTTCAACAATTTTCGTTTCACTTCCCCCCTTCCCCCCTCCTTTCCCCTCCTCCTATCGCGCCAACTCATTTAATGCCAGCGACTCCAGTCGACACTCGAGTCCACGTGAAGAATCTTTTTGAATGTCCGTTAATTAGGTGTCTGGTATTTTTTTGCCCTCTGGACTTCGCGCTTAGCATTTCCACGTAGGCCTGGGATATCAGCGTGAGACAGATAGAGTGAAAGTGCGAGAGTGAAAAAGAGATGGGGGGAGAGGGAGGGGAAGTGACTGACTGAGCGCAATCGAGAATGGAAATAAATGGACGAGAGCGAGAGAACTATGAGTAAGACAAGGGCGGAGAATCGAATAAGTGAAACAGCCGGAGAAAAAAAAACATCGTTTTCACAATATTTTTCGTGTCTCAAGAATTTCCTCAGTCCAGTTCCAGCGCTTCGCTGTTTCAATGTAGTTTCTCGTTCCGATAAACTTCCAGCTGAACTCACCGGTTACGCTATTTATAATTCGTTTTAAATCTCATTCCGAGTCTCTCTCTCTCTGTTCCTCCCTCTCTCTCCCCCTCCTTTCTTAACCCTGCCACTCGCCCTCTCCCTCCCTCACAGAAACAAACAATCAATCATTCAGTCTGTCTCCATTTTGAATTACTTGCTCTTATTCCACGTTTCTCTGGTCTTTTCTTTTTTTCCCTGTCCCTCCTGCCCCCCCCCCCTCTCCTCGTCCTCCGATAATTATTTATCCGTGTTCCAACGATAACTCCGTCAAAGCCCATGACGCGGCTATCTTGCCTAAGGAAGGGGGGAGGGGGTTAACAATTTTTTTTTCGAATGCACACGTTACTCGCGCCGTGAAAAAAAATTTACTCCACTAACCTCAACCCACGTCCAAGGTGAATCTACCGTGCACCCTCCCCTCCAGCCCCTTCGATCCCCGCCTCGTTCGTCCGGAACGACGAGCCCTGTACTCTCATTTGACTACCTCTGGACGTTATCAGTCCTGCGTCACGTGCTACACGGAATATCGATATACCCGGTGATCCTTCTCGATATTAATCGACTCTGTCCGCGTGAATGTTACGTTGGGAAGCAATTAAATTTAAAGTGCACGCTGCGTCGTCCGACAGCGTCAAGCAAGGTCGCCATCTTTTCCTTTTTTCTATCCGTCTAACCGGTCAACTGCTACGGGAAAACCAGTCGTTGACGTATGCGACGTACGTCGACGCAAATTCAAATTTTCCTTGCCGGCTACCCTTTATCGTCGTTATCACTTGCGGCGGCACTTATCGCCTCGTTACTTCTTGGATCGAACGCTTCTTCGTCCCTCGACCAATTACGAAAAACCTTGAGGGGGTTGAATAAAAAAAATTTTGTCTATTCTTCGATTAAAAAAGTAAAAAAAAGCCTATCATCTCTCTCGGAAAAGGTTAACCGTTTCCACTCGAGTGCCAGCTGCAGCTGCAGCACACGCGCACACAATGGCGTCCCATTGATGCTGCCCGACGCCATTCACTGATTGATGTCTTTTGAAAAATAATATAGTCGATGCACCGTGCGTTGCCCCTCGTCTCAGCTTTTCCTTGCTATCTTAATGCCATCTCCATCCTCCTGCTGTCTCGGCTTACGTTACCTCGGGTCAAAGATCAGCACTATCAAAACTGGGAATTATTTCCACCTCAGAAAATATAACTTTTAAGATACAATTGTCACCTATAGGTAGATGCATGAAAAACATATGCGATATATACTCTTGTCACTTTCTTACGAGTCAAACTTATACATTAGGCTTGTAAGACATCCGTGTATATATGTATATATATTTTCTCGCCTGTAACCTCCCTTCAGTTTTGCTTCTAAATCCTGTCATTCTTCGTTTCACCCACTTAGCCCAGTCCCAGTGCACGTCGGGAAGTTTAGCCGTTGAGCACGTGACACGATGGTCTCTGATATTTTTACGTGATGCCCAAGTGAAATTGGCGGGTGTGGTGGGGGGAGGGGGTGGAGCGCTACGGAGAATCGGCTTTTACGACTCTGTACAAGCAAAGTCTGGCGCACGTGCATAATAAAGCACAGTGCTCGTAGAAGCCGCCATTTGCAGGTTGGCGTTTTTTTTTCCCTGTAATGACGTCACTAGCCTCAGCGAACCCTGGAAAAATGTTGGGCACCCGCGTATACGCGTAGGTACCTACGGGTCATCGGTAGTCATCGGTATTTTCGGTAGAGCCCTACCAACTGTCGTATCCTCTTTCTTTCCTCTTGTAACCCATAGGGGAATCACGATTGTTTTCGTAGGCCTTTGTATTGTCTAGTGATATTTTTAATCCTCGATTAGGCAATCGCTCCTGGTTATGTACCGTGTACAGCGCTATCGCCTTGTACTCTCTGTCTATATAATTGTAAGCGGTTGTCTCGTCGCGGGGAGCGGTCTTCGATATCCTCTTTTTAGCATCCCTGGAAGGTTGTTTTTTCTCTCTCTCTCTCTCTGGTCCTAACGCATAACTTGAGCTCCGTGAGGCCGTTTGTTGTCACGTTGGCAGCCACTGCCGGATCGCCACTCCGGTCACTCGACACTTGACCACGGCGTTGTGCGTTGCGTCACTCGCCGTAACGTCATTGTTCTCGGCGTTGAGTTGGCAGACTGTGTACATACATTTTCAACGCAGCGTTACGGAATCGCCCTTTGGACTCCCTGACTCTCAGCCCCAACTGATTGTTTAGGAAATTTCTTTTTTATTGCTTTCTCTCGGCGTTATCCGCCGACAACCGCGAGAAACTCGCACTGAGTATCGCGACGCGATATTTGGGAGTTGTCTGGGCCGAGGGGGGACGTTAGTTGTTTTTTTAACGTAAATTGGCATTAGCTGTCGTTTTGACTTTAACTATTTTCTTTTTACTAGTTATCTTCACACGAACCCGATTTAAGGGTCGATCCTCGCGCGGTTGGTCTCGTGTCATTTTGAGCAAGAAATTTCCGAGTATGCTTGACTATTTCAATGCCACACCTTGTTGGCAGTTAAGGGTTGAAGGACCCTCGTCTTTTTTTTCGGGGTAGCTCTCTCCGGCTGTAGCACCGCTTTTTCGTACGTTCTCGCGCTTTCCTTTCTTTCTTCTTCTTTCTATGGGTAAGAGGGGAGACGCGTGCAGCACCCGAGAAGCTGAATGAAAGAGAACGAACCCGTACGGTAATAGCGTTTGGGGGAGAGGGGGGGGGGGGTCGGATGGGAAATGGCGAGAGAGGGTGGGACGAAAAATTGGTCTGCGTTCTTTAGCCCCAATCTTCTTTTTTCTTTTTTTTCTTTTAGAATAAAAATTTCGTCGTTCTTCGCTCGTAGGCAAATTTTACTCGGGCCCTATCCAGTATCGCATATGCGCTCGTGTGGCTCTCACCCGTGGTTACTTTATGACGTAGCTTGGGCGGTTTCGGTTCCCATGGTATTTTGACTTGATCATTTAATATACCTATAAATCTCTGCGGTATCGCGGGGTCTGACATATAGTGCGTGCGCGTAAGAACAGGCGGAATTCTTTCGTTCCGACAGGACGTACAATTTTTGGACTTCGGCCGACCCAGGAACCGGGCCCAGGAAGAGTCGGCCTGCTCTATATACCGGGAAAGTTGCACGTGGCTTCCCCTCCCGTCCCCCATGTCCTGTTACCCCGCGTCTCTCTTCTTCCATATTTCTTCCACCAGATTTTTTTTACCCTCTCTGTCGCCCTTCATTTTCTCACGCAAGTTTTAAAAATATCTTCACGACACGCGTGTGCGGCGCCCTGTATAATTCATCCAGCATCCACCAGCCACATGGTTGTTTATTATTTTCCCATCCCTTATCTTCTGCACTGCTTGAACCTTTTTTTCCATACGCTCTCTCCCTCTCTCTCTCTTTCTCACTCTTGCGCATATCCCTGCGTGCTTTAAACGAAGAAAAAAAATATATGTAACTTCCCCCATTGCCACAGGTAACCGATACAAAGAAGCGGGGCTGAAAGGGGCCAAAACAAAAAAAATAAAACGCAACCCTCGCCAGCGATAAGGCTCGAGCTCGGGCTGATTTTCAAGTACGGTTAAATCGTCCGCGGTTATACACGCGCAGAATGTTTTTTTCGCCTTATATAAATATTACGCGAAACTTCGTAATTCGAAGGGGGTGAGGTGGGGGTAGTTTCCACAGGATGAACCAAATGGTATAAAGTGATTATTAAAACGTGCGTGGTGCCTCGAGTCGAGGCTGACTACCCCTGCCATGCCCCACCCCCTTTCCCCCCTCTGTAC
This sequence comes from Trachelus iudaicus, assembly GCA_030142595.1. Lineage (NCBI taxonomy): Eukaryota > Metazoa > Arthropoda > Insecta > Hymenoptera > Cephidae > Trachelus > Trachelus iudaicus. Next base: position 9,910 of record JARQTH010000498.1, on the reverse strand, counting down.
AATTTTCTCGTTTTTTAACCTACTTCTTTCATCTTTTTTTTTTACTTCCCTTCTCTCCTCCACTCTCTCCTCTCGCTAAGTGAGTTCCCGTGCCAAAGGAAAAAGGTCAAACGAACCCCTCCCCCCTCCCATCCCCCGCCCCCCGGTCGCCCTCTCCACATACTCCTCTACCGACAATTCAGGGACCCCAACGCATAGTCAGGCTATCCCCGTGGCTGCTTTAAGGCTCTCATTAAAAAGTCATTAACATCTCGTCGGCCGATAATGAATGTGTTTTAGAAAATTTTTCTCGCGTGCGCCAGACTTCACCCTGCAATCGGGATGCCAGACGTCTAACCGACGTCTACAGAGACCCCATAGTAAATGCGTAAGTCTATATATTTTTTTTAGTTTGCTTTGATTCTTTTTCTCTTCCTTACGTCTCAACTTCTGTCTTTTTCTCTCTTCTTCCGGCACGCCCCCCCCCCCTGTCTCGCCCTCCCTACGGCGCCTTCACACCCCTGACTATCGTGGTACTGGGGTCTCCTCCACCACCCACCCCTCATCCGTCATCGTCAATGCTTTTTTTTCACATCATTGGCCAACCACTTCCTGCTACCGGGAAATACGAACCCACCACTCCCCCCTTGCTCCCCTTGTACCCTTTCGCAGGGACGAACCGCGACTTTTGCGGCTTCCCCCCCATTATTCGCGTTGTATTTCCTGAATTTTTTACGTCAATTTATATTTATGATGGTCGATGATATTTTTGAGGAAAAGAAAAAACAGGCGCACCACATTGTGTTATCGGTCGATTGACGTTACGTACGGGACGAGTCGCTGATGGCGACGGTATTATCGGGTAAAATCTTTAATGTCAATTCTCATTTGGCTTTGGGCTATTCAATTCATTGTTATCTGGCCAATCGAAATGCACCAGACGATACGTAACCTGTCCATTGGATTTCTACGGCGAAGTCAGTGTCACACGATGCGCTTGACCCGCCTAGCACCTGTTTGCACGTATCTCGCGATTCGCGGAGATGAAATCTCACGCGAAATTCATCCGACTGCCCATCCGCTACCAAAAGATTCGTTCGGCTCTTCGAATCGCTATATTCGATTCATGAAGCACAAACGAATCATAACCTCGAGGGGTGATTGACACACGACACCCCGGATACGCTGCACCCTGAACCACCGTGTACATATATCTGTATAGTCAATGCATATTATACATAAACATATGTGCACACACGAGCACGTGTCAGTGGGAGGGATGTGTGCGCGTGTCAGGCACGTCATTCGCATCTGTCGTTTTCAACGACCGATCGATAATTCCACCCTTCGCCCCTCCTTTCGTCTCTACTAACAACCCCCGTCCCCCCGGTCCCGCAAACGTACACTCGGTACCCACTGAACTGAACTCAAACCTCTCTCTGCTGCGACCCCCCCCCCCACCCTCCCCACCTCATCTGACAGGCTTTACGCTTTGGTCATTGTTCGATATCGCCGTTCATTTTTACTCTCTGTACCTAACGCGGCGGCCAGTCCAACCTCCATCCCTCCATTGTACAAGGTGTCGGATGAATTAACGGGGCAATAAATGCTATAGGAATAGGTGAGGTGTGACTTGAGGAAAAAAAAAATTTCCTTATTTTTTGTCTCCCTCTAAATTTCAAGGGTTGTTTTCTTTCCGGCCCAATAAAGTGAGTGCGATTCAATGCTTTTTATGAAGTTACGTCAGACGGATGAAGTCAGCGGGAGCGGGTCCAGGACGTTCAGCCTTGTTTTGGGGTTAAGTTCGGACATGGTACTTTCTTCGATGAGGTGCGTGGGGGAGGTGGGTGGCACGTCTAGCTACATTCGATTCTCCGTCTATGACCTGACTTAAGCTTGTCCCACACCGAAATCCGTAACGGCAGCAGTCAGAGATCAGTATCCGGAGCCTTCAACCCCTAGCCAGGTCTTTTGATTCCAGCGACGGGTCTTCTTGCGGCAACGCGGTTGGTCGGCATGACAAATAAGCTGCGGACACACCAGAGTTTCCTCCGACCCGTAGACCGCGAGTTTACACACTGCCGTAGCCGTGGTCACCCCTCTATCCACCACTTCTCCCTAGTCCCACTTCTCCATTCTAACTTTACCTTTTGCCTTCGCGCTGGAATGCTGCTGATAAATAAACAAATAGATAAACAGGGCCTTGCCAACTTGCAGGACGGCCTCCTCGGTTATTCTCCCCGGAGAATACGTGTACCATCGACTTCTGTCTACTATCTTCACCCGCTCGCACTACACTGATATATACCGTGTCCGCACGAATCGTATATATACCACCTTCTACATTGTATATAAATCGTCTCTAACGTATCGTCTTGTTGTTGGGTCGCGACTGCTGGCGCCCTCTACGAGATTCGTACCTTCCCATGGAAAGCTTTCGGGTCTGTTCGTTAATCGGTCGCACGGTATGTTCCAGAACCACCAACACTTACCGCAGTGACTGTGCTCCTGCTGTACGATCTTGTTTATAGGTTGAATAAGTCGTGTGGCAATAAGATACGCGCGTAATGCCGCCTCCGACGCCACCGCCCCCCGTGGATGCCGGGCGAAGCTGGGGGCCGGCTGGGGCGGGAATAAGTAAAGCCAAACCCAGGAAACGCTGTTTTGGTAATTTCTGTCGCGTATTCGAGAATTAACGTTGCGTCTCGAGATAACGCTGTTTAAGACGGAGCGAGAGAGAGAGAGAGAGAGAGAGAGTCGAAGCGACGGATGAACGTGGTGCAGATGGAAGTATGGGTGGTCGGGGGGGAATAAATTTGGTTAGACGTCTCGGTCGGTTGGGCTTGGAATAAAATAAATAAATAAATAACGGCCACGTGGCCGCCAGACGTATTCCTAAAAAAAGATATATGTAACTAAGCGTTACATTTTGTAGCAACCCTTCATCCTCTTCCTCCTTGTCGCTCTTAGCAGCTATCACTCTCTCTCGCTCTTGTTGGTACCAATGGCCTTTCAGTGTTCGGTTCACGAATTTCGAATTTTTTTGATGCTTAATTAAACACATCGATTCTCATTGGTAATTAACGTCGATTATCAAGTCACTCGGCTCAAACAGTCCGTAGATAAGAAACTCTTGGGTTGTCTATGCTAATGAGGTAATACCGGGTGAGATTCTTAGTGGGAATTAAATCGGGTTCTAGTGGGATAGTAAGAGGGTGGCGGACAGGGGGTAATCGGTATCGGTAATGGTAATGAGTAGAACAAGGAGAGAGTATCGAAAAAGGACAGAGAAAAAAGTAATCTGTCTCTCTCGTGAATTTTTTTTTATCGACCAAGGATCAGAGGCAGATCACGACGAATCGATCGGACCGATCTAATCCGATCAGACAGCAGCAATATACGACGCTGGTATGTTACTATATATAGATCACTGATAAATCGATCTGGTCTCTCTCACGTGTATACGCATTTTGTATATCTATGTATATATGTTAAACTTTCGGATATATTCAGCGTGTGAACGAAGTGCCGTAAGAAAGAAAGAAATTTTTTTTATTTATTTATTTATTCTGCCTCTCTTTCTCTCTTTTGATGCACAGCTAATTGCGCGACCTGCAAGGTTCGTCGACTGTAGGTATACGACACTTTTGCCACTGATAATCGGTATCGATATATTTAATTAACTCTTTTTATCTATCCCATGAATTTTGCTATGTTAGTGTTGGTCTTTTGTAATTGACAAAAACAATTTTTTTTCTTTCTCGCCACTTTTTTTTTCTCTTAATCCACCGAACTTAATAACACGTCAGGCATGAACTTTCGCAGGGTCTAATGCCGAGTGCGAATAAATGCCTATAATAATATCGTGCATCAAGGGGCCCACCTCTCCCGCTACTCTCAAGTTCCACGGGACTTTTCGCATTCCTCGGCGCTTACTCTCCCTGCCTCGCCGACATTCCTGACGGTCTGGCTCCGCAGTAATTACCGGATATTAACCAGTAATTTATAGCCATAGGTACGACCCCGGGACCTGGCCTGCTGGAGCCACGAGAAGGGGGGGGGGGGGCACGATCTCCTAGCAAAATTTTCCCCAATATCTCGTTCGTAGTAACTTTATAGATTTCTCAGTGACTCTGTCTCTTTCTCTCTTACGGTATGATTCATTCTCTCTCCCGCCCTCCCCCTTTCTCTCTCTCTCGTTCGCTACGGCCGAGTAAATTCACACCGCGCACCGCCACCTGTTTTCCAGCTAATCACGTACCTCATGGATATAGCCGCATGGTTTTTGTTGATTTAAATAATTTTTTTTCCCTTTCCTTTCTATCTTACCACTTTAACCGACAGTGATATCTTGCCGCTCTTTATAATTACGCGAAATCATAAAGATTTCGTTAAAGAAGAAACAAGGCTACTACTGGTTCGAGGTCAACGACTTGCGTTTGTATATCGGGGATTTACTTGTCGGTTCGAGGGATATTTTTTTGATTCTTATCCTCGCTTTAATTTTGTACTATGACTTTTTTTTATGTGACACGTGACTGTTTTTGTTATTTATCGTCGAACTCTCTGTTTTTTTTTTTCAATGTTTTTTCCTTCGGCTCACTATCATTCTTCTTAGACCAACACCTTTTGTCTCGGGCATTCTAATGACCACCGTAAATTCGATAAGAGGACGTCGTCTGATAACGCTCGCTGCCGCAGAAGGCAGCCGCGCACCTACTTTTGCCGCGACTGTCAATGTTTACTCGGGACAAGCTGGGAATATTTTATTTTATATTATTTAACCCTTTACGCTACAGTGGCCTCGACCGAGGCGACACACGTAGTCGCTAGTCACTCACATGATTCTTGACAAGTGCGAAGGGTTAGAGAGACAGGGAGGTGGTCCGGTCTACGGATTTCGTGGCGGGGGGCGGGGGGGCTCGATACCGAGACACAGCCCTGGCATTTACTTGGTTAAAGTTAGTCCGTCGCTACTCGATAACCGATGGGACCCTATGTTTTTCTGTGCAGCTGCCGATCACCCCGTCACGCATATTCGTGCTGATAAGATTTTTCAAATGTTTTGAACATTCTCAGTCTAGGCAATAATTTAGTGATTAGTCGGTCTTAACGTCCCACTGACGTCCCTCGTGTGATACAGTGTCGATATGATAATCCGAGATGGACCCATCTTGCAGGATCCTCGTTAAGTCCATAACGAACCATCCGAGTCGTGTAATTACACGTGGCTGTAGTGATTTTGCAGAGAGGTTATTAGGCAACCGTACACACCGTGTATAAGATGACTAATGCCTCACCTCTCTTACACGACCAACATCAAACCTTCCATCGCTCATTTGTCCCGTCGTTCGCAGTTCTCCGGTATACTTGTTCGGTTAATTGAACAGTTTCAAATTTACCGCGCCAATAATAACAGGAGCTCAGCGCGACTGTCGCGCCACAGAGGGGTGACGGAGTCTGTAATTCGAATTAATTAAATTATGGCAACACGAAGGACAATCAGCCCTGGATATAATTGTCGCGTCACGTTCGAGGACCTCCATTTTTCATTTCAGTCGGTGGAAAAAATTGTTTTCGAGTAAATACGTAAAATTTATAAGAAAAATCATCCACGTCCCAACTGTCAGTGCGGTATGGAGGGTTAGTACCATTTTCAGCCGCTAGGCGTACCCATGCACGAATATTACGATGTAATTGAGAATCGTACTTGTTACCATTGTTAAGCGGCACTCGGCGCGGGAACAATGGCGCCGACACCGGAAACTCATGCAAATTCATCGTTTCTTCCCGGTTTACCCGCAATTTTCTACCATTGTGTTTCTCCCCTGTCATTTCACTTTACCCCAAACGAGTATCTGGAACCACGTTAAATCTTTGGATATATTCAACCCTCGCGCACACAGATTTTTATCAGCGTCGAAATTCCGATCTGGTCATCTTTCACTACATCTCCCTATACGCATACACGAGACCACTGGATTTCATTGCGTAAGCTACCTTCAATACTTTCCCTAATGAGTATATCTGACGAGAACACTTGTTGGTAAGTACTAATAAAAAAAATTATATCCGCATTTTTCTTCGACACGGTCGTGAATTCTCGAACGCACAACAAATTAATTGGAACTTTGAAAATGGGTCAACGATCTCTCCTTAGGCTTATTAGCCAACGCACGTGTGTGATTCCCGTGTAACCACGTGCAACGCTGATACGTTATACTTTGGAAATACTTGACATTTCGGGTCAAGTAGTATATTAGATGCGTTGAGAACGACTTTGATGGCACTGGTACCTGGTATCCATGGTTACCAATATATGTGTATATATATGCTCAATAAATGCATATAAAGCCTTGTGTGGCAACGAGTACCTTTCGTACAAGCGTGGATTAATTATGGAGAAATATGACGGAAAAAATTTAAATACGCTGACTACGTGAATCTTTGAGTGGAAATGCGGTTAATTGAAAGATTTTCGCTTGATTTTATTGAATATTCTTATACATTTTTTCTTCTCTTTCTTTTTCTTATACATATATATTCTATTTTTATTTTCTTCTCTCCCCCCCCCCCCTCTCGTTTCATTCCCATCGCGCTCTTCAGGTGGTTTTGCAGCGCTAACGAATTCGCGGGACGAACCTCCCGACCGGCTAATTGAGACCAATTGGAATACTAAACTAACTGCCGTTGTGCATCCGACGATGCATTTGCATTAATGCATATGGAGGGTAGGGGACTGCAGAGTGCATATACACTGTCTATATAACTATACCGTATGGAGTCATATAGGAAGTAAATGTATACACTCGGGGTTAAGATTGTCCCAGCGGGTCGTTGCCATTTTTGATTCTACCGGATGAAAAAAAAAATTATTCCGACTTATCGATCCGTCTCCACCGTCGTTATCTAATTTTTCTTTTTCTTTGGCAAACTCCAGCGAATTATTCGCGCCATTATGATTCTACGCTCACAATCGCACGGTTTACACGCCAGGATTACTCTCTTGCGTGTGATCGCTTATACGAAATTCCCTCTAACGCTTTTTCTATACTATTCTGATTTCTCTCTCTGAAAATTCAATGATGTTCGAATTTCTTATCAGGGGGATCCTTACAATCCGAAGAATCGTCACACTCCAAGATCAATGGATCGATATTAACAGATACTCAGAGTCACTTTCTACGCGTAAATGGGGAAACAATCGCAGTGTACTGTTCGTCCATTTTTATAATCAGATTTGACGATGAGACGCAATTTTTTTTTTTTTCTTAAAAATATACCTCATCATGTTTTCCGGAAATAGTCCATACAGGATACGGAATCTTGTTCTTAGGCGGGGTCTCCAGAACTCCTTTTGAGATCTGGCTGCTTGTATTCAAGCTCTGTGTACACATAGTCTACGTTTCTTAGCTGAGTACTGTCTAACCTTTGTATACAGTCCACTGTTCAGACAGAGTCTAGTGAGGTATTAACGCAGAGAGAGTGTAGGAGTGTGTGCCATAGTGAGTGAGAGTGAGTGAGTGAGAGAGGGGCGGGGGAGGTAGGAGGACTAGTCGCCCATAGAAGCCAAGCAATGGCACAGGACAGAGTGTATATAACCCAGCAGAAGGGACCGCGGAGGCAGCCTTTTCGTGTCGGGTCTCAAATATTTGACCGGGTAAATTTATGTTCGGTCTGTACGTCCTCTTTCAACTCGCCGCGTGCTACGAAGCCACCAGGAAGCTCTAATTACTCGTGAACGTGAATACGAGCAGAGTCCCCGTCCAATCGATACCTTAGTCATGGCGATACTGCTTTAACCTGTAACTGTCGTACCTATTTCTACGTGCGTGTTACTCCGACGATGCGTCGGGTCTCTTCGTTACCGACGGAGCTCGCTATTTATTTAGATCGAAGGACAAACATATTGTCTCTGCAGTTACGCTACGCTTTTTAACGGGGCGTATTGTTATTGTTCTCTTGATCCTGTATTTTTTATTTTCTTCTTTTCTTCCCTTCTTTACGTCATTGCTGAAAACTATAAGAATGTTTGCGCCAGAACGGTTATACGAAACGGGGCACGTGAATTGATCAAGACTCGGAATGTAAATAGCGAGTTGAAAGAGAGCGAGAGAGAAAGGGTGACTAGGCGGTGGGAGATGGGAGAGGTAAGGAAGGAGAGGGTCTGAAAAATAGTGGCTGTCTCGGGTGACTAATATACCTCAAATCCTGGAGAGAATTGCTGACGAAAAGTCTCCCTCTCGAAGCCCTGGGTTCTTCCCATGAGGAGAAATAGGTATATGCATATATATATATACATATACTGGACACGCGGTGTGTGACTGTGTACACATTCTGTAAGATAGAGTGAGAGAGATGGAGTCATGAGATATAAAACCTTTCTTTTTCTCTCTCTCGTTACTTCCCATATCAAAAGAAACAAAAAGGAGCTTAGATAGTGATGACCAAGGAAGAAATAGCAGTCCTCCTCTCTTTATCCTCTTTTCTCTCTCTCTCTCTCTCTCGCTCTCTCACTTTACTCTCTTTTACTCCCGCGGCATTCCTTTGCCTGTTCCAACCTGCCTTTGCCTGCCGCCAGTTTAACCTGCAGCCCAACACACTATTATGTCTGACCTGAGGCGCTCCCACATTTAACTATACATCCTACCTCAATATATATGTGTATATATATTATACATACGATATATATACATATATATATTCGGAACCTGTCCAGACACGAATTTCCATTGCAGAAAAAGCCATGCAACCCCTCTCGAGTATTGCTCAAGATATACCTTGAATTTGAGCTTCGAGTTTGTCTACTGTAATACGTAAATTCAAGATGCTCCATATAGAGACGCTGGTAACGCATTTACCTCTTTGATTTCACAAATACACCAAATTGAAGTCTCGACACGATGTATCAATATGACGGTTTTTCATTTTTCTTGATTGTAATTTCCATGTTACTTCACAGTGTAACCAGGATTGATGTTGCTTGGAGGTTAGGTTTATGGGTATCATGTCGGGTATCAGAAGGCAGCAGGTGTTTACGGAGAAGAATGATTCCTGGCATTGAGAATTTTATTAACGGTTTCATAACTGACAATTTGCAGGTTATCGTGCGTAATACGGTGTCCACGTTACACGCTGTTTGCGCATGCGCGAAACTTGTCTTACGCGCTTACTTCACCTCGTAAAAACTTCTGACACACGCTGTACACTATATTGCGCAAGTTTATTAGTATAATTTGTATGAATGTTCCCGCACGATAATCCATACTGAAAATTGAATCGTTCGGCCTGAACGGAGAGCCATTAGAGTAGCTGCCGTAGGCCGACGCCATTTTATCACCCTAACCGCCAGTCTCTGTTGGATTCTGGGTACGGAATTGAAACGTCGATTACAATAGTCACAGGCGGGCGTACCTGATAATACGTGAAAACCAGTCACGTATAGGTCATTGATTAGCCGTTAGCGATATCGGGCGTGTTTGTTACAATTAAAATACCAACGGATTTAAACGTGTCCGTTTGTAACGTTCGCCGGGAGCATCGGTCAGATTCAAAAATGACACTCGAACGATGGTAAATGACGTAAATGACGTAGTAAGAGTCTCGTCGGAGCTGAAAGACGAGACGGTAAAACAATCCTGTCCCCGCGATACAAATGGTATGTACCCTTTTCGTTTTTCTCTCGTTTAAAATTATAAATACACAAAAGAGCCCTCAAGTCGAATACAATGACATGGATTATAAAGAGAAGCCAGCCATCGGAAGGAGAGTAGGCTTCGAAAGGCATGGGAGAGGAATGTGGCCAATGCATAAACTATACCGAACTGCATACCTCGAGGGAGCCCTTATTCTGGTCTCTCTTTCTCTCTCTCTCTCTCTCTCTCTCTCTCTCTCTCTCTCTCTCTCTCTCTCTCTCTCTCTCTCTCTCTCT
>JARQTH010000495.1:29154-91522 GCA_030142595.1 Trachelus iudaicus | reverse complement strand
CAAAAATTCCTATAACGTTTTCGCTGCTCTTTTACATTACTACTGCTTCCGGTAGTTGATTATGATTTAATGGTCATACAATAATTTATAAAACTTTAGGTGATTCCTTATCGAGTACGTTAGTACTCCTAGTACAGGGAGATGAACCTGGGGGCAGTGATCTCCAGCCACGTTACGGAGGTAAAGAAGGTGGCGGGTGGATCTAAGAACCTCCAGAGGGTTTTCGTGAAGAAACTCCGGGTGGCGACTGAGACCATCACCACGGCAACAGTGGAGATGGCCAAGAGGACCCTCGTGTCCATCGACGCCGGGGCCCTCGAGAAGGAGAATGCCCGCCTCCGTCGAAGAATGCAGGACCTGGAGAGAAAGATTGAAGCTCTAAAGGAATCGCCTAGGGCCAAGAAGGCGACCACCAGGCCTTCGAGACGGGCGGTGGCCCCGAGTGAGAACGGTGAAGGGAGGTTTTACCCATACATGGATTCCCCGCCGCCGTCTCTCGCGTCGACGGTCAAGATGCCCTCAAAGTCGGCTCCTCCGAGGAGGAAAAACGAGAAATATATTTAGCAGAATTTTCGTTGTTAGACACGGACGAAATGCCTATTACAGACCCTGCTAGCATGACCCTGAGGAGGCTAGGAGCCTAATTCCTAAGTTTGACGGCACGAAGCCAGAAGAAGTTGAAGATATAATAGAGGCCTACGAGTACGCAAATAGTAGTGTATCGGAAACAGACCGAGCTGATTTATTAGAAGCAGTGATAAAGACGAAACTCGTAGGGAAGGCAAGAAAGGATACGAAATACAGACAGATAGACTCATTCGAAAAGTTTAAGAATAAACTAACCGCTTTGTACGGAGCGCGCCGCACGACAGCCGCGTTGCAAGTAGACTTCAATACGTGTAAACAAAAACACAACGATTCGGTGTTAGCGTACGGACAGGGATTAGAAGCGATAATGATGGACTTGATAGACGCTAGTATCGCCAGGAAAACGTCCGGAGCGAGCAAACAAACGATTGAGAATTACGTTCGTTGTTTACCGTTGCATAACTTCGAGAGAGGGTTAAAAAGGGAATACCAAGTAATAGTAAAAGCGAGTAGATTCGAAAACCTTACCGAGGCACTAAAGGGCGCCATAGAGGAGGAAAAATCGGTTCAAGGAGTAGAATCAATAAATAGGTAAACACATGGTAAGAGACCACCATCGATGAGATGCCACAAGTGTAATAAATCCGGGCACATCGCAAAGGAGTGCACCAGTCAGCACGGTCGTTTCAGCCTGCCGATCCCTGGACCTAGTCGCAGCATAAACAAAATCGACATAATCTGTAATTACTGCAAGAAAAAGGGGTATATCTATAGAGAGTGCCGGAAGAGGATACGCGAACAGGGACAAGTAACACGTAGACCGGTAGGAGACGCGAAAACCGAAGGGAAATCTCAGACTAATGGGAACGGAAACTCCGAAAACGAAGTAAAGAAAACTTTGGGAGCGTTACAACTAAGTCCTTTAACCGTAAATCAGCCGAGCTTAATTGCTTCTTGTGCAAACCAGTTATACCAAATGCACAAAGTAGCGACTACAGATACAGCCAGCGATTTTCACGTAATCTCGCCACAAGCAGCGAAGGGAACATTGACCATGAAAGGGGATACCGGGGCACAATGCAGTGTAATAAAGAAAGGAGTTCTGCGGGCAGACACAGAAATAACAGACGATAACGTAGAACTAAAGGGAGTAGGCGGCACAACGTTCAAAACCCTATGCAAGGCAGAAATAAAAATAGATATCCTTGCCATGTCGGTGAAACATGGATTTTATGTAGTGAGCGATAATGTCCCTATCGAAGTCGACGGACTCCTGGGCATGGATTTCATCAAAAAACATAAGGTGGATATCCTGAACGAGGAATATATCAAGATCTATCGACACAGTATGTTACTCATAAGCGGTTCCGTTAACGTAAAGCTACCGCCGCGCAGCGAGAACATCATACACGTAACGACAAAAAGTAAATTCGTAGGGTTGGTAGAGAGAAAGGAGATAGCGGAAGGTGTAATTTTAGGCTCCTGTGTCACCCCGCCCAAAGGACACAGCTGTATAGTAAGCCTTCTAAACACATCCGACCGTGAAGTCGAAGTCAATCGCCCTACGGTTACACTAGGCCAGTGACCCTGATGGTAAGCAACACTAAAGGGGAACCGATCAACCTGACCAGCAAAATTGACAGGTTAAAGTTGTTGTGGAAGGAAGTCGATATAACGCACCTCAACGAAGAGGAGCGAGCAGAACTCTTGGAGATTTGCAAAGAATATGAGGATGTCTTCCATTTAGAGGGCGACAAACTAGGATGTACAAAGATGGTACTTCACAACCCTTGACCTCGCGTCAGGATTTCACCAGATACCCATGACAGAAACAGACAAGGAAAAAACGGCTTTTTCCACCCCGCAGGGACATTTTGAGTTTAACCGAATGCCGTTCGGGCTGAAGAACGGCCCACCGACGTTCCAGCGACTGATGAACTCGGTACTAGCGGGATTGCAAGGGGCGAAATGTTACGTTTATCTGGAGGATATTGTCGTCTATGGTTCTACGTTAAGAGAACATAACGCGCGACCGAAGGAAGTGCTCCAGCGCATAAAATAAGCGCAACTGTCTATCCAACCTGAGAAATGCCGATTCCTTCGAAAGGAAACTCAGTATCTAGGGCACGTCATTTCTGATCAGGGCATACAGCTGGACCCAGAAAAAATAAGAACTGTCCGGGAGTTTCCAACTCCAAAAAACGTAAAGGGGGTTCAGCCTTTCCTTGGGCTAGCCAGCTACTATAGGAGATTCATTAAAGATTTTTCAAAGATTGCGAAGCCTCTTACGCAATTGACAAAGAAGGATGTCGATTTCGAATGGTCAGTGCCACAGGAATAAGCGTTTGAACTCCTCAAATGAACCCTTATCACAGCTCCTATACTGCAATATCCGAATTTCGCGGAACCGTTTATAATTACAACGGATGCCTCAGACAAAGCCATAGGCGCCATACTCTCGCAAGGTGAGGTGGGCAAGGATTTGCCAGTAAGCTACGCGAGTAGAACGCTATCTAAAGCAGAACAAAACTATTCCACTACAGAGAAGGAATTACTTGCAATAGTTTGGACTATAACTCGGTTCAGGCCATATGTTTACGGCACACGTTTTAAAGTGGTCACCGATCATAAACCGTTAACATGGTTATTTGGAGTAAAAGATCCTGGATCCAGACTCATGAGGTGGAAGATTAAACTTGCAGAACATGAGTTCGATATAGAATACAAGGACGGAAAGCGAAACACTAATGCAGATGCGCTCAGCCGTATGTATACAGTCACGCTCGCCCAGGCAGAAAAAACGAAAACTGCAACGGAAGAAGGTGGCATACAGGAAAGGGATGTTATATGCCCCGAAGAAAGGGAGCGAGAAAGAATACTGCGTGAATACCACGACGCTCCTCTGGGAGGGCACCAAGGTGTCACTAGAACGCTAGAAAGAATACAGCTAAAATACAATTGGCCCGGAATGAAAAAGGAAATAGAAGATTAAATTGCAAACTGCGATAAATGCCAAATAAATAAATCGCGGCCTAGGATAAAAGTGCCGATTTCATTACAAACACTCCGACAAAGGCGTTCGAAAAGTGTGCCGTTGACATAGTTGGACCACTCCCGGAAGCAACGTCGGGAAACAAATATATGCTCACTTTTCAAGATGCGCTAAACAAGTACAGCGCAGCGGTTCCGCTTTCCAATCAAGAAGTCAACCAGGTAGCTGAAGCTCTAGTGACAGAGGTAATATGTCGGTTTGGTACGCCAGAAATACTATTGTCCGACCAAGGAACTAATTTTCTTAGCGCTACGTTTAAAGACGCGTGTCAGTTATTAAAAATCAAGAAGATACAGACAACAGCGTATCACCCTGAGTCGAACGGAGCGTTGAAGAGGTCTCATAGGACCCTCAAATAGTATCTGAAAAATTATGTAGACGAAGATCAAGGGAACTGAGATGAGTGGATCCCGTATGCCATATTCACCTACAACACGACGCCACACACAACTACGGGATATACTCCGCACGAACTGGTATTTGGAAGACAGGCGGACTTGCCGACGTCCATAAAGCAGGAGCCGCGAACAACATACGCTTATGAAGATTATGCACAAGAGTTAAGAGAAAGGTTACGATCAGCATGGCGGGTAGCGCGCGAAAATGTGAAAATAGCGAAAGAGAAATCGAAGGAACAGTACGACAAAAGGTCAAAAACCCGCGAGTTGAAAGTAGGAGATAAAATATTATTGCATGACGAATGCGTAAGACGCGGTCGTTCAAAAAAGCTTACACTAGGATGGATAGGTCCGTACAAAATCCTGACAAAAGACTCCGCGGTGAACTATACTATAAAAAGGGGTAAGCGGCTCGCGAAAATTCACATAAACCGTTTAAAAAATTACATAGAACAATAATAGGAAAGGACGCAAGCAAAAAACTCTTACTCTCGGATTACAGAGCCGCCGTGGTAGCATGCTACCTGAAAACAGCAGATGGAAGTGAACCCCCGTACCACATACAGACCTTCAATAACACGCCTGGGGTATTCTTTGAAGAGGTTGGGACACTGACCGTGTCCACGAGCTCGTGGTCATTGGAAATCCACCTGGACCTAACTCCGATCACCAGTAAGCAAATGTATGTGAAGTACTAGCTGAATAAACTAATAAGGATTTGTAAGAACGACACCGGCACCGAAGCCTTGTGACCAGTTTTAACAAATACCATCTCGAAAATGTCACCAAAGATAGAAAACGTGATAGACACGGCGTATATTCCAGTAGGAGCAGGGAGAAGACGCGTGCGAAGATGGGTAGACGGAATAGGAACCATACTCAAGGTCATTACGGGAAATATGGACGCGAATGACGCCGAACGATTGCGCTCCACAAACGAAAAATTAGAACACGAACAACAGATTCAGGCGGATGCCCTGAAAGAGCAACTCCAAATTGTAAAATCGACAATGGACCTTTTCAATACCACCACGAAAAATATCGAAGTGAACAAAGAAGCCTTGCGGGATCTAGTGAAACTAGTAGAAAACAACCTGTTAAATCAGTTAGATAAAATGGTTGCTAGGCAACAAATAGATGAAAAGATTACGGCCGTAGGAATTTTCGTGGAAGCGGTACTGGGTGATGTGAGAGATCTTGTGGATTTCCTGATAGGATTGCAAAGGGGTATAATAAGTCCAACAGTCTTATCACCGAAGAAAATCATGGACTACTTCATCGACGCCTTACCGCATTTACCCAGAGGAAGTATTATAGTTTTCCGATACAACTGATAACCAGCGAAATTCATCGTCTGTTAGAGATAGCGGACATACACGTATACGGAAACAGAGATTCTCTAGTGTTGAGCATGAAGGTACCCCTAATAGGAGCGAAAGATTATAAAATTACCAAGGCCTACTACCCATTACCCGTGCGAGTGATGAACAGAACGTACCTGTACATGGAATTGACCCGAAAATTAGTGGTAACGGACAAGGAGGTTGACACTTATATTGATATCCCAGACCTCGAGTTAGGTCAGTGTAAAAGAATATATGACCGATACATCTGCTCGTCAATGTACCCGGCGAGGAGTATAAACCAACATGCGCCATGCGAGGTACTATCGTACGCAAGAATGGCACAGCCGGAGGAAAAATGTTTGAAAAGAGTCGGGAATTTAGAAGGAACAATGGCCGTTAACATGCAGCAAGAGGGTAGATGGCTGTTCGTATCCCCCAAAATAGAACCTATAGTAATCGCATGCGCATATATGCCGAAGCGACGCGAGACGTTAATAGGATCGGGAATACTGGCCTTAGTAAGAAAATGCACAGTGATTGGTAAATACTTTAAGTTAGAGACAGTAAAAGTAATTAAACAAAAGGCATTCGAAACATACCTACCATCGTCGGACCTGATCCTGCCGGAAGAAGACTACAAAGTGATTCCGCGAGTGATGTCCGACAGTGAATTGATTAAGTTGAGAAGTGTCATTAGTGACCCGAACGAATTAAATAAGTTGGGACAGCGTATACAAGAAGTGAAAAGGGAATTAGAGATAGAAACTAAATATAGCGAGCAGTCTTATCACACGATAGGAACGTATTCAATAAGCTCCATACTGGTGCTGGTGGTACTAGGATACTTGGTATACAAATGCCATAACAAGCAGCGATGCCGTCAAGCGACGATACGAGAGAAGGAGGGCACGTACACAGTACTATAGCAGATGATGTCAAATCCAAAGCAACCTAAAATACAGGAAGCACCGCTTGCAAAACTCAGAGTTGTGTCGAAGCAAATAGGGCCCAGTACTAGTACCATATAAATGATAAGAAGTAGTTAAGAACTAGAATAAGAAAAGCTCTCGAACCAATAGAACACACGATTCTTTCCTGTTAGGGGGGGGGGGGGGGGATGTTGTATCCCACGGTTAGACCTATGAGGTGTTGAGTCTCCCGGTTAATCTCGAGGTATCAAAAGCGAGAAAACGTTTACTAGCGTTCGTCGCCAACGGCTTGGCCCTTATCACTACCGAGAACCACCTCGAGAATAAAGAAGCTAGGAACCGTAGGTCCCTATTCCATAGAAGTTCCGAGAATTGCCAGGAACGATGCCTTATAAAGGCATACGTCAAGAAATTAAAACGCTGATACAGCAACCCCGACGGCACCAGCATCAGGGAACGACGAGGTGCGGCAGTCTGGTCAGAGCGAGCAGTAGAACGGACACGGGAAAGAATCATGGAGTTTGGGTTCGAAAAAGAGCAAGTGCTCGTCAATAGCAAAGAGCAAGTGCTCGTCAGTAGCATAGAGCAAGTGCTCGTCATTAGCACACCGCGAATAATATCGCCAGCAGAATATCGCGAATAGTATCATTATCGCGAATAGTATCGCCGATAGAATATCGATAATAGCCTCCTCCAAGCCAATCTCCACCACTGCCGCCGCGCGCAGGACCTACTCCTGCAAAGTGTGACGGAGTGGAAAGTGGAACTGGCCATCGCAGCGGAGCCCTACCACATACCCTTGGACAACCCAAATTGGGTGGGTGGCGTGCTGATTTCCGTGGCGATAATGGGCGGCTCGGGATCGCCCCCCCCCCCCCCCCATTGAGCGTGGGAAAGGGTACGCGGCTGCTCAGTGTGAGGGGATCGTGGTGGACCGAGTGGGGCGTTGTGCGTTCCGTATGTCGTGCTATCCAGTGTTGGTCCTGGACGATTTTAAAGCGGCATCGGCAGTCTAGGTGTCGTCCGGGACCAACATGAGGGAAAGGCCGTCCTCGAATGGCCGGCGGGCTTGGGGCTCCGGCTGCTTAACGGGGGCTCCACGAGCACATGCGTGAGGTGGCAGGAGAGTCCATAGAGAACTTGTCGTGGGCAAACCCCTGTGCCGCTCGCCGCGTCTCGGGATGGAGGGTGGAGGAGAGGGTCGAGACACTGTGACACTGCCCGTCGCCCGTCAAGGGACGCACTACCGCGATGGGCGCTGAAGCTCCTAGACCAGGACGCTCTACCCTCGTGGCGACTACCCTCGTGTCCGTGTGGCCGGCTCTGCCGAGGGGTCTTGTCCATGATGTGGAGGGGGAGGCAGTCGCTCTCCGGGGCGTGATGATGGCCGCATGCGACGTGACCATGCCCGGTATACCAGGGCCCGAATGCGGCGGGGCCCTGCGGATACGGAGGATCTGTACAGGGCCTATAGGGGCAGGACCAAGGCCCTGCAGACTGCCATTAGGAAGACGAAATTCCGGGCATGGGGGGAACTTCTCCGAACCTTGGAAAAGGTCCATGGGAGCGTCCATACATGTTGGTAATCAATATCATCTAAAATTAGAAAATATATAAACACTGAGCTTCTTATACAGAAGAACAGGATAAAAAATAGTATAATAGGAATTTTTGAGACTGAATCTCGGTACTAGAAGATTAATTGAATAAATTGTTGCATAGTAAAAAGTATATTTCAACAATGTTCATATTACCAATTATTCTGTCAATGTACAGCGGTATGCAATTACAATTCCACAATAAGAAACGCGATAGCATTCCATAAGCAACATCCTCGAGATTCAAAATATTTGAAAGCAATATTTCTTTAATAACAAACCAAAATTTCCAAACCGATATATATGTACTGTGTATTTTTCTCTCGCAATACCCACGAGTTCTAGATCAAAGAACATCAAATGTACAAAGGTTGTTATGTCACACAGAAAGCAGAACGATCTGCGTTAGACTTTCCGTAACTTAATGCACATTCTTCTTAACTCTAAATTACAAATGCGCTTACCACTATACCTATCAGCGCCTAACATTAGAGCTGCATGAAATAAATTACTGCCGTTTGTCTATTGGAAAGAAATTTTAGGATTAAAGTCTTTTCACTTTGAAACCCATTTCCATTAGCCAGGAATTCTTTCTACCCCATCGGCCTTCTCTATATGTAGATGATTCGTAATGATACTAGAGAAAAATTACAGTGAAGCACCGATTCGTCGTAGGCTAGATCACTCATGTCACTATCTAACAGCAGCCAGCTGCCATAAAAATGCTGTCACGGTTATGATTTCGTTTACGCAACAGGAACTATCTCTCTTGGTAATCAAACAGGATGCAGAAGCGCGCACGCGTACTATGCACGCAAATATTTCTTTACATTTCAGTAGTTTTAGTAGTTCAGGCGTATCATGTACGTCGTCCAATTGATTTTGAACAGAACCGCTCATCTAGGTATCCGGGTATCTGTAAATAATAATTAATTAACATTAAATAGTTTATTTCTATGAATCAGTCGCCAATAAATAAATAAAGAATTAAATGCCATTTAGATCGCTGTAAGCAATAATTAATTAATGTTACATAGTTTGTTCATATGTATCAGTCAAAATAAAGAAATTAGAAATTAAATGCAATTGGGATCGTTCATATAAATCAGATCTTTTGCTAATCACATAAAATGTCAGTTTCTCACTTCATTTACTAAGTTTAATTAACAGTGCGAGATTAAAAGAACATCATGCACCGCATCATTTTTTTAACCCTTTGAAGTATAGTGGTAACCTACGTTACCACCTCGACTTCTATAAATTTTGACTATTTAATTTCTAGATAACGCATTTGGGTCTTTTTTTTGCATTTTAAATTTTACCAATAATAGAACATAAAATAAAGTTAAGTATTCATAATTATTTATTATAAAAGTTTTATAAATAAATAAATATAAAAAAACAGCGATTTTTTCGGAAAAATTCATTATTGACAAAATTTTTTAAGATTATCTCTTGAAATTTTGTAGGAAAAGGATTTTTGGGATCACTGATTACGAATTCGCGGTCAGTTTCCAAAAAATTGAAGATGGCGGATCCAATATAGTAGACCAAAATACAAAAAATTTCTGGTCTCGGGTAAAATTTGGTACTTAGGGGCTTTTGAGATCGCTGATTACAAATCTGAACTAAATGTTCTGGGGATTCTCGGGGTTGCTTATTACGAATCCGTGATATAAATTCCATACATTTCACATTTTAGAGGCTACCATCTAGAATCAGCCATTTTGAATTTTGAAAATCTGATAACGGATTCATAATCAGCGATCCCAAAAACCCGCGTATACCAAAAATATATAGTTCAAAGGGTTAACTTACATTTCGATTGGATTCAATCTTGATAAATTATGTAATCAATCGCAACATTAATAAAAGGAGCTCGGTCAAGTCCGAGTGTTCAGTACCAATAAAACTAGAACTGTATGTCTGGGAACGCAACGTGAAGCTACTACACGAGGGCCTAGCATAATATTTGATCATTTGTTTTTTAACAATGTTGTCTAAATGGATACGTTGAATGTGTTAAAAAAAACAAAGTAATTATACCATAGTAGCTCTAAAAGAGAAACAAATATTGATTTCTAACGATAAAATTGATTTTTTGTTAACTGCGTACAAGATTTTTTTATTGTTTTTGCATAACCTCCGCATTATTTTACGTTTTGTTAAATTTTTTAAGATTTTTCATATCGATACTTTCGGAGATAAAGCTGAAGAAGACAAGTATATAACACAAACGCAGGCAAACAGACACCATGATGATCCATAAGTTTTTCGTTTTCTCCTTTTGGTACGAAACGTTAAAATTGTACTTTAAATACGTACAAGAAATTGAACTAGAATTCATTACACAATTTAGAAACGAATTACGAATTATTTAATCAAATAACGTGCCATTAGTGATTGTGTAACTCTGAAATAACTAACTTGTACCTCAACTGTTTTTATAATTCCGAAAAATAATATCCATCGTACAAAGTTCCAACGCCTGTATGATATAAACGGTATTACACAATCTAATTTACATACAAAATAACCTTTGGAACTTGAAGTTAAAAGTTATATACGTGTTGAGTGTATTATTTATTGATTAGTGAAATATATTTTTAAAATTGATAAAGAGTTTTACGGATATTTAATAATAACCAGACCACATTGCAATCAATCAATAATCATCGATACTTACAATTAGTATGGGGTAATTTATTATAGTAATACTAACATGAAAGTCACATGACTATTGTATTTAAAAAAAAAAGTGTATACCTTTCAAATCTAAAAATAATTTCTGAAACTATTATAGCTTCAATCCGACCTAAATTTATGCATCAACATACTTTTTAGGAAGTTTTAGTGTAGTATCAATCCCCTTAGCGACAGTACAGTTAATAATTTGTACAAATTGTAATAGGCATGCAAAAACATTAAATACAATTTAAAAAAGCTTATTGATTTGAAATTACTATTGTCTGTGATTATGTAAATGGTATGAATAAGAATTCTCGTGCATATCTTCTCATGAATTGCCCTTGGAATGATTTCTGCAACTTGCATTGATCACATACTTTACACATTATCAACACATTACATAATTTATACGTCAATTTTGATTGACGTTGAACAAGAAAATGATTTTAAGATAAAGCGATGAATGACAAATAACAATAATGAATTCTTACAAATATTAATTCTCAAATAAAGCTTATTTGTCATGTAACAAAAAGTTATCCTTTGTGTAAATCTAAAGGTTATTCCACATAACAAACAGAACTTTATGATAATCATATTGATAAGATACTTAAGAGGCTTGTAACTATAGTAACAACTGTTAAAAAATTATTAATTACAATTTATATCCAAATTCCAGAGTAATAAATGCGTTCCTAATTTAGCGTTTTCTATACAGAATATCAAGCTTACAAGAAACACGTCTGAAAGAAACACGTGCTACCATCCATGTATATACTGTATACCTTACTCAAGACATTCTTCAAGAATGACATCAGTATAGCTGTTAACAAGCAATTCATTTGAAGACTGATCTCAAATGACTTTATGCAAGCTAAGATTTCTGTACAGTTTATTACATCTTGAAGCCAATTTGGTATTTCTGTAATCTCTTGAAAAACCATTGCAGTCAACATCATGTAGTACTATACAATTTAACGATACAATATATTTTTTCATTTGGTTCCATTTATAATCATTCTATTGTTATTTATACACCACCGTTTTTGTAAGTTTACTTCTATTTTTGGAGTGTTTGCATAACAGTCTCATAAAAAATCTTTATTGATTTTCCAATGAGAATAAGTACTGTAAACTTTAATTAGCTCTAATGTGCAATTTTTCATATTTCATTGATGTAATATACTGTACATGACTTTGTCAATGGCAAACATAAAAAAATTCTATATCTTTGAGAGACTTAAATTTATTTTATAGAAAAACATGGTTGGAGGGAACCTATATTCACTTAACCTGAAATATACAATAACTTCCAATATTCCAAATAAATCTCAGTCGTTACTAATTGACAAATGAATAAACTAGCTTCTATTGAATTGAAATATATGTAAATATTGGAGCAACTATATTGCATTGTTATTGAAGTCCTAAAATAATCAACAGTCACTTTATATCCCTCAATGATATGGGAAGGTCAAATGTCATATTAGGCAATAACTAACAAAACAAACAACTGTATAGAAATGACATATCTTCATGAAGATTTCAATTACTGATGATGACTTTGTCTTAAGCTAAAAGTGATCTACTAAAAAACCTGTTGAAAACACTTCTGGTTATTTCCTTAGGCAAAGAATAGAACTATTGGATAGAGTAAATGAAGTTCGAGATTTACGTGAAAAAAAAGAAAATACCCAATATTCACCCTTACTCTGTACTGATAGGTTATTTTTCTCACTACAATTTCTAAAAGTATCGGTTCCTCGAAAACTAATGGGCGAGAAACGGCAGCTGACCTCCTTAAGACAATTACTTTACAACTGTATCATTAAAATCTTTATGTACAAGAATCAAACAAGGTATATGAGTTTTTTTTTCAATTTTTTCAAATACTTTTGTGTCGTTAGAAAATGCGTCCGAACATAATTGACCTATCTTTAGGATGTAAGGGTATAAGAATAACAATACGGAATAAGGATAAATAAACAAGTTTAAGTATCACATTGTGGCTTAGTTTCCACCGTGCAAGTTTACACAAAGTTTAGAGGCGTTATTGGTCAATTCCATTCAACTCCTATAAGTGATTGGTTAACTCTGTTTAAACTCTACACAGTGGAAACTAAGCCAATGTACGTTAAATAAAAAAGTTAGATGAATGCAAAATTTGTTAGAGGCTTACAACCTTTCAAGTTCATTTTAAAAAGAATCACAAATAACTCATTCCAAGGTTACTCATTCAGCAAAACGGATGTGACCATCTCTATTGTACAAGACAATTTTTAATCTTATAAATAAACAGAAGGGCTATTTTAAAGACTTTACATATTAACTACTTCGAGGACCATAAAGCAGCACTCACACTGAAATTAGAAAATTTCTCCACTGCGAGGCATTAGGACATCTGTGCTGGACATGGTAACAATGGCAAGGCTAGATTAAGATAGCTTAGAATTTTAATACAAGGCTTAACGTTTTTAGAAAACTAAATTATAGTTTCCCCTAGAGATGAGAGCCATTTTTATGATGTCCTCAATATATCCTTTCTGTGCAGTTAAATGTGTATTCAATTTTGTTATTATAAAAAAGTTCAGTAACCTGGGTAATTTTTCAGGAACTGGGAATAATCCAGGATAACATTAAAACACTAACTACACGTAGCGGATCAGGTGTTTTATTGTGATGCAATTAGAATCTATTTTTTTAGTCACTGTTTGGACTGTAGGAATAATTAAAAAAAAGCCTAATTAATTATCTACATGGCCTTTGCATTAGCTTCTACCTTTGGTCTTGGCCGGTGAGTGTCCACCGCGTCGATAGGCAACCTGATCTGCTCTACCTTGCACCCATATGCTACTGGTGTCAGCTTCATTATTGTGTGTAGTGGCACTTGAAGATACGGTAGCTCATCTGAAAATTTCATATAGCAGGCACAATATAATCAAAATTTAATCAGTTATAATTTGTCATGAATTTAAATCAATTGAACTTTTTCTAACATGTTATCAGATGAAATTGCCAATAATTAAAAAAAAAATAGACATTCCTCCAATATACAGGGTGTCCCATTTTAAAGTACGCATTAAGTTTTCAGCCAACTTAATAGTTCAATTAAACAATATGTATAAAAAATACATGGTTCAGAGGGGAACACACGAAGAAATTATTTCCTGTAGTCCAGCATTATAAATGTTTGTTTTTACCAAAAAATTCTTTATTAAAAAATGTACAACATTCTCAGAAAATCTTTGTTGATAAAGTCAACAGTTAATGAGATAATCAGCTACAACACGATGATTATAAAATTTTATAATGATTATCTCATTAACTGTTGACTTTATCGAAATACACTTCCTGAGAAAGTTGTATATTTTTTAACAGTAATCTTTTTGGTAAAAACGAAAATGTATGATTCCATTTAAAAACACTATTCCATCCTCCACAGCATCACCATTTACAATGCTGGACTACAGGAAATAATTTCTTCATGTGTCCCCCTCTGAACCATGCAACTTTTGTTGAACACATTTTTTAATTGAACCATTAAGTTGGCTGAAAACTTAATGGGTACTTTAAAATGGGACACCCTATATAATATCTATAAATATAACAAGTTTTATAACTAATGAGCAAATTTAAGTATTCTTGTTATTTGCACTTTTCATATTTACAGAAATGTGACACAATTCTAACAGTAAGCCAAATATTTGGTAGAAAATATTAATCTATGTACATTGCATCTTGTAACCCTAAGAAAACGAGTTTGATCGTAAAATATTATATTAAAAGCAAACGTCACCGCAAAGCTGTATAAGAATAAGCAATAGGAGATGAAGAAAGACAAATTGGACAAAGAGCAACTTCTATAAACTTCACTAATGATGACAGATATTATAATGCGATACTATACTTACCAGAACTTTTATCTAGAAAATATGCAAGTAGGCACCGAAGAACAGCCTGATGGCTAACAACTAGAACATTACCCTGACGTTCAAGTTCCATTATAACTGGCTCTAATCGGGCCACTAGATCCTCATAGCTTTCTCCTCTTGGATAACGATATGAAAACTTATTTTGATCTCGTGCCGCAAAATCAGTTGGATATTTTGAGGCTATCTCCTCGTATGTCATCTCTTCGCAGATGCCCTGAGCATTAACAAGATTTGTTTAAAATAACAAAATATATTGCGAAGATGATGAATATTTAAATAGATAGTTTATAGAACAATTTTAGAATCATCTAGAGAGTATAAGGTAAAGAATATAAAAAGTATACGATAGATCATTTTGATGCATATTACTCACAGCATCAATTTCATTTAGAGCCTTCCATCTTTCTTGAGGAGCCTTTACATCAGTGGTTGTTTGTATGGTTCTCTTAAGCCAGCTAGTCCATACCCTAAGACCCTGTATATCTTGCTGGGCTATGTATTCTGCTAAGGCATTTGCATAAGTATGACCTCGTTCACTAAGATCAGAATCACCTCCAATCCTTCCTTCGAGATTCATCAGACTCTCACCATGCCTCGTGAGATATATTGTTCTTGGTACAATGTGTATATTCATCAAATAATAAACTATTCTGCTCTGTATGTGGCCTTCATGTTTATGAACCAAAACTTTTTCTCCTGTATTATAAATTTTCATAAAGCTCAAATCAGCTTCATAATTTTCGTCAAGAGGCTGATATTTTTCTTGATAATGTTCAATGCGTTGCATAAAATCTGCTAACACCTCTTCTTTATTCATATTAGTATAATCTGGACTACTGACTTTAACCTAAAACATTAGAATTGCACTGTTAACTATCCACATACCAATTTGAACAAATTATGAAAAATGAATAAAATTATAAAAATGATAGATCAACATAAAATCTATACCTCCATGATGTTCTGTTCAACAATCTCTGGATCATTGCAAACAGACTCTACAAAGAAGAGTTTAAAGTCCATTTTTCGTACTACGATGTCATGAATCATTTCTCGCCTTTCAATTGTAGAATTTGTAGCATCAAAAACTGCAACTTCTCCCTCTCCATTCTCTAACCACTGACATACATCAGTAAGTGCATCCATAGCACATTGATTACGTATTGCCATGGCCTTGATATTGTCAGGGCGAAAGAACTCATGGCATTGATATGCAGTAGTAGCGTGCCTCCTATACTCGCCCAGGTTAAATACCTTAGTGTTGATTCCAATCCAATTCAGATAACGGCAAAGCTTTTTTGATATATAGGTCTTGCCACGAGCTGGCAAACCCACCATGGCTATCACATGTGGTTTGTTTACATAGTTGGCTCGCTCTCCTACAACAAATAACAATACACCTTAAACTATTCTACTTGCAGCAAGTGTCAACCATTTTACTAAATCTAGGTAAATACTTATTAATTTATAAGGACATGGGATGTCTTATTCTTAAAATCTACGCAATTGCTCTTGACTCACATTCTAGTTTTCTTAACCTCCAGGCGGCCGGGATGACACGTTTTGGTGTCTTCAATTTGACTAAATAAAATTTATCCAAACTTAAGGTTAATATGTATAAATCCATTCAGTATATACACATAATATATTTAGAGGGTGTATAAGTACGTCCACCCTCTAAAAAAGAATAATCCAAAGATAAAAGCCCGTATTCACAACTCGCTCTTAAAGTCACTAACAGAGTCGCTTATAGTTAAAAGTCACTAAGAAAAAATTTAAAAGCGCGCTATTAGCACTAAAGCGAGTTCTGAATATGGGCTAAAGTGTAAAACCCGTGATACTAGTACGCAGTAAAGGATTGTGAAAAAAGGGGTTGTTCGGCTCCTATAGGGGTAGTTTCACTATTTTCCAAATAAATATAAACCAATACAGTTCCAGGTTACCACTCAACCCCCCCAACCCCCCAAATTCCAATATTTAAAAAAAAATTGCCATTGTCCCCCGCGACCGGCATGGCACATATATTTGTCATCTGCTAGTCGACACTTACCACTAGACCTTTTAGAAACTTTACAAGGGAAAAAGTCCCCAAAGTACGACTTTGAAACATAAAAAAAAAAATCCCAGCCGCTTGGAGGTTAATATGAATAACACTAAACATTCTCGTCAACATTTTACCACACCATGTTTGAGATTAACTCTGCACGTAGAACAGTGGCGCCTGTTGATCAATCTATGACACAAACGTAAGGTGATTACGATTCCGCTTATAACCAGCGATCTACTCGCATCCCACTTGCCCCCTTTAAGTTTGGTTAGAGTATAAATACATCCTTACATATTTTCATTTTTACTTATTAGGTCCTCCATTTAGTACGACGTCACTTCCCTGACCCTTGAATGTCCGTTATAAACGGAATCCACTATGTTACTACTATTCACATTTATCAGTTTGAGTAGCATAATTTATTGCGCGTTACTTTCTAGATTTATAGCCTTGATAACTTTGACATGAAACATGTAATAGCTTTGTTGAAAAATACGAAGTTTGCATTTTGCTTCCTCATAGAGGAAGGTATGTGACGGTGGAAAATTTTCCTGTCGAGATTTTCATGTCACCATGTTCAGAATGTGCCAAAATGTCGAGAAAACACGTTTGGAGAAAATGTTCGGATGTGTGTGCATGCGTGCGTGTGTAATGGCCTCCCAAAATTCAGACGTGTGTAACTCGAGAAACAGTGTTACCTACAGCCCTCAAATTTTGCAGACATGTGCAGCCTTATAATACTTTCATTGGTTATAATTTTCGTCATGATTCAAGCTGCGCCTCGGATTTTATGTCGTTTTCAAATTTCCCCAAAAAGGACGTTATCACTCTAGCGATCGCAAATTTTTTTATAATCGTCTAAATAGTTCTTGACAAAGAGATTTATGTCCAAGATTGGTTGGTATTGCATTTGGGCCAAATCCATCGCGAAGTTTTGATTTTATGATATTTTGAATTTTTCGAAAAAATTAAATTTATCAATATAACTCACGTCAACTTTGACCGATTGAGCTCCAATTTTTCAAAAGTACAGAACATCATTTAGCCGTGACATGTTTCAAATTTGGCGGAGATCGGCAAAACGAATCTGATTGTACATATATTCAAGTTTTTGAATTTCAGCCGATTCAAAAAATAATAGGCCCGAAAAGATCATGCAAGAGAGGCTTAGTTCCACTGTGCATAGTTTAAACAAAGTTAACCAATCACTTATAGGAGTTGAATGGAATTGACCAATAAGGCCTCTAAACTGTGTGCAAAGTTGCACGGTGGAAACTAAGCCAGAT
The DNA here is from genome assembly GCA_030142595.1 of Trachelus iudaicus. Lineage (NCBI taxonomy): Eukaryota > Metazoa > Arthropoda > Insecta > Hymenoptera > Cephidae > Trachelus > Trachelus iudaicus. The sequence continues at coordinate 73,658 of JARQTH010000495.1, read as the reverse complement.
TTATCCTTACATGCGTTCTCTACAGTATGAAGCATCCCAAGTTGTGAGAGGCAGGGGGACCTCACGTTAAACAAGTCGCAAGTTGAAACTTGCAATTTGCATCCTCCGAATCGTAAATAGTGTACGAAGTCCCTATATGAGGAAGCCAAGAATTTAAATTTTGCAATTTGCTTCCTCTGAATCGTCGGTAGTAGATGAAGATTCATCTATGAAGAAGTCAAAGATTTAAAAAAATGATAATGCTTCTTCATATAGGGACTTCGTACACTACTTACGATTCCGAGGAAGCAAATTTCAAGTTTCAACTTGCATCTTTTTTTATTTTCTAACAATTAATACAAATTGTTCAATGTAATTTCCCATATCCTGACTACCCAAATGTACTGCGCGGTCATGAAATTGCGACGAATCATCGTAATTAATATGTCATTATCAAAATTTAATTTTAGTTCGAGAGGCGTACGTAGATCAATGAAATTTGATCTAAAGTATGATTGTGATGAGACAGTCGAGTCCGCGTAATCGCCAATTAAAAGCCAAGTTAAAGGAATGACTGAAGTTATCCTGTCAATATTTTAATAATCGCGCAATGTGTCAGCATCTGTCCGTACTTATATTAGTTGGCTCTCGTTAACAGCCGGTATCCACGTGATTTTTAATCTATACAGATCCAGCCTGCTGATGTTTGATAACGAATCAATCCTATTGTGACGTGTAAGACGTTACTACGCGTCTAGCAAAGTTAATCTCCCGGGCTAAGCGTGGAAGTTTATATTTATTTTTTTTTAAGGTAAGTTTCTGATTGCCGTCCGATACAGGCCTAATTCCTTAGATTGTCGTTAGAATGAGGAATTGTTGTATGTTCTATTTAAATCAAAAGATCCGAAGTTCCCCTTGAACTAATATTAAATATATTGTTACAACCCAAATGTTCCTGATAATGATAATGATTGGAAACAAAGTTATAAAAAATGCCGGATGATCTTACAAGCTAGGATTATAAAAGAAGATATTGCGACGCCGTCTTCGCGCTCATTGTCACTAATTCGTACGCACACGTAGTTACGCTATCGGAATGTAACTGTAGACGCGGTTACAGCCTCGATGTTCGCACTCTGTCCTCGTCACAGCGATCGGTCCATCAATCTTTTATAATAACACTTAAACTACACGACAATATTGTTCGTGGCGGAAAACAAATGAACTTATAACTAATCTCACATCGACTGATAACACTACACGTGCAACTCTTTGATCTCAATACGACTTTTGCGGCTTACAAACGGCGATATGTAACAGAACGCAGAACTCCCGTGAGAATTATAACCGTCGCATGATGCAATTGTGAGGAGCAATTCTAGCCCGAACTATGCGTTCTGATGAATATCTGGAGACTGATTTGCTTTCGCTGTTCCATCCTATTTTGGGCCGGAAATTGGTGGACAGGCGGGGACAAATCTCATGAATTCAGCAGTTTTATCCGTGGGAGTGAATCCTGGAGTTTTTGGTTCGCGCGGTTCTAACCACGTTCGCGGTGCGATAAGACCAGAAGGTAGCTTTCTCACATAATTCAGCGGTCCGTATTTCTGGACTCAGGTGATTCCTTTGTTACATTATCGTATCTTATTGATATTCTTCTTTTATTTGCATATATGAGAACAAGTTGAGTCCAAAAGCACGGCACGTGACACTAGTACCATGTCAAATGTACGTAGATCCTATCGACGTCCTGAATTTATGGACAATTAATCGGTCTGGCAATTTAAGATAAGTTTATTCAGTATTGTCATAGAGCTTAAAATAATTTATCTTATACATATACACATGAACAAAACGAAAAAAAATACTTCCTTCTTTACTCATTTACGTATCCTACATACGTGTTGAGGCCTAAAAGATTTGAGATCTTTCATTTTTCACGCCACCATTACAACACTTTTTGCTATTATTTCTTTATTAATTCGTAATGAATTTGAGCGGTAAAACGAATTACTTCTCTTAGCCATATGCATAAATGACACCGAGTCGTCGATCGACGGTGACAGGACAACTGACGACGTACAGGCGTTGACTAAAGGTACAAATTCATGCAAAGCTTAGTTTTAGCGTTGCCCATATAAAGTTGGATATTCTTAATTTCGAGCGTTTAAGGAATATTTCGGAAAAATCTAGGAAAAATAACGCTCGAATGTTTAAAATACATTAGCTCTTGTGGAATTCTGACATTGAGATACTGAAAATGCACCTTGACTATCCCGCCGCAGGAATTTCCATGATTCTATTACAAAATCGAACTTATTCTCGCCTCCATCGATAATATTTTCATGTGAAAGACTGAGTGATTCGACTTTTTCAAACCTTAAAGGGCCGGCATATTTTTGACTGGATCATGTAGATTTCATGGTAGAAAGTTATAGACACGATTAATGGATAACTTACGTAAAAATATTGAGCCAATTTAGAGACAACATCCTCTGGCTTTGTAAGGGTTAAGCGCAACACTTAATCTCTGAAAGCCGTTTAGTCTTTTGCATACTTTTTTATTGAAACACGAACGAGAACTTTTTTCATATGCCTCTGTACTAACTTTTAATTTTTTAAATGACAAATACTCATTAAAAGCTCTGTAACCAAGCCTGAGAATTTTTAATATGATGAATTGGGACAGCTCCAAGTCACTGCAATTCACTCAAACCACTGTTTTACTCGATTCGCAATAAATCTTAATTACAAAGTTGTAAAATAAGATTATAAAAAAGATTCTATCAAATTAAAAAAAAAATGGTCTCCATCCTTGTCCAACAACCAATATACAACTATTAATAATTTATTAAGAGGCCACTAAATGAATCACAAAATAGCATATTATTGAAGAATCACAACGCACGCTAATATAACCTAATTTTCGCAAAATATAAAAAAAATTAAGAAAACATGTTTACTGCGCTATACCAAAATAAACGAATAATTTGAAGAAAAAAAATGATTAACAAACCAAATTTCCCTAAAACTCATTTTATTCCTCATTTTGCACGATAACACAAAACAAAGCCAATGACAATTTCAATTGAATCAATGTGAAAGATAAATATTTAATAAAGTAGCTTAACCCTCGCTCACTCCTCATGGGTAACACAATGACGCCCAACGATTCTCACAAAATTTCACTCTTCACAAAATTACCTTTGCTTTTTCAAAATACATTTATTTTAAAACCCATTATTGTTGCGCGTACGAAAACCACTTCCTCAGTGACGTAAAAGATTAAGAAAGGACAAGTTAAAGAATAATTTTTCATCAAGTTAAAATACATCAGCAGAATCTCCCGCAGTTCAATTCACAGACCCTCGATAGTTATTATATGATCAAAAGGAAATATCTGTAACCTGCGAGGATTAACGACTTACTGAAAAAGCGCCGAAGTCTCTCCAATTGTGACACCATTGCGAATGAAAAGTAATCTAACACGACAACCTTTGACTCAATACGAATATTAAAATGTTAACGTCTATCTGTGTATCTTATTACGAACAGATAAAAAATGATAAGGAATCTAGCAGATGCAATTAAGAACATTAAGTGCCCAATCCCACTCAGCAAACGCGGGTTAGAACGCCGACTGGCTACCAATGGTATAACCCGTCCAGAGGAATTCATATTGCGCTATTGGTCGAGAGTTGCGTTCGAACGGGCGTTTAACGAATGTGACTGGGCCCTGATGCACCGCAACGACACACATTTTCCCCTGTTATTCCCTATGCTACCGTCTCAGATCTTTTCTCTTACTTCAAGAACTAATATCCTAACTAGTATTGGAGACGACACGAGAAATAATTAATAAAAGTTTTTGTTCACCAATCAAGACAACAAGAATTGGTACAGAATAATCAATATATATATAATAAAAGAAAGTGTAGTATGCTTGTGTGCGTAGCTTCATCTCCACAACCAACCCCTAGAGCCTCATGAGGGTTATATGGTATGGTAGCACACCATCCCCCGTCGAACAAATTTATTTTTTGAAACGGATATCCTTTCAGGATATTGAGAACATTCTTTTTTTTTATACAGCGTCTCTCCCGTTGTGAAGCTAAACGTACTTCTCGCTTCTCATTTGATTCGTTTCTTCGCTGTCTAGAGTTCCAGAAAATTCTAGAAAAATCCAAAAAATTTTAGAATGATCCGGATTCACTTTTAATAGGAGCTAATTAATTTTGCCTGAGCAAAGCGACGGCAATTTGCTACTATTATAATAAATTATGGGTATGTCAAAAGATATAATGGCTCTTTGCGTACTCTTAGATTTGTCAATTAAGCAAACAATAAATACATCAATTATTCAATGAAGAGAGGGGATTGAGAACTTTTGCTCCTAGCGTAGCTCCAACGAAATTCCGCAAGAACGTCGAAACAACTTGAGCTTTCTTAAATTTCGGAGAAACACGTTACCCATCTCTATAAATTAATACAATTTGCTGTAAAACAATATCAATTAAGATTTGAGATTGGATCTTGTTCCCTCATCGACCGACGCACTACCCGAATGTCACGTTGTGTTGTGTTATAAAAGGAAAGCTATCTTTAAAAATCGACATATCCTGTCAAATACATATATTGAGTTATGTAATTTATTGTTGCACGTTTTTTACATCTGTATTTCATTATTTTTATCTTCTTTTAGAGATGATACCAGTCTATCCTGTTCTGCTAAGTGAACGCATGTTTTTTAGAAAAAGTATTAAAAAAAAAGCTAACGATATTGACTTATCCAGTAGCAATATAAATAATAGTTTATGTAATTTACCACTGCACGTGTTTTACATTTTCGTTCAATTATTTTCATCTCATTTCACGGATATTCCATCCTACCGTGTCCTTCAGAAAAACTATAATAAAAAAAAAGAGGTGACAATACTTTTGTTAAACAGCGTATAAATGTATACAAAAGCAATAAGTGTGCTCACAGGTAAAAAAAACTAACAATATTGAATTATCAGGTAACCACATAAATATCGTTTACATAATTATTGTTTACTCTCCAATTTACAGAATGGCTACATCAAGAACTCAGTTTATCTAGACAAAACTAAAACAGGAAATACAACAAAAAGATATTTTCTCTTGGCCACATTTATGTACGTAACCTTCGATCTCGTTAGTGGATTCAATGCCCACATCTTATGCACGTTCTTACGTCACGAGGTATGATACATTTTATGCTCTGAACAAAAAGCAATTTTTTGACGACTAAAACAATAAATTGCACACATGACCAATTTAAAATTGCATCAATCTTATTTGATATATACAATATCGTATGATTTATTTGCATTTTTCTATTCGTCTGCTGAATTACACTTAACGTCTTTCTCCATCTGCTCCGTAATTCTTAGTATGATAAAATTGCAAAGATCTTCGAAATTCAAAATTATCTTTCTCAAATGTATAAGATAATATAAAATATAAAAATGATACATTTTATCATGATTATTACAAGACCATCATTAATAACGCAAATTATTACTTGAACCATTGTAAAACTTTATTGTAACTACAATGCCGCAATGATCGGGTGTCAAAAGCAAAAAAAGAAAGCATGCCATAGTTTTTATTATTACGTAATGATTCTGAGTTATTTGCATATTATATCCAGCGAAGGGTCTCTGTATGTAATATATATTTCTTTCAGCATTAAAATTCCGGACAATTTAATGTTATATATAAAATAATAAAAACCTAAGAATAAGTGAGATTATCCATTGTTTTCTGTGATTGAAGTTCAGTTGATGGAACATTTATAAAAAAAAAACCTGTATATTTAGTGTAGCCAAAACCAATAAAGAAGAAATATATAAAATTTGGATAATAATATCGTAACATTCGAAAATTTGAAAATAATTTTTCATACAAGTTCTTAATTAATTGACTAAAGAAAGAGAGGGTATTGAAATAAAAAATGCGAGATCATCCGTAAGCAAACTTACACAATTCTAAATTACAAGTCAGTCGATCTTCTTTATATTTAGAAACATGAGTTAGTACAGGAAATAAAAAGTAAAGAAAATTCATGTCTCATTTTTCTATGCCCTCGACAACATGTAAAAGTAAATCAAAGTAAAAAGAAAAAAAACTTGAGCAAACCGTCCAAAAAATTTCAAATGTCTAACGTGTGCCATGTTCTCTTTCAGTCTTTACAATTAAGTTGACCTCCAGTCGGCTCACTCCGATCACGTGAATCTTTTTAGCTTTAGTTATTTCAGCCTCGAGCGCGATAATGTCCCACGTCATACGATACAAGACTAGAAAGATTTTGCGCTGTCGAGGTTCCTCCCTTGTACCGTCAAAGTATCTTGCAGCCCAAAAGACGCCAGCTATCACCATATTTTCTTCTAAACCGCCATAAACAACATTTCGACTAATTCAAAGTAATAACCTACATCCACAATGCACAGTGGACCTGCCAGTGTAATGGTGCTGGTAACTCAAGGAAAAGGTATAAATTCAATGCTGTGATACATTAACGACTGGTTTGCGACAAATAGGATTTATTAGAATAGAAAGACAAAAAAACTTTAGGAGTAAACACTATAGCCCGTATTCAGAACTCGCTTTTAGTGCTAATAGCGTGCTTTTAAATTTTTTCTTAGTGACTTTTAACTACAAGCGACTCTGTTAGTGACTTTAAGAGCGAGTTGTGAATACGGGATTATGACTGGTCTGACAATAGTTCATTTGGGATCTAACCGAATTCAATATATTTACTAGACATACCAGTTACTATCGGTGGTCGTATCAGATGAGATAAAAAAGAAACAAGCTTATAATTACGTACGGTTATGTACTAAATACCTACTAAACTGTTATCGAAAGATTATATGAAGTCTATACAGGGTGTTCAAAAATTCGCGCACTCGAAGAGAACGTTAATATTTCGGAGGCATCACAGATACTGGATGTAACTTCGTTTTACTAAAACATTTTAGTTTTTAAATGAAAGCCGATCAGAGATAACCAATGAAAGCGCGACGATTACGGAAATAGTAAGCACGTGCGAGCTCTGAGTTTTCTTCCCATGCTTTCGTTTCACAGTGCCAGCGAAACGAAAGCAAGAGAAGAAAACTCAGAATTCGCAAGTGTCTATTATTTTCGTCGCGCTTTTATTGATTATCTTCGATCGACTTTTATTTAAAAACTAAAATGTTTTAACAGAAAGGAAGTCATTTCCAGTAGCTGTAACTTCTCCGGAGCACCAGCGTGCTCTCCGAGTGCGCTAATTTTTAACATCCTGTACATACAAGGCGTTATGTTTAAACACAATCCTATTTATTTATGGCTTTTGTGTGGGTTAGATACTAACACGTGTTCACGATTAATAAAAGCTGTTCATACAGATTTTTAAAAACTATTATCAAGTCCAAAACGATTAACATCGAAAAATATAGTATATTATGTGAATAAAAATTAAGCATGTATCTTCGAGATTGTTGAGAATTTTTGGAGTCAAATATTAGGCTAATAAAGTTACGGAGAACAACGAATTCCATAATTGGAAATTCCAAGTGGTTAAAGTTATTATAACAAAGAAAAATCAATAATAACTGCGTCTTATTTAAAGCAACTTATCTGTCCATTTAACATGTTAAATTTAACCCTTTGACCGAAAATCTGGATCATTTTTTTCGAGCCGATCTGAATTGCTGAAGTAGGTCGAGAACTAGCCAGTACTTCGTAGTCGCCCCTCACCACCCTGAACAAATTTTAAGGGTAAGGGAAATCTTATGCGAACGGTCGGTTCCCTGCATAAGTTTAAATCTGAGATCGGAGCTGTCGAAATCACGAACGGATAAAATTAACCAACGTCTTCGGTTAACGCACACTTTTTACCATAAAATTCGAATTTAAATGATGTGTGCAAACGTTGTTTCTCGGTGGTTTCTTTGTATATTTTATCAGTATTAACGATAAACGTTCGAATTTTTCTATATTCTTTCCGAATAATAATTTTTCATTCAAAATTAAATAATAAACAAGCCGCAAGTTGAATCTTGCAATTTGCTTCCTCCGAATCGTAAGTAGTGCATGAAATCCCTATATGAAGAAGCATTTTCATTTTTTGTTAATCTTTGGCTTCCTCATAGATGAATCTTCATCTACTACCGACGATTCAGAGCAAGCGAATTGCAAAATTTAAATTCTTGACTTCCTCATATAGGAATTTCGTACACTACTTACGATTCGGAGGAAGCAAATTCCAAGTTTCAACTTGCGTCTTGTTTAAATCGGCTGAAATTCGAAAACTTGAAAATATGTATATTCAAATCCGTTTTGCGGATATCCACCAAATTTTATACATATCACGGCTAAATGATGTTCTATACTTTTGGAAAATTGGAGCTCAATCGGTCAAAGTTGACGTGAGTTATATTGATAAATTTAATCTTTCGAAAAATTCAAAATATCATAAAATCAAAAGTTCTCGATGGATTCGGCCCAAATGCAATGCCAACCAATCTTGGACATAAATCTCTTTGTCAAGAACTATTTAGACGATTATAAAAAAATTTGCGATCGCTAGAGTGATAACGTCCTTTTTGGGGAAATTTGAAAACGACATAAAATCCGAGGCGCAGCTTGAATCATGACGAAAATTATAGCCAATGAAGGTATTATAAAGCTGCACATGTCTGCAAAATTTGAGGGCTGTAGCTAACACTGTTTCTCGAGTTATACACGTCTGAATTTTGGGAGGCCATTACACACGCACGCACGCACACACATCCGAACATTTTCTCCAAACGTCTTTTCTCGACGTTTTGGCACATTCTGAACATGGTGACATGAAAATTTCGACAGGGAAATTTTTCCACCGTCACATAACTTCCTCTATGAGGAAGCAAAAATTACGGTTGTTCATGGTGCATATTAAATATGTTAATATTACAATACAATTTTTACAATTTTCCGATACGGCGTATTGGTATATTTATTTATTAGTCTCTTAGCTTTAATTTCCCGGCTTTTTTTCGAACATTTTATTAAAAACTGATGATTATTCTTCGATTATTTTACATTTTTTTATAGCATTATAGTAGAAGGTTCAAAGACAGTATATGAATTTTTACGAATTTTATTTATCACATTAAATTAGTGAAAAACGCGCAGGACGAAACTGACTCAATTTTAGTCTCAGTGTACCAAAAATACCATTATCGGGTAAGAGTTATCATTCATTATTTTTATTGAGAAAATTCGAGTTGGCATTGGGAACATCGATAATTTATAGTGTTTACAAATTATTGTACTCTTACAATCTATTTTTAGTCTTTAGACTAAGAGACTCTTTCAAAAAATGTAATTAAAATCCTTTTGGCAAGTATTTGAAAAGTAATCCATAGAATTGAAGAAGAATCAATAATAGTCTCAGATTTTTTAAATATAGTCCAATGAAAAGTTAGAAATAAAACACAACAGATAAAACTAAAAACGTTAATTTATGAATTTAAAATTTATAAGGTTACCTAGATTTATCATTAATAGCAGATAATAAATATACGATTATAATTTATTTCGATATACCATACTATATTACGTACGTTTCGCGTCCAAACGATAAAAATCTTTCCATTGTCTTTATATTCAACTGTGTATACAGAATACGAAATACCATACTTTTCGGAGGTATGCGCTTTTCGGAACTACACGCCGTGTTACGTCTCCACAGAAAACTGGGATACGTTACCTTTACTGGTTATGAAAAATCACAAAACATATTTTTCAAAAATAGAAATTCCCTAGAATCATTCGTTCCTAGTCATGTGCCTTGCGCCACGCATGAAAATCTTAGACCTTGGACCTCGCATTTATTGCTAATAGAGCACTATGGTTTCTGTTTGAAATAAATAAAAAGAAAATCAAACGATACTCAAGCGACAAAGAGAGGTTAGAAAATCACAGTATAGACATCTAATGAAAAATTCATACTACAAGTCGTAGCATTGAAATACACGTGTGCTCAACGTCACGCGACATTACCAAATCAATAGAGGTTAGGATACTCTAACGACTGGACTTACCTCGTATCGGAAAAGGCTTTGTTTGTATAGTATCTGACGTAGGTGGTGTATAATGCATTCCGAAATCCTGTTCAGACATGTTTGATCTTGTCTCAAAAAGTTTCACTAGATTTAAAAACCTTTAATGCCCCCAAATACGTGACAGAAACCTTCTTTATCGAAAAAGCTCCTAACGATGGATTTTTTTATGTCGAACCACACTTCTCTCCTCACAAAGGACTTTGCCCAAACTACAAATGTATGTTTCGTTTATATTTAATCTTCTCTCGACCTCATCGAAGCGTAACTACGATAACAGTCATTGATTTAATAAAATAAATTAACTCCGACTGATAAAAATCGGATCACGGGTTAACACAAGTCATGGCTTTGCCAGATACTAGTGCACTGTTACACGAAACGCAGTACACGCCGTATAATGTCGTACTGATAACAACAACGTGCACTACTCAGCACTGTTTCAGTGACGGTCCTTGACTGCAAGCCCGCCGAACTAAAATTTAATGCGATCCACTCCTACAGTACTTTTGATTCTGTATTATCGCACCAGATGGCGATGTTGTTTAGCGCCAACGCCGACGAATCACACTGCTCTAATGAATCACGCGATTTAAATTACGTCAATGAATCGCACAGATGCATCGTTTTTAAATAACAATAAAGCTCCAAGAGTATTTAATGGTTTATTTCGATTATTAGAATAACAATTTATGCGATACTGTCTAAGTGGACAGTTTACGTATTACGTATAACGTGATAACACTATATTCATATCTTGAAAAGTCAGCCATTTTACTAAACAATTACTATCTTACTAAAAAAACCTATGGTAAAATAGTCATGTATTACGTATTACTACGCAATACTGACAGTGTGTTACAGAACCATGTGGATTTATTCTTTTTGAACTTTACATATGAATAGTTAACTCAGTTATATATGGATTTGATCAATTACTACGTTGACACCGAGCACAACTTAAACATAGCTAATGCTTTGTTCTCTTAAAGTCGTCTTTTGAAATAAAATCTAATTAGTGAATCAAATTAAGTATTTTATTTTGTAATAATCTGACTAGATATAATGAAAATCAATAGCAGTGTGAAAATTGTGTACATATGTAATATTCAATTATTCTATTTATAAAAAAATGTAAAACAATAAAAACTCAATCAGTGCATAATGTATAATTCTATTCCAAATATAGTATGTGCTGACAGTATTGTTAGCATATCAATTTAAAAAGATGTATTATAATTTTTTCATTTATATCATGATTTCCCATAAATATCAGAAAATAAGGTATACATTTATTAGGAACAGCACAATATATTTCCCTATAGATTGAAACATTAAAATACAGATTTATCATTTAAACGACTGAGTTAACGTAGGGCGAATCGACCAACGAATTACCAGCTAAACCAATGAATTAGCGCTTGCATTTTCATTTATTTTAATAAACTAAAAACAATAAGATTCAATTTATACATCTTTAATGTGTACAAGGTTCAACCGCAGCTAGAACAGTTAATCCTGCAGAATTGTTCGGTCACACAAGGAAATATAGAAACATGTTCTAATTCACTAGTACGTATTCATTTACTGGCATGTTTACCTTAATACAACACACTATTTCATTGATTATTTCGAAATCTTTCTTTTAAAGCCCACCAATAAATAGGCAATTAGTCCTATTATCTAACTTGTAGCGGCAGTTGTCGGTATCGTTGAGTAACAATACTGCATCTTATCCAAATAGCAACAGTTTCTTTTTTGAAGGACTTACTAACGATTGCGTAAAATTTCGTTATCGTTATTCAATGATACTGCCAATTGTTGCTTTGAATTATAAATACTAGAAAATTTACTCTTAGTGCACATGGAATGTAGTGAGTCAAAAACGCTATAAGAGTGTGCTGTAAAAAAATGCCCTTTGTGTCCAGAAATGTACCGATTTAGGTTTTCTCAACCTTATAACTTTATAAATAGTTAATGAATTGCACTTATTCTATGATAATAATAAAAAGTCACTAAAGTCAATTAAACGATATAAAAAGTACTATTTAGATTAAATAAATATTATGCTCTTTAATATTACTATTTAAAGTCTGGTATTCCGAAACGATTTCTTTTTAATATCATATGCTAATCGAATGATTCCGCATCATAGATATTAAGTGTCTAGTATCCATATCATTGTAAAGTTTGAGAAAAATAAGGCACAGAGTTATTCTTTAAGTGGATTCTTTACTGCATGTTTTTTTACGAGGTAATCGGAAGTGTTAAAATTCAGAAGAAATACTTGTGTGGATTGTTGGTACAGTTCAGGACAAAAACTGCCAAAAAGTAACCATGTACAATGAGCCTTAGAGACTTTCAGGAACTTTTACACTGTCAGAAATATACAAGGGCCCAGCATGTTCGGAGCCTAAGGCAAATTAAGATTTTCAGCGCTTTAATATATTTTTTCGATACCATCATGACACCTTTTTTCAAACCGCCTAAGGCGGTTTGCCCCTTGTCAGTGAACACGGCCCTGGATGTATTAGAATCGTATGATTGATTGACAATGTTTGGTTGGCCGTGATTAATCAAATGTATTTTATAGGCAAATAATATTAACCTTGTTACCTTAAGTTTTTCTAAATGCCGTACACTCTATTCTAATAACCACGACGCCATGAATATTTTGTACAAATTACTTTGCGTAGCATACGTAGAAGCATAAACTTTGTACCTTCAATGTTGCTAATAGAGTTAAAGATGTAAAAAACATTGTCTTTAATATTATAAATTTTTTAATATTAAATAGCTTGTTTATAAATAAAAGTGGTAAAAAACAGTGCATTTAATCTATGATTTCTAGTTTTTGAATTAACCGTGCGATGTACGCACCAGGGAAAAAATATAGGACAGTTCTCTTTTAAGGGGAGAATTGTAATCTGAAAATTAAAAAAAATTAATTTTATTTTTTTGGCAATTTTTAAGTATAGAGCCGCGAAAGTATGGCACTAAAATACAAGTAGTAGTTTAAATTTCATTAAAAAATATCGAGTAGTTTTTTCTATTCCCAGAAATAACATTGAAAATCGATGAATATAGTAGAATACCTCTTTTACTACCTAAAACAACCATCCGCGGTCCTTTTAACTGATCACAATACAAAAAAGTAGAATCTTGCAAATTGCTTCATCATTATTTTACTCGGTTTTTTCTATCATAATGTTGCAAAGTAGAATCTTACACTTTGCTTCTTGATTGGCTTTTCCGTCGTTCACAAAGCCTCTATGAGGTAGTTCTTTAATTAATTTTGGCTTCCTCATAGAGGAAAAGTCATCTCTATAGTTAGCGAGTTACGTACAATTGAATTTCGGTACTTCCAGGAATAAAAAATAAAAAATGTAGAATCTAAAAAAAATGAGCCACGTTATACACGGCTATGAAACGCCATAACAAACACCGTTGCATCATATTTTCATTGTGTACAAAGTTTTGGCTCGCTTCCTTAAACTTTGCGGAAGCTGATGCAATAACGATATTTTTTGAAAATTTGAAAACCACGTAAAATCTGAACCGCTTTAGCAATCTTGTCGAAATTCAATAACAAACAACATTGAACGTATCTTCAGTTTTTAACAACTATTTAGATAAATCGTCGAACCTTTACAAAAGTTAGAGCGCCCACGCCCTTTTTTTTTTACAAAATTCATAATTACATAAAATCTGAATGACTGCATATATTTCATTAAAAATCGGTAATTCTAAAGAGGGATAACTACTTTACTTGCGTGCCAAATTTCAATCCGTTCGCTCTAACAGTTACTGAGTAAGAGACAATTGAATTTTCAAAGCCACGAAGCACACACACACGGACATTTTTTCTAAAGCACTTTTCTCGACGTTTTAGACCATTTTAAGTATTCTGACATGAAAATCACGATTAAAAAATTTTTCACGCTACATAGCTTCCTGCATGAGGAATCAAAAATCTTCATTAATAGCATTGTAATTGAGATTGCGGTTTTTTCGGCTCTCATGAAATTGTTCATTATAAGTTACGGGAAAAATGAAAACGCAAAATGCACAGTGTCTTGTTTCTTGAATAATAAAAGCGGCTCGGATCACCATTATTACTGTGATATTCTATGTATGTAACATAAACTTCAAGAAATTTTTCATAAGAGAGTTGAATGCGGTTATTAAATTTTAGCCAATTGCATCGATTGATTTCGACCGTTAAAAAATCATTCAATGTCATTGGACTGAATTTAATAACCGCATCGTGGTTCAATTACGGAATATACATTAAATTGTAATCAGCATATAGTATCAGATGGTGGAAGTAATCTGATAGAGAATAGCGCGCCCAATACATACAGAGACTCATCCCAGGTTGGTAGTATAGGAAAATTTACCCTGCATGCTTATAATCTTCTAATTATACATTCGTAATATACAGCTCGATATGTGAAAGAAATACTTCTATATGGTAGATATAAAAACCTCCTGTAAAAATCCCATAAAATGCCTAACCATGTCCAGTGAGTTTTCCCCAGGATATCGGGAGGATCATGAATAATGCGGACATTTGCAGCTCCTCAGGATATCTAAAGGAAACCTTATTAGGGCGTCCATAGAACTTCCGAAATATCCATGGGATTAATTCAAAACGTCCTTGTGCTGTCCAGGCATATAATTTATTTGTAAATTTATTGACCTTAGTGTTTTATTCATTATTATTATTACTGTTGTGTCTACTATCATTATCATTAGCCTTGTACTTTTTTATTGTGTTTGTGTTACATTATTTACTTATATTAGCCATCAGAATTGTTTTATATCTCCATCTCATGCATGAATAATATAACTTTTTAATAAAAGATGTAAGTAGATAATTGAAATCCCACTCCATAGCACTTCTCACAATTAATTACATCTATTCGGATTAAGTAGCACATAAGTTGACATTCTATGATAAACCATATTAGATCTGACTAGATATAATAAGATCAGATCAGATCTGTTCGCACGTAATATCGCAAACGTCCCCGAGCTAAGTTAGATCTGAATGGATCTTTTCGGATTTGGTTAGATCTGGCGACATCCCGTTGGATTCAGCCTCATTGAACATCAGAGATCTGATAAGATATAATTTGATCTCCTATAACCTAATAAGATTAAGCTAAATTTGACTTTACATTAGGCGATTTTGAAGTTAGATGCGAGCAGAACTGACGAGATCTGAAACATGATCTGAACGATCAAATTTTCGCAAAATGGGAATCTCCTCGGTTCAAATTAAATCAAATTAGATATAATGATATCTAATTGTTTTCTCTTGGGCAAATATTGTGTTAAATGTAGAATCATCAGAATTATGGAAAATAAAGGACTAGTTTATACAGATGGATATGTCCTGAGAATTTTTGACATTGTCGCAGGTTTGGTAGAGACTGATTTTGAGTATATACTTAGAACTTGCTGTGCACATAACATTATTTAAAAAAAAAACATTCACATATGCTAATTTTAAAACTTTTGTTTTCTAAAGATTAAGGTAATATATTCTTCATAATATGAATTTTGACAAGTTTTCCTCGTTACAAATTATTTTAATTTAGTTTTTTTGTTTAAACGATAAAACTATGCCTAACTCTAGTTTTAATTTGCCACAGCTATTATTTTTTCATAGAGGAGCAAAATACATAATATTATAATAAATCACATTTTACAAACATATATTTATTTACCTATATCGTACAATAGATTAATTTTTGCTGTATAACGTGAAATATGTAGCAATATCATATAAACAGTTCAAAACTGAAAAAGCTATCTCTGACTCAAGAGATTGTTACAATTTTAAAAATTATTAATAATAGATGGAAAAATCAGAAATCCGGAAAATGTAAAGCCACAGTAATATTCTATACAATCAACATATTAAAACACAATCCTGTGATAAAATAAACATAACTTCCACAAATATAATAATAACTAGAATTTGGTTAGAAGTCCATGTACCAATAAAAAGTATGTATTTTTTCTATACGAATAATTCAATCGGTATTAAATATTATTAACAATTTTAACTAATTATTGTACTTTTCTAAAAAAGGGTTAATTACTTCCACAACTGCATGAGGATTTGTCATATGCAAATGATGTGTTCCAGGTATTTTGTGAAAAGTAAAATCCATACTATTCTCTTTTATAATGTCTGCAACTTCAAGAATATTTTTCTTTTTTTCAACATATTTTGCGTCTGTTGCTTTAATTACGAGATAAGGATTTTTAATTGCCTTAGCCATATCCTTAAAAACGTTTTGACTATATGCAAATGAAACTGCAAGAAATTTTAATACAGGATCTCGACTGAAATATAGAGTACCATTGGCCTTCTTTCTAGTACCACGAATCATTAGTTCTTTACAGCTTTGTTCATCAATACTGTAATTAGAGCCTTTTCGCCATCGATTTATTGCTTCCTCTTCAGAATAACTTGGCACTGAAGATATTGGCAGATACTCAACCTCCAAGAATTTCTTCAAATTTGTACAAAACTGTCTAAGAATAGAGCAATACATATTAATGCAATTAAATGTTTATATGTACTATGCAAAGAATGTTGTAATGAAAAAAAACGAATAGGGCTGTATTCATACCTTCCTCATATAACATCTCTAAAGCTGAAGGTATTGTTAACCAATGAATATCCAGAGTTATCGTATAATTGGTTTTTGATTGATTAAAAGTATCACTAGCTTAACAAATGCTGTGAGAGAAATATACAAATACAGGCCTCCCTCATATAACATCTCTGAAGCTGAAGGTATTGTTAACCAATGAATATCCAGATTTATCATATAATTGGTTTGATTAAAAGTATCACTAGCTTAACAAATGCTGTGAAAGAAATATACAAATGCAGGCTATAAACTTTAAATTCATAACATTCTTTTTACTGCCTTGTAAATATTCATTGGTCTATGACAGCAACTAACCTGTTATATGAATCAATATCAACAGAGGGATGTTTGGCATCGATACTGATTACAAATTCAATCTCATTGTTAAATAATGAGGAATAAGTAAATGAAACTATTCCACCAAGAGAGTGTGCCATTAATTTGATATGTTCCCATCCAAAATGGTTTTTCACACATTTAATTACATGTAAATAAATAATTTCACTGTACATTATCCCAGAAGGCAACCAACTAGAATGACCATGACCTGGCCAATCAATTGCCAGAATTGAACAATTTTGTAACAATGGTGCCAGGTTATTGAACGAGCCTGCATTATCCTGCCAACCATGAAGAGCTAGTATTGGCTGTTGATTATCATGACCCCATAGTTTACCTAGAAAGTTATGATTTTAATATTGATACAGCTAAATTCTAACAAAACATAGTAGAAATATACATTTACATTTTGTTTATAAAATTGTAATACATCGTACCTAATATGAAAAAAAAGCTAGAAATTTTTTAATTTATTGTGTAAATATCTTTTTATCACGGTAAATACAAAACTGCTATCTATCTCTATAATTCTGGTTGCATAGTATCAAATAGTATACATTTAATTATAAATTAGTATTTGTCAATAGTATATATATATATATATATATTGTAACCCAATAAAAAAGATTGAAAACAAGAAAATTATGACATTTCAACCAGTGTTAGGGTTAATACTTTAGTACATATAACTTTATATGCTTGGAACAAAAATGTTACAAATATTAACCATAGCTCGTCATACCTAATCCTATGGACCAAGAGAAACAAAGTATTTTCACCTGTCCTTTATAACAAGTTTTATTGTAAATGTTATAATTTACTCTTGTTAGTCAGGGAATGGCGTTTGATTTTAACTATGATTGAAACCAAAAATACCTCTTTATTCAAAAGTTATAGAGCACCAAAATCATCGGTCTAACAAATCATATGTGAAGGCCTAAGAGTAAAAAACTAGATCTAATAAGCTAGAATAAAAAAAAACAAATGTATTTATACTTTACCAGTAACTTTTCCCCATGAAACAGGAATTTCAATTTCGCGCACGGGTTTCTTGTACAAATCAACTTTACTAGTAAATGACCTTTTACAAAATAAATTTCGCACGGAAGTTGCCGTTCTTAACATTTTGATAATATAACAAACTCTTTTGATAAATATAAATACACATAAAAATATAGAGAATCAAAATTCACAATAAATACATAACTGGCTAGTCACATATAAGAAAAAGTAAGCTTGACAATCTGCTGCAAAGGAAATTTCATTGTGTCACTGAGAACGCGTGACAATATAGTAAAGTAGATACCTATGAGCCATAGAAGCAATTGAAGTGTCTTCTACGCCCGTTTCTTCGACGCGATCCAATGCATAAACTTAGTTTAACTGTACTATTAGCCAATGAGACACTTGTATTTTGAAGCTAACGGACTCTAGTGTTGCTCAACAGTCAAGTGGCGATAGTGACGGTTGATAACTACGATAGTATTTACAATCAGAGATGAGCAGGGAGATTGCTGATAGGCAAACTTTTATAGCCTCACTTTGATTAGGGGGAAATGAAGGTGATTAGGTGAAAATAAAGACAGTGAGTAATTCACCCAATTACGATCGTTCTCGAATTTTGAAAAGACGAGATTGATCGCGTGAATTGACTCGACACGAGAAATTTCATGTCGAAAATCATCGTGCGCATGAATAAGCTCGAAAAATAGCCTACATGAAAGTCAATAGCAAAAAAAACCAAGTTATCGGAAATAATTTTATTTTTCTGCAATAAATAATTTAGTGCCATAATGTATTTGTAAAATCGAGAAAATATAATGCTCAGAATTTGACGAACACTATGCAATGCCTCCGACCCATTTAGTATAACGGAAAACAAATTCCACAGCTTTTATAGGTATATACCACTATTTATATTTTCCTAAAGTGTACATTTGCAATAAAAAATAAAAAATACAGATATAACAAATATGCTTTAATTCCTTCAAAATCTATAAAATATTATTTATGGAAGCTTTATTGGTATTTATACATTTGTAGGTTATGTATTCAAGTAGCCTTCGTGAAAATGTAAGATCCTTATGCCCGAAGTGCCTAGTTATTTCACATTTTCACTTGACAGAACCGTAATTGGTTGATTGAATTCGCGTGATCTGCATATGCGAAAAGTGTGTACATTCCACATAAGTGAAGTTAGCACTGTAACATTTACTTTTTAAATATCAAGAGACTCGGTCGAGTCTCGCACCAAGTACAGGCAACCGGTTGTACAGGGCGCAGCTCGCCGAGACCCTTTACACGAGTCAACTCTTTATACCTGTGTTTGGAACGAAATATCTTATGAACCGCTATATATGAAGAAAAGTTATTGATACATTCACTATAGGAATTGAGGGTTCTGAAGCGATTGCCACCAAGTTCAATACGATTAGTATACGAGATCAGGGCGCATTGAGATGGCGAGCGAGATGATTTTATTTCAGTTCCGTCGTCGTCGTCGTCGTCGTCTTCGCACGTCCATCTACTTTTTTACACGACAGATGGCGCTGACTGCTTTGCCTTCTTTACCTATTTATGCTCTGGATGGTGTTGGTAATTTACGAATACACAACACAATCAAATACACTTTGTACGTAAAGCTACCGTTCACACCAAATTTCCTGTTAATCTAAGGCTGCTTTCACAATAAAATAGAATTATTAAGGCTTTCATGTGGAGTGCTTGTGTATGCGTGTACGTATGTGTGTACTTTCACATAATTCTCCTTATTTTAGGTGATAGTTTTTAGAAATATAGAATGACCAGGTATTCCTCTTTATAGTTTCCCGTATTTAGGTATCGGTCATGGAAGTCCAGGGTGTCGAAGTGTTCCTTTCCGTAGTTTCTTGTATCTGGGTGTCGGGCGTGGAAATCCAGGGTGTCCAGGGTGTTCAGGTGTTCCGCTCCGTAGTTTTTTGTATCTAGGTGTCGGATGTGGAAGTCCAGGGTGTCCAGGTCTTTCGCTCCGTAGTTTCTTGTATCTAAGTGTCAGGCGTGGATGTCCAGGGTGTCCAGAAAAGTTTGCAACGAGCGGCGCTTTGGCGTTTTGCTCAAACCATAATATTCTATTTGTATATAAATAATCCAGCACACTCTCGTCCCTTAAGTTCACCACTCGGCTTCAACAAGCTGGACACGATTAAAGACGTTTATATGAATTCAAGGTTACATTTTCTTACATTTTCTTTAATTTGTATATATCTTTATGCATTTCTAAAAAAATTGACTTGAAAATTACATTTATATGCTATTAAACATTTTCTACAACGCAGTACACATTGTTGATTAGTGGCATTACAATGCATTTATATTTTATATGTATAAAAATATAGATTTCAGTGCACAGAGCTTTTATATCCCGTTGAGCAACAAAAACTTGTAATATCCCCCAAAAAACACTTACGTGTAAAAAACTATGCCAAGTACAGGAGTGCTGTGAATTCCTCTAACAAAAAGTATTGAAATCATATTATTGAGGCCAAGTACTTAAGTCACTACATGTTTGCCAATTATATGATCTAGCACTGGCCCATCATTTTAATTGTGTTTTCAAAAATTCCTATAACGTTTTCGCTGCTCTTTTACATTACTACTGCTTCCCGTAGTTGATTATGATTTAATGGTCATTCAATAATGTATAAAACTTTACGTGATTCCTTATCGAGTACTACTTGGCGGGTCCGTGCCAAGAATTCCAACGTACTTACTTTGAACGTACTAATAGTATTCTAATACTATATGTTTGTTATTAAGCTTTTACCGTGATTATATTTTACGAGTTATTATTAATATGCTCTATATAGAAAGTTCACATTGGGTTTGAGTTTGATTACTGGCATAATGAATGAAAATTTATATCAAGAAATGCACCCAACACTAATTAAAATGTTTGTAATTAACTTTATCCGTTTCGTGGTCGTTTGGTGGTCAATGGTAGTATAATAAAAATGTTTGGTGGTCAGTCGTTTAATTACAAAAATTAATTTAAAAAAAAGGCCCAAAGTTAGCCCAACAATTTTTTCTTCTTCAAAATCACTTCAATGAGGGCTTAATCGATGCAAACTCGTTTGGTGGTCAAGAATAATATAAGAAAATCGTTTGGTGGTCACTCGTTTCGCCAATAAATGCGAAAAACCGAAACCGAGGTCCCAGTCCAATTGGGCATTGCTGGTGCTGCGCATGTCCTTCCACCTCAGTGAAGTTAGCCGGACAAGTTTAACTCTTTAACTTTTTATCATATCTAATCGATTGGTGGTCATTGGTGGCGGAATTAAGACATTTGGTGGTCAGTCATTCTTTTATAATCAAATAATCAAAATTTGACCGTGAAGTTACCCGAAAAATATTTGTTTTTCAACGAATTAAGTTTTTGAGGTGCTCAATCGATGCGTAATCGTTTGGTGGTAACGAATATCATAATTAAAACGTTTGGTGCTCGTTAGTTTTCGTACAAAATTTAAAAAACGATGCAGACTAGCTGGACTGAATATGGGTGTATGAACACACATTTACGGTCGATAAAACAGATATTTCTGAACAGATTGTCCTTTCGAGAGAATTAATCAATGCAAAAACGCTAGCCGATGATTGGTAGTCTAATTAAATCATTTGGTGGCCATTAATTAATGCACGAGGTATGAAAAATCATACCTCCGCTGCACGGCGAACACTAAATGCTGTGATTGGCTGAGAAATGGATATGGGGCATTCGACAATTCCTTACAATACAATGGGTATGTTCAGCAGAAACATCGCTGAGGGAGCAAATACATTTGATTGGTCAAATCTCACAGCTGTTTCAAGATTAACGATCAAATGACCAATCAAATGTATTTGCTCCCTGAGCGGTGTTTCTGCTGAACATACCCATTAACTTCGTATTTCTGTGATAACTCGAACGTGTTTATCGCTAAATATGAAAAAAAAAACCTGACCCATATACCTGATGGTCCCTTTGTTAGTTACCGAACAAAGCATGTGCGCACGGACAATTGAAATAATTTCTTATGGACGTTGGGGAATTGGGATTGCAGCGTTAACTGTCCAGCTACTGGGCCCTTTACTATATTGGATAATATTCTAGAGACTTTGAAGAATAAACCAAAACTTTCTCATCTTTTTTTAGAAATTGATAAACTGATGAAAAGGCACAATGAAACTCATTACACACGGAGGGTTAATTAACATGCAAATATACAAACACAAAAAGTTTATCTACCTGATTTAATGTACCTTGCTGTAATTGCCATATACTTACATTAACTTAATTCGTTGAAAAAAATATATTTTTCGGTTACTTCACGATCAAATTTTGATTATTTGATTATAAAAGAATGACTGACCACCAAATAATGTCTTAATTACGCCACCAATGACCACCAATCGATTAGGTATATGATAAAAAGTTAAAGAGTTAAACTTGCCCGGCTAACTTCACTGAGGTGGAAGGACATGCGCAGCACCAGCAATGCCCAATTGGACTGGGACCTCGGTTTCGGTTTTTCGCATTTATTGGCGAAACGAGTGACCACCAAACGATTTTCTTATATTATTCTTGACCACTAAACGATTCTGCATCGATTAAGCCCTCATTGAAGTGATTTTGAAGAAGAAAAAATTGTTGGGCTAACTTTGGGCCTTTTTTTTAAGTTAGTTTTTGTAATTAAACGACTGACCACCAAACATTTTTATTATACTACCATTGACCAACAAACGGCCACGAATCGGATAAAGTTAATTACAAACATTTTAATTAATGTTGGGTGGCTAACTTTATACAGCTGTTTTATGGTGGTTTTTGGTGGAGCAATTAAAAAATTTGGTTGTTGCCAATTTTTTTGGAAAATAGAAACTAAAATTTGGAGTGTGAAGTTAGCCCCAAAAGTCATATTTTTTTATAAAAAAATGTTTTTTTTTTGTATGGAATCCATGCCAAATTTGGTGATCACGAATTACCTAATTAGAAAATTTGGGGGTCCGCGGTTTCGCAGAGCCAAAGCATCTTGCCTGATCTTGCCCGTTGGTGACTTCCTGCTGCTCGCTGCATCTAGTGAATCTAGTGTGCAAGGCCTAACACTTATGACAACACAGCTTGACACAGCTCGATATCCTTTGCCCATTAGGTCTGAACGAGCCTAAAATAATTTCCAAAAAATCTCCACTGCCCCGATCTGGTTATTTATATTTCATTGAATAGCCACGGTCGGCGCTCCTATCGTAAACGCCAAATGTTTTCGACAATGTCACTACATGGTCATCTTTCCGCACCGAGAAACTTTCGTCAATTAAGAGGTGGTGGTGTACAGGCTGAATTCGAATTCTCGGTGATGTTCCTGTTGGTTCCCGTAACTTTTTAGAGTCGCACAGCGTATCTCGACTCTGTCTTGGAAGTGCAAACACCTCTTATTGCTACGATAATGGGCAGCGAGTATTCCTATTGTGAGGAACACGCGACTAACCAAGGTGGACCAGAAGCAGATTTATTTGTCTGCTGTGGCATAGCCTAGGAATGGTATCGCCGTCCAAGGCCCAGGATCAAGAGCGGAAACAACATCGTCCACGGGAAGACGATTCGAAACAGATTGACAAACGTTCCCGTATGTACATAACCTATAAGATAAATGACTTGTTCTTTGTTAACGTTCTTCTCTGCAGATTTTATCAAAAATAACATTTCCATTTCATAATATTTCATAGTAATTCATACAAATGAATAGGGCTCATACTGTTTGTGATTTTGTAACAATAACTAGTCTACAAATTAAGTGTTCAAATCCTTTGAATACATGTTTAATTTTCACCTACTTTTTTTTTGTACTTTTGGTCATGAAATGGCAGGGGGGACGGGCGTGCGCAGAAGATACACATGTATGCATACCGTTGTACTACAGGAAAAGTATTTTGGAAGCAGTAATATGACATATGCGAGCGACAAGTGTTTAGCAACAATGTTCACTTTGGTAGAATTTATTGTGGTTAATTTGAAATATATTATTAAATACTGCTTTAAAGAGAGTTTGTTTTTCTGTCATGTTACTTTATATGATAGGTATAACATTTATACCTTTTGTATTATAAAGTACTATGCAGTATAATTTTAAACAATGGTAAAACAAGAAAGCCTTTGACACTTGTCCAGAGTTGCCAAGAAAATACTAGTAAAGAGAGCCACTATCATGGGATATTCTGTCTGACAACTACTGGACGTAGTTCGCAGAGGAGATATTGGAACCCGCATATAAATTCTGCAGTTTATATACTATCGATATTGTTTCAGTCACAAAATACTTAGGATCTGGTTCTTTTTATTACCAGTAATGCTTTGTTAATAAGGAACAGAAAATACTGTAAACAAATCAAATCTACTGTGTCAATATCAAGAGTGTTAAGTTTAAAAGTAATCAAGTTTCAATTGGATGATTTTAGAAACTTCTAGTTTGTTTCCTTTAAGTTCCTATTTTTGTTTGTTTTTATCATGCAGATTTTTTAAAATTATGTTACGTGTGAGTAGTTTGTGGCATGCCCTATAAATATATATATGTAATATACTTTAGAAGTAAATATGAAAATTAATTACATAAGATGTTATTTCCAGATGTACGCTTGCAAAAAGGCCCAAAACCTTTGGAAAAAAAAACATTTTATTTGGATATTAAGAATCATGCTCTTGCATCAAAACTAGAGACCAAAATAAAGGATCTTGGTGGGGTAAGTTAGAAAAAAAAAGATTGCATCTTCACTAACATGTTGTATTGTCATATCTTTCTTTTACTTCAAAATTTTTGTACTCTATTTTTTATATAACAGTTTATTCGAGGTCAGAGTTTGAATTCTAATGTCAGGCGTATTGATTATACGTTGATGCTCGCGCGTTTTCCTCTCGTTCCCGCCATTTTTGTCTGAGGTCTATGGTTTATCAGGTGCCCGGGGATTATGATACGAATGTAGCCGAACACAGCCGATACTCTTCGATTATAAAAGCAGGAAATGCACGATGTTTTACGATGTATGCCGATGTTTGTGAGGGCGCATTGTACATCTACGTGAAAGCTTGAAAAAAAATGTTACTCTCTAGTATTGGTTACGCATTAAGCATAAAATATACATTAGGGCAAAGCAGACACTAAATAGAAAGTATTTCTTAAATAAAAGCATTAGATAAATATGAATCATCCGCTAAATGCAAATTATACTATACAGATGATAAACTTAAGATACAGTTCATTTACTAATACTGTTTTAAAAGTGCAATCTTCCTACGATTTTTAAACTGAGTTTCATAAATTCCATATTCTAATTGTGAATCGATATTCTACTATTTATTATAATTTGAGTATAATATAAGTTGTTAATATTTTAAAGAGTATGCTTAAATAATGTAATTATCATAACACTTTTAACTCTTCTAATGGTCGGGTGGGATTTTTTGAACGTCTTTTTTTATCATTTCTTCTCACGGAAGAAAA
Source organism: Trachelus iudaicus (assembly GCA_030142595.1). NCBI lineage: Eukaryota > Metazoa > Arthropoda > Insecta > Hymenoptera > Cephidae > Trachelus > Trachelus iudaicus. The sequence continues at coordinate 48,047 of JARQTH010000495.1, read as the reverse complement.
TTGAAGTAATATCCATTCGCTAGATATTTTTACAATCCAATACATCCGTATATTTGTTTTAAATTACTTTTTATTTGAAATAAAGTCAATGAAGTATTAAAATACCACACGCCCGTTCGAGGGTTAACGGTTATATCAAACTTGGTTATTGAACTTTTTCAAACTAGCGCGACATATAGTGTGAAGTATACGGGCCATTGGATCCGTTAACATTTTTTTATTTTGAAATACCCCTGCCCATTGTGACATCTGACGATAGCATTATGTGTTTGTTATCTTAGAAAAATATTCTGACTTCCAGGATTTTGGAGACCAAATTTTATTGCTTTAAATAATATTTTTTTGTCCGATCCCCCTTGAAAACGCTTATTTTTGTGAATGTCTAGTCGACTTAAAGTAGCTGATTGCAGTCCGGTGACGACTGCACATGCGCATTTCGCAACCAGGCATATGTAAATTCGCAAGAGTTCTTTTTACTCCGAAATTCGTGAATTAAACTTTTTTATCGGGTCTAATCTAGATGTTGCATTTTTTTCCAATGGAGCCCGACAAAAAATATCGTTCGCATCAAGGGCGGAAGGATATAATTTGACTAACGTGAACGCCGCCTTTGCTTCGTTTGTGCGGCAAACTTCACACTCGTCAAAGTAATTTCCTTCATGCCCTTGATGCACTAATATATTATTATTCCCATTTTTCAATTGCATATTATATTGGCTTAAGAAATTGAAAACTGTTTTAAATAGAGTTTGACTATAGACCAAGGATATATAAAATATCTGGACAGAGCTTTCGCCTGCAAGGGTGAAGACTTAGGGGCGAGTTGAATAAAAGACTACTGTTACGAGAATATAACAAACCAATATGGCGGCAACTGAATTTGTTTTCACGGTAATATCTTGAACCTCTAAGCGAGTGGGAAACTTTTATACTCGTAACCAGACTAACGGGTTTTTAAAATTAATCCTTTTTAAAAATAAACACGAAAAATAGGTAGAAACATTTCTCCCATTTTTGAGTATTAAAACTTATTTAAAGAAAATGGAAAGAAAACGACAATAAAGATATTACACAATTGCGATAAAGAAAATATATATATAATTAAAAGAACAGCGGTTTAGCCGCGAAGGGTAGCTTTTGAACTTGTAACCCGATGATCCAAGTTCAAATATTAAGCAGAGAATGTTTTTTAATTTATAAGGTAACCAAGAAATGATTTACACGCTAAAAAGGTACAGTTGAACGATTTATTATTTAATCAAAAAAATGTTATGTACACAAACTAAAGGACATTGTAGTAATTATGGACGTCTAAGATTATTACATTAACCTCAAATATCTATACCACATCCGTTAACGGGGCTAGTTTGGTTCAAATGTGAAAATAGATGAGGCTGTGAAATAGACATATATGTATGTCTAAATCTGACAAACAGATATGGGTGCCACACGTTTCTCCCTCCCACCGCATCATAAAGGTACTTTAGGTTCTGTCCAGATATTTCATACGTCTATGTTATAAACTTATAAAGAGAGGCAAATTTTACAGTTCTGTAGATAGAAATCTAATTTATAATCTCACCCCAATACTCCGTTGGGATTCGGCAGAAGAGGAGAATTGAATACTTTTATAATTGACTCTAACCTATCTTCAATATTTGTATTAGCGATGCATTGAGTGGGAGGTGTAGGCGGAGCATATGTATATAAATTGTTTAGTGGGGATAACTTCGATTCGCAAACGGCCACATTCCGATAAAAGGCGTGCGCGAAGTTGTTACAAATACGTCAACTTTTCTGTTGACAAACACAGGAGTCACTGAATTTTAACGTGCTATCTAGCGGCTAAATGAGAAAGCTATAACTGAATTTGACGATTCTCCACTACTATTGATGCCAGTACTGTCATCTGCAGAAAACGGGGGAAGAAAGTCTTCCATAATGATTTTGGCAATCATATAAGAAAAATAGTTGAGAGAAACTTAAAAAGTTGTAAAGAAGAACATTCGCCTTAAATTTTAGTAGTGGCCGTTGCTACTGAGCGCCGCCATCAGGACCGCTGATAAAGCTGGCAACACCGAGTGATCCCGTACAGTATACCTAGCGCGCGGATGGCCATTTTGTGTCCGAGTGACAGCTGCGCTTTCGGTATTATGTGCATCCACTCCCGAAATTTCCTAACATTTCGTCCGGAGCATTTTGTTTCAGTAATTGTGTACGTACAGTGATAATTGTTAGTTATAACCATTCGTTGTGTACCAGACGTTTTACATGTGCGAAGACACAACAACGTCCTAACAAGTGAGTCGCGATGTTATGCTGTACTTTCTTTCACCGTGCCTCCTACGCCATCTTGTTGTATTTCCAGGCGACCAAATCCATGTTATACGAAGTGCTCGCCGTTCCGTATCGAGAACAGATTTACTTATTTTTATATATTTCCTCACATTGTTGCCAAGTGATTTTACAATTTCAAACACCAATGAAGACTCTTTAATTTACTCGTACGTCTTTTTCATTTGTGACTCTTTAAGATTTTCAGAGATCGAATTGTTGAAGTCCTTGCTTGTTGATTGTTTTGGATTTTTGATTTTATTTATTTATATATACCTAAAAGGCTTTTTATTTTCGAATCGTTTAATTATATTATTTATTATTTTAATAGCTAGTTTTACGTGAAATTTGATGATTTTGTTAAAGAGAGTTTTTAAGTATAAATATGAGGATGGTTTTGTTACCTTTTTTTTTTTTATTATTCAGTCGGCATTCCATTTTAATTCGAATTTGCCGCTTTCAGTACTTGACTACTAACCTATATCTTGTATTTTTCATTTTGTGACAGTTCTTTCATTATACATTCGAAATAGTGTATTTACGTTTATTTTATAATATGTTATCTCGTTGATTAATATGTAGAAGAAAGCTAATCTAGACATATATTGGCTTTGTTACTTTTATATCTGGCATTCTTTGTTATGTCAAATTGTTTTATATCATGTACACTAAACATCACTGAGTTTGATTATTTTAAATTTACTATATGGATAATTAATTAGGACTAGTTATCATTTAATTGTAATATTATTTTCCAAAAAAGTGCTAGATTCTAGTTGGTTTAAAAATATATGTTTTTTTCTTTCTTATAGTCCTTGTTGGACAATAGATTTATATTTTGACAGGCAAGCCCCGTAGGCTAATTATCAAAAAAGCATTCGCGTATATGAATTATAGGTATGTCAGGAAAGGTGTTTATTGTTGATCAAAGACTATATTGAATTTTTGTTACCTTAGATTCTTATATATTCTTTTCTTTTGAATACTGATGGCAATAATCTCTACAGACATAATTTTTATTTCTTTCATTGTGTATTGCATTAAGATTAGTTATATTTTATAAAATAATGATTGTAATTTTGAGTTTCGATGTTGCAGACTATCGAACTATTTTTAGTACGCAGTGTCACATTAGTGGTGAGTGATAAAGCAGAAAAGTCAAACCAGGCTGATAGTGACAGGCGCAAATGGGGTTGGACCAGCGGAGGGAGCGTGGGACCTTCCTCGCTATGGAGCGTGGAGAACCCAACGCCCACTCCGACACCCCCAACGCCTTCTTTAAGTATTGAGTCTCCTCTTAATAATTCAACCAACTTACGGGCTCAAACTGCTTCAAGATCCGTGAGTATTATTCAGTATTTTCATTATTCAATGTAACTTATAACAATTAGAGTTGAGTTAATTTCCTTATTCTTAATGTTATGATATTTTATTATTAAGTGCAGAATCTGTCTAAGTTTCTTTGCCATATTAATATCCTAAAACTAATATTCTGACTTATTTTATTTGCAGAAGTCGCGAGCGGATGCGATGTTGCAACGTGCTTTGACACAGCCACAGCAGTGTTCCGTGGATCCGCTAAAGAACGCGCAACATTGGGGTATCCCTATTTGGGCCACTGAGAAATTGCAGGGTTGGCTTGAAAAAATATACGTTTCCCTTAAAGATACTAGAAATCTTGCCAATCGGAAAATCAACTCTACACAGCCGCCATCTGTTTCTATTGCCAAGGATCCAAAGGTCAAACACCTCAAGGCGCCTTTTATTAAGTTCGAGTCTCTTCGCAGGTTAGAATATTTAATATATTTTGAACTGAGGAGAGTAATTGCCATAGCCATAAGTATTTTATGGCTACTGTTTTCAGAATTGTTTTCGAGGAGCATACATAATGTCATCCATATTACACGAAGAAAAATAAGTTTGAAGGATATGTCATGTATGAAAATTATTTTCCAGAGACACTAGGCCTGTTTTTCTCGAGCTATCGTCCTGGCCAACTTTGAATTTCGACGGCGAATCAGGAACCTGTCCATTTGACATAAAGCGACGGGCAGATAAGAACGGAAAAAATCTAATCACTAAAGGAGTTAAAGAAAACAAAGCAGGTGTGGACGTAACCCAACGAGGGAAGGTTAGTAAAAATTGTATTGAAAACCCGATGTTTTTAACCAATGCTCTAGCTATATAAAATTCGATAATTTGTAGTCTTGAAATTCAGTAATGCTCTAAATTAAAGCTTTCTAAATTATCGCATCGGCTTAAATATCAAGTCTTTAAATGTGGACTTAAATCGTTTGACCATTTTCTTTAGGATAAGGAAATGACACGTAGACCTCGTGCTACGGCGACTCGCGCCCGCAGGACGGAACAACTAGTAGCAGGCTACTGTGAGATTTGCAGAATAGACTATCAGGATCTTACCAAACACGTTCGAAGTGATCAGCATTTAAATTTTGTTCGCAATGACGATAATTTCCTATCCCTGGACACACTGATAAGTGCTGGTGCCAGCGTTGAAGCATTCTTGCAGCTGAATCGTGCTAAGGAAATTGGGTATGGCATTTTGGAACTATGAAAAAGTTTAAAATAACATCTTCCATTCAATTTTTAACTTTTTAAACAAAAAAAAATATAAAAATACTTTTACTATGGAATTGCCGTGTAAGATGATTTTTGTACAGGCATTTATTTTATGAACTGCTATAAATAAGTTAGTTTTGATTTTAATTTTATTGAATATACTTTGTTATTTTTAATGTTTCATTTAGCACTTAAAACATATATGATTATTATCATTATCTTATTTCAAATCTTTTTTTTTTTTCATATAGGAAGGACCTCTTTCAAAACGGTGGCCGAAGTCTTCGCAGTGTGGTACTTCCTGAAGGAAAGACAGAGAAAGCAGTTAAATCTGAACTTGACGATTTTGGTGTTGAAGACATCGATATGGTGCAGTGCAATGGTGCGCGACCGAATCTCAATTTAAAATTAAATTCACAACATAACCTCCGAACTAGGACAAAGCATGAAAGTGGACATTTACTTCGTTCTAAGGGTAGTCCTTGGCACGAAGTGGAGAAAACTGACAAATTCTATGAGAAGTTTGATGGGTTTACAGTAAAAAAGCAACGCCAGAATAAGAACTCAGTGTGGATCGAACAGGATGATGAAAAACTTCCTGAAGGGGATGAATTTCAGGTGTGCTGCACGGCTCTACCAGAGAAAGGCCTTTTATTGGCTGATAGTAGGATCTTACCCTCAAAAGATGTAAAGTCAGAACCTGAGGATTTTACGGCTAAAGATGGTGTCATACTGGTACAACCGGATCATGCTGAAGTATCTGAGAGGCTTTATAAGCCTACGGACGATGGGCTAAGTGGAATTTGTGAAAATGAAGTAGTGCAGGATCAAAAGAAACAAAATGAGGAGGAAATTAAAGTGGAAAGTATTAGTGATAAAGTTGTCGATACAAATGATCGGGACGTGAAGTGTAATGACAGACAAGATGATGATAAGACTTGTGATAAAAGTATTAAGAATGAGAAAGGTAGGACTAGACCTTTTTCAGGTAGGCGAGGTTGTAGGAGTTCGAGGGTGAGGCATCGTCTATCGGTAGAAGAAAGACTTATTGAAGATAATAAAGCTTATTATAAGGTCGAAGTGCTTGGCAATAAACTGCGGTCGAGCACTGTGCCAGGAGCAGATCAATCTTGCAAGGATAATGGTACTAAGAAAGAGGATGATGCACCATCCAGTGAGAAACCGGTAGTCGTGAGGTTCAAAAGAGTGCGAAAGTCAGAATTATCTTTACTAAGTGATGAGGCTGAATCATTTATGTTTGGTGAACCTAGACGAATTGATGACTCTAGTGAAATCAGTGAGGACGAGAGTAGCCCAATGCCTAGAGACACTCAGAGTGAGATGGAACCTAGTTCTATGTCTTTAACCTCTTCCATGTCAGTTACTAGTTCACCTTATAAAGAGGAAGAGGATTCCCAAGATTCTGGTGGTCGTGCCAGAAAGAGGAGAAGAACTCAAGCTGAAGCTCTAATAAAAGACAATGTGGATTATTATAAGTTTGAGACCCCAGGTAGTAGATTAAGGTATCAGACATCGCAAGGAATGTCCAAAGACTCTTCCACGATGAAATCGGAAACTAGAAGAGCGCTAGATGAGCAAGGCCCTATATTACCATCCAAACCATCGCCGGAAGTAGAGAAAATGCAATTTTCATTCGAAACAGTGCCCACATCAGAACCATGGTATCAAACCTATCAAAGACAGGATCAGGGTGCTGAATTTTGGCACTACTTCAGTGAAGCTGATAGCCAGCGACCTTTTCTGCTGCCATATGAGATAGAAAATTTCCAAGAGACTCTCGCCAAAGGTATAGCTAAGGCTAATGAAAACAGACGTAGAGCCAAGGGACGTCTTACTTCTGGTCGTTCCCCGCGAAAGAGTCCTAGATGTCACGCTTCTACCTTGGCGATCATGTCCACGATCATCCGTAAGCGGGAACAACAACCTTCTCTTCAAGTCATTGAGGAGGAGAATCAAAACATAGAAAAAAGAGAAGTTAAGTCTGATGTCGATGAAGAACTCAAAGAGATGGCTCGCAGCATCGACGAAATGTTATGTGCTAAAGGTGATCTCCTCGAGGATTCCTTTGAGGTGACAGACATGGCCGAGCCCTCCTTGCCGAAAGTAGGACCCCCACCTAATCTCCTTGAACTTCTTGATAATTGTGAAGAGTTACCTAGAAGCCATTTGGAGAACAGTTCATGTGGGAGCTCTGAATGCGGTGAAGTTATCCTTGGAGAATCACCTGCAAAGAGACGAAAACGTCGAAAAAATCGAACCGGATGGCCAGGTATAAAAATGCGAAAAAAGATACCTGGCAAGTCTTCCCAGGAACACGACCTGGATAGAGAAAACGTACCTGAGAAAAAAGAGTGCCCTGCTCTGTCAGAGAGGTTACATGACTTCTCTGAGCATACAAGTAATCCTGGTAAGTCTGAAGAGGGATTATTCTCGGAACAAAAGATTGACCAACAGCAACAGTCTGAAGATAACAGACTGCACGAAGAGGATGACGAAAATCATGAAAATCATTGTAGGGAGTCGGAAAGACCGTCAAAGGTACTAAGTAGGCGTAAAAGAGTTGTAGGAGCAGCATCAGAACCACAAGATACAAGACCTGGGCCAAGAAAACGTCAGGTACTACCTAGATCGGAGGGTTCCCAAGAAACAGAACCAGCAGAACGCACCTCCAGGAAACGTTCACGACCAAATACCACATCTTCAGAGCCAGATGACTCAGAGAATCATCTAACTCGAAGAATAAAGTGTCGTCGTATGATTTCCTCTTCAGAGCCAATAGACATAGACTGCTCTTCAGCATCAGAGAGACTTCCATCAGGTCTGGTATCGACTGTAGATCTGGAGCAACGTAGGTCAAGCATAGAATTTCAGCCTGTTGTAAGAATGATGAAGATTGATGAACAGGTTGATGTTGATAATAGTATTCTATCAGTGACTGTAGCCAGTAATCGACGTTTAAGAAGTTCTGGTGCTAGTAGTAGTTTGAAGAGACCTAAGAAACATTTTAAGGGAGCTCGTGGTCAGTTCGGCCGATGGATTAAGAATAGTTGAGACACTTTGACCAGGAAATCCAATGGAACTATGTCCTCTGTATAAAGTTATATTCCTTCTTGTATGCCAGAAAGTATGTTGCGTGTATATACTTGCGTCATTTTCTCGCAGCATCCATGTGTATAACTCATACTTGGCTCGACCTACTCTCTACGCTGCGTATCATCCCAATAGAAATAATAGAGCACTATTTATGAATTTCGAATCTTATTACGTTTTCTTGTCAGACTTGTCGCGCCACGATTTAACCTGTCGGATTCGATCGCACGATGGTTTTTAGTTTTTCAATACTCTAAGATTAATTCAAACACAGATTTATCAGAATTTTGTATTAGCCTGAGGAATACTGCACAGATTGTCGTTTTAACGGATTCTTTGGAATAATCATACTGGTAAATTTATCCATTAATCTAATTGAAATTGCCTTTAAAGGGATTCAATAAACTGGACTTCGATATAATAGATTGACACTTTACTTTCAATTGGTGACATGTTACGTGTAAATTAATGCAATTAATAAATTTAATATTATCATCAAGAAATTTTCGTGATGCGCGTAAATTGGCACATCTGTCCAATCAAGACGCTGCCCTAAGATGAAAAATGACAAGAATTCGAATTTATAGACACCCTATTGATCGAGCCAGACCTGTATTTCATACATCGTTATCTAGCCCTAGTAGCTTTATTATTAATTACGATTATTATTATTGCTATCGAAACCCTACTACTAATTATTCTATCGTTACGGAACGTTATTATTATATTAATTAGCATTATAATAATTATTAGTAATATTATCATTGTCATCGTCGAAGTATCGACGTAAATTCATCGTTCTGTACATTCTTTTCAGTCTCAATCGCTGCGGAATTCATACAATCTTAATCTCTGTTATGCTGGTTTGGCTTACGGCAATTTCAAATTTGTATGTACACTTTTTTTCTATCACCCTTTTGCAGTTGTACCGACTACTCCCAAACCAGCTTCTGATAACTATGCAGAGCAAGCTTTAAAATAGACTTTGTTTCTTTTTTTTATTACCCGAACGTCATTAGTACATAACGGTTTCACTACATCTTTCTTTTTTTAAGTTTAAATTACCTGCATAAATACGACTTTAGTCGTTGAGCTGCTCTATGTAATTCTCTTCTACTGATCGATCGTTCGCGATCGAAGAGACAATTAAAACAAGAATTTTTTATAAAAACATGTTTATTCACTTTATGTAATCCTATCTGTTTTTGTATAATCGATTGTCGCATTATCGACACCAGGGATTTTCAATAATTTGCTGAACATTGCACCAAACTAAGTCATTTTTATTTGTTATTTAATTTTCCGTCACAATAAAATAACCAATATAAGTGACACTATATAGATTATAATGAAATTGGTAAAGTCTTATTTAAAGTAACAAAAAAATAACACAAACTTAGCAACTGATTCATGTGAGACCTTCGCGTTCTTTAAAAGCTGTTTTAAGCTCGGCCAGTTTCTTCTTACGGCGTTGTTTCTCAGCCAAATGTTTCGACTGAACATTTCGTTCCTGACTATCCAAGGAATATTCACCGTTAATCAGATTGTCGAGTTTTCGCAGTAAAATCTCACGTGCCCGTCTCTGATTGTGCCACAAGCTACGTGTCTCATGACATTTTACGACAATACCAGTGGGCCTATGACGTAACACCACACAATTACTGGTTTTATTTGTTGCCTGACCACCGGGACCACTACCTCGAACATGTTGCTCTTCTAGATCCTCTTCAAGTAACTTTGGCACTCTTGAATAGTCCAGGTGACGAGAAGTCTTACCGCGAACATAAATTAGACATTGTAGATTCTGTTTTACTATGCGGAGTATCAATGACTTTGAATTTACTTCCATGGAACAAGTGACTGGTATATCTGAGCTTCTATATTGAGGAAATCCTAAACAAGTGTATTGATTTAACATGTTAGTATGTATTGCTTGAATCGATTTGTTTGCATTGTTTATTTTAGCTACAGGTATTAACCGTTGTCTCATATCCAGTAGTCCCAGTAAAACTCTTGCAAAAGATTCCTTTTTCATTTCTTTAAAGTATAGTTCAAAACTTTCTTCTGTCGATAAAACAATTATTCTATTGCTATGAAATAGAATGAAATATGTCACCGAAAGAATGTTTTGTTTTAATGGCAAACTTATATTAAACAACGCGTTGTTTTTCCAATAACTTCAAGCCTTTCTGTAAACAAAAATGTATATTATTTAACTGGTTCTAGTTTTATTACAAAATATTAAATGACTGATTTCTCATTTTGTTTGTTGAAAATAGTAGGTGAATGAGACTCGTCTTTCAAATAACATGATACTTATATTAGATACTTTATATTCTTATGTCAGAGAGTACAAATTAAAGCTTGCAAGACTGTAGTCTAATTTTAATAGCAATTTTACAGTCGCGTTCAAAAATATTTTTATATCACTCTGCAATCCATTATAACCTTAACTTACATTGAACTGAAACTTTATTTCGTCCTCATCGACGAGATCCTTGTTGGCTCGAAAATTTTGGCGTATCCTATAACGATAATATTTCTTATCAGTAAATCGTAACGTTTCGCCGTATCTTAATAAATCCTTGTAACTTTTGAGAATTTGATTTCGCATCGTTGCCACTTTTGCACACAGCACACAACAATACAAACCCAGTTACAATACCTGTAGCTTAGTTTCCACCGTGCAGAGTTTAAACAGAGTTTAACCAATCGCGTATAGAAGTTGAATGGAATTGACCAATGAGACTGTTTAACTCTGTTAAACTCTGCACAATGGAAACCACTGAGATGTAGGAATATTGGGGGTCGATTGTGTAACTCAAATGTAGTTAAAATACGAAGAGTGAATAGCTGTTAGCCAAACGCGTGTTAGATTTAAAAGACGACAAGCACAACGATTGGCTAAAAGCTATTCACTTTTCGTATTTTCACTACATTTGAGTTACACCATAGAACTTATATTCTTGGAAGGAGAATTAACTACTCTAGCAATGAGTGAAAAGTGGCCCCAACATGTTGAAACAGAGATATATCTCTCTCTTCGTTCGTAACATTCAATTCCTCTCACTGCGCACGTGCGCACTACATCGGGTGCTTTCCATTTACATGACTTTTGTGTCGACTCGTGTCAACTCGTGTCGACTCTCATGAACTCATTCACCCCCGACACCCGGCGACACAAATCAAATGGAAGGCACTTTTGACGACAGAAGTCGACTTGAGTCTACTTGTGCCACTAAATGGAAAGCACCCATCATAACATAGCTACGGCTGCCTTCAATCGAATTCCTCCAGTCTTCATGTAACTCGCGTTTTCCGTTAGATCGGTTAGGTTTAGTTAGGCCAATAAAATTGTGCACTTATGCAGTGAGGGGAACTAAACGTTACGAAGGGTGTGTTCCGAAATTTACTGACAGTACTGTAAAAGTAATTACATCTCTCTTAGATGCGTATGAATGAATAAGGACACAGTGTTGGTTACAGTACTGGCAATACATTTCGGAACACACCCAAAGTGAGAAAGCGATATATATCTGTTTCAACATGTTGGCGCCACTTTTAACTTCACCATTCCTCTTCCAGAGTATAAGTTCTATGAGTTACACACTGAACTCTAATCATATTGGAATGAGAATGGCAGTGGTGGGAGCGAGTAGAGAGAGATAGCAAGGACACAGACGAGTGTAGCAGCCTGTCTGTATCACAGACTGTACAGTCTCTGAAAAAGTTTAACCTGGGATAAGGCAGTGCGCATGTGGAGGCCTAACGCCTGTTTTCTTCGACGCGGTTCAATATATAAACTCGATTTAACTGTACTATTAGCCAATCAGGGACTTGTATTTCGAAGATAAACGGAGATTATGCATTGAACTGCGTTGAAGTAAACGGGCCTAAGTCAACATAACAGAACCTGAAATAGTAGCACATATATTTTATTTCGAAGACTGCTAAATATTTTTTTATCCCTTTTATAAGGCTCTATATTTACATGATGGAGCCTAGTTAGGATTTGTATGTACTTGTATTTCAGTGCTCTTTCCATCGCACCACGGCTGGCACTGATATGTCGGCGAGACAACATTTTTGCAGGGCTTGTACACCACATGCGCAGTTCAATTCGAAAAGGACAACCTCCTACTTGCGGTGAGTGAGGCAGCTCCGCGCTGGACGGGTTACCCTCGAATACAGGCGTACGGATTTCCAGTATGGTTAGAGTTCAGTGCTCTCGACCAATAGCACAACGTGAACACTTTTAGACGCGTTATGCCATTGGTCAACCATCCTCGTGCGAACGCGCGTTTGACGAGTTTGATGGAGGAAAGCAAGATAGAAAGGATTCCGATGGTTGATAGAGGAAACGAAGATAGATAGGATTCCTTTCAGATAGTTTCCTTCGCAATTTTTTTGGGTGAGTTGTATGACTAAATCTCAGACACCTGATTACCCAATACTCTTATATCACACAATTTTTACCAATTAAGAGTCTAGTTTTTCGGAATTTCCGATTGATATGACAAAGCTATTAAGGCTTCATAACCATAAGGAGCCTTCCCAGGTTTATCTATAAATCAAACTCCGAATTGGTCAACATTTTTTGTTTTAACAGTTTTGGCCAATCAGGATTTTGAGTTTATAGTCGAACGACACATACGGCTTACCTGTGGAATCTCCCTAATGTTTCACATGTGTCATACAGGGTGGAACGCAGCCAACTTCGTTACATGTCGTGCTCAATCGAGTGCAGTCTAGTGTCTTCGTCCGAGTGGTACGTGTCGGTTAATTGAACTTTCTCTTAACCCGTAATATCGCATATGTTACAAGTACTTCATCTGCAAGAAACACAACTGTGAAATATCGAAAAATTTACTGTTCATCCCATATAATCCACGTAATCAGTGTTCGCGTTACACGCTACTTCCAGAGCACAGAAGAGTAAAAAAGCCGAAGAACCACGCCACCATCTTGAATATCGATCGTGCTATTTGTTTGTGACTAAGTTCGTGCGACAGTCTCTCCGAGAGTCTGATCAGTTTTCACGTAGCTTCGGCGTCGTGGACGTCGCCGCTGTCCAATTCTGCAATTGTGTTCTGTGAAAATCGAAAAGAAGAAAAAAAAGTTGGTCAACTTCATTGTCTAGGTACATTGCCTCTAGCCAAGCCACTTTATCAGTGAGTAAAATAAGTGATTCGATTATATGAAAGTGTACTCACGATTGCTCTTGTCCTTGGTGCTTTGTGCTTATCTCTTAGCTCTTGGGTAGTCTAGTACTTTCTTCGGGGCTAGTTTCCATGTGTATCATTTTTTTTATCAATTTTGTTTTGTACACCGTGAAAATATGTCCATATATCCTAACTATACGTCAATTTATGGTCGATAAGAAACCTGTTAAAACATTTTTTTTCGCGCGTCGATAATTGGTGTCTGTAAGGCTTATTTTTTTATTTGGAAATTATGTTTATTGCAGATTTATGTTTCTACAATTAAAAATAGCAATAAAGCACCAAGTTTTGCTGGTACTTGATAATCCACAGTAATTGTCGTCGTTATGGGAGAGAGAGTAATTCGTGAGCTAAAAGGACAGTCATAAAGACTCAAAGCGATTCAAAATAAGTTCAAGGAAAAATAGCTATACTTAAATAATACCTAATATCTTTGAACGATATTTTTTGCTTATACGTAAGTTTCTTTTTACGGTCTAAATTCGTATAAGGAAAACGATAGAAGAAAGAGCCATTGTGATAAATGGATTTAAAAAAAATATGTTGGTGCACCAGCGGAATAATACGGAAAAATATTAATGCTTAAGAATAATACTATTGGGTATAAGACAATTTTTTGGATATTTTTAACGCCAGCATGGGTGAACAAAATATTGAAATTTCTATCAAATGTCTGACGATTCTGTAATCCTTGTCATTTTGTTTTGGTCAAAGCTTTTCAGCTTTATTCCAAGATATTTAGAATGGAAACTATTAAATGATTTTACATTCATTATCATTCAGTCACATCCTTTTTTTACGTTACAGTCATTACATTTGCGGGCCTTGGCATTTTAAAATATAGCCACATAATTTTTCTCATAATTAAATAATCATCTGTAGGGAAAGAGCTTGTAAAAAAAAATAGATATTTTCATTTCTTTTGTTATAACTTCAACCTATGTCGGTCGATTCTTATTTGCTAGAATGTTCTCAAATGCGTAGCGAACGCATAAGGCTATACATAAGTTATGTAGCTAGCATCGATTCGCAGACATAATCCAACTAGAACTTAGTTTTCTGTAATTGGAATACATAATGGATTCCGTAATGACTATGATATGATTATTAAATAATATAGTTTATTATTATTTAATAATCAAATTATTAAATTATGGTCATCACAAAATTTCAGTTCACTGGTTCTACGCGTCAACGATTGAGTATTACGGAAAGTTTTATTTTTAAATTTAACGTCAAGTTAGATCTGTCCAGTGATGAATAAATCGTGCTATTACAGGTTGATAATTTGAAAGATAGCCTCTACAAAATTAATTCTTATCTGCTAATGGTATTTTTGGCACCCTCAGTCCGTAAACCTGTGTCATTTTTGTCCGGCGCGTTTTTCACTAACTTCAAACTTAAGGTAGTATGGCAGAATTATGCTAGAGTTAACACTTTTTAATGCCTAATTAAAAGAGTTCAATCAGCTGCATCTGTTGGTTCAAAATAAAATTGATTTTACCGTCTAGTTAAAGAGGTATTAATTATTAAAATTGGGGAAAATTAAGGTGGTGGGGAAAAAATGATTGTATTTAGTCAGATGTCCTCAATTCTCGAAAAAATTAGCAAGTTAGCCTATACATTAAAGTCTATTTGCAGATAGCTTGATATCTGAGGCATTTGCTGTAAAAAAGTGAACATCATTTACCGTATACTTATTAAGAAATTACGGTTAAACGAAGAGGCATGCGGCGGTTGTCATTCTCTTTCGCGTGTTCCTTTCCCCATCTGTAAGGGCTAGAGTCAGTAAGCATTATCATTTATTTATACGAATATAATTATTATTTGCTAGTATTAAATAAAAATTTTTTAATTTTTTTCTATTTGGCTTATGAAATTTAATAAATTATATGGACCATTTATTTTGCAAGTGGTGTAAGTCCATTTTCTCTTGTGTCGAGAAAATTAAAGGTTAGCATATCTCAATTAAAAACTTTAGGTTTATTATATCAAATCTGGCAATGTTTCTACTGATTTATCAATATGTAATTTGATTATATAAATTTGTTTTAGGCGAATTTATTGTGTTGTCTACATTGTTTTATGACGTCATAATGATCCTGTGGTGTGTACAGGAAATTCTTTTTTCGTAATCCCATTTCTATGATACCAAAGTCTGCATCGTTTGGAAGGTATGAATGCTCGGAGAGTAAGAATTTGTAATCAATTATCTCAATCTTATTTTCCAATGACTGGACAACCCTTGACCACATCAATGTCATTTGCAAATTTCGATTTTGCCCAGTATACATGTCACTATATGCAATAACATGACATTGAGTCCTTACATTTTGTAAATGGCTCAAATAGCAAGAAGCTACTTCTTGCAATCCCCTGGAAGCAGTAGTTTCGTCCCACACATACATATGAAGTTTATTGTCATGGAAATTGTGAAATCCCTTGTTTAAAACATATATATTTCACTTATAATATGCGATTGAGACAGATATTTTGGGGTAGAGTAAGGCTTTTTGTAAATCAAAAGAAAAGACAAAGTATTTATCGGGATTTTTTTGTTGCCAGAATTTTATCTTCTTGTAATGCTTTTCTTGCTAATTCTTTGAAGTGAACATCATGTTTTTTTAGAAGAATCGTTTTTTCTTCGTCATCAGTTGCCTTAATTTTCATGTCCAAGTAATCGCATCTTGCGCAGGCATTTTCACATGACAAATGGAAATGTAATTTGAAATCTCGTTTAAAGATTTTCCTGTATGTCCATTCATTAACTGAACTCAAGTTATTTTTCTTACATTTTTTCAAGTACAAATTATACATTTTTCTTATGTTTTATTTAGGATTCAAAAACATCCGTTCTGGATTTTGGGATCGAATATAATTACTTTCAAATACCGGGAAGCTTTTTATGTGTTCTATCGCTGTATTTGTCACTAGTTCACTAGTTCTTCTGCAAGAGAATCCATTTTTCCACGCATGTCTTTTGGAATATCCTCATGCGCTCTTAGGACACCATCAATTCGTCCAGTAGATATTTTGAAAGCATCAATGGAAAACTTCTTACATACTAAATTGTTACCACCAGAAGTGAACAAGTAAAATTTATAAGCATATGCCCTCAAAGGACCCGAATAATTTCTTGGCCTTCTTCTATTTACAGTTTTACGTTGACCATTACAATAGAGAAATACGTTTTTCTTATTAAAATCACCTATAGTCCAGAACTTATAAAAAATTGCTTTACGCTGTGATTCATTAACATGTTCTATACATTTTTCAGCTAGAATGAATTTTCCTCTTTTTGTATAGTACGTTTGTCCGGGATTTCGCTTAATTTTGTTTATTCGTTGCATATATTTTCTTTTATTTTCTTCTGCAGAATCTAAGTTCTCAGTAACAATATCCTCATCTGATGAAGATTCTACCTCTATAATTCTTCTTCTCTTCTTACGTTTCATTAATTTGTTTTTCATAGTGGAATTATCTTCCTCCTCCGATTCTAATACTATTCTTTTGTTTATATTCATGGGTTTTATTTCTGTGTGAATTAATTTAAAACTACATAAAATAAATATTTTCAATTGTCATAAAATAATATTGATTTACCATTTCTTCTTACCTGTATTACTATCTGATGTTAATATGAAATTATCCATTATAGGACGAAAATAAAATAATTAACCTAAAATAGTAACTCTCGACAAGTGAAATAAAACAAATGTAAAACAACAGGCTACTGACCGACAACCGACTGCTGAGCCACCTGTTTATGGAAATTAGACTTACAAAACTTTCATAATCGATGGTTACTCAATTTCTTTTACCAGCCAATTTCAAATTTAACATGGGCATTTTTTAAGAAATTAAATACTAACTAGTTATAAATAAAAAGCTTACATTAAATTAAGCATAAATTACGTGATATCTCATTTTTTTTTTTAAGTGAATCATGAATCGTGATCAGTAGAGATTACTTTGTTATTAGCAGTCCGATCGAAAATGTTTTTATCAGCTTTTGCATAGTTTCAAGAGAGCTTTAACGTGATAATGAAAAATTACTAGTCAACTCTTTTTTTAATGTTTTTTCAAGGTTACCTTGAATTTTTTGCAACTGAACATATAATTTTTTTACGCCTGTCTGTTAGAGGATTTCAAGACGAATTCGACACATGTAAGGACATGACATTTTTTGCATCTGGTTCGAAAAAAAATTAAAAAACTTTGTATCACAACACCATCACCAACCGAAAGATATGCGACGAAGGATTGCGGATGCATGCTCAACCATCAGTGTAGAGGTCTAAAGAATGCAAAAAAATCTTTAGTTCACCGTCTACGCGAGTGCATTGCAACTCGCGGACACCATTTTGAACATCGCTACAATTAAGATTGGTAAATTTTGACTTGTCAACAACATTGGATGCGTATAACGGTGTAGCTGTGATTTTCTTTGTGATACAAAGTTTTTTAATTTTCTTTCGAACCAGATGAAGAAAGTGTCATGTCGAATAAAAAAAAAATTTCGAAAAATTCTGAAAGTTTCGGAAGTAGATGAATTTTCTTCAAACTTCGGCAGGGTGTAGTTCCGAAAAGCGCATACCTCCGAAAAGTATGGTTTTTTTGTATTATGACGTATTTTGACGTACTGATGGCAATTATTATGAATGACATTCCTGACACTTTGCGATTTTTGGGCTGTACTCCTAGGCCCCAAGAAACAACTCTCAGTACTATTAATCTGCTTATGAAGGTCGATCATCGTCTTGTGCTTGACTGTGACTGCGTGCGTGAAGATTTGAACTGGGAAATCTAGAGTTTTATTGCTGCGTTCGAAAATTTGTTTTCCTTAATTCAAATTCCAAGTGCTTACACTGAGAAAAAAGACGATGGCATTCTTACTATTTAGCATGGTAAGAATATTATTAGTTAGTGAAACCAAACTTGTAGTATTTTTTACAATGAATTCATTAGCGCAAACTATCTTAGCATACTTGAGTTTACTATTGCAATTGGTGGATATAATTGTAGTAACAAATACTAACTTGATAGTAAATTACTTTAGTAATTTCAAAAAGTCAAATTCACTTGTAAAAAAAGTTAAAATCTACTATGGATAGTAATTATAATTACCCATGGATGTCAAGGGTAAATATTGTCGCATATTTATGGTAAAAAAAAACCTATATTTATCCTAATACTGGAACCAAACACCAGAGGGACCGGTATACACGTGTGTGAACCTAGCATCTCAACTATTAGCATCTCACAAATAAACTTCATATTTACTTGCATCCATCATAGTTCCACAGTTCTTGATAAGTTTTAACAATAGTTCAATTGATTTATCCCTTAAAATCACGTTTTTAAAAAATGAGATGCTAACTTCTCGTACCGCTTGTTAGCATCTCATCGAATTTCACATATATGAGCATAGAGGAAGGAAATCCTGCAGAGTTCTATCCCCTAGGAAAGTAATCTCAATAGTTCTAACGAATAAACCACGTGGAAAACAGTTTTATCATATTTATCAGCATCTCAGCCATACTATGGTGAGATGCTGTCATTTAGGGGTGAGTTCCGGCCTCTCACTATCCATAAATAATTATTAAAAATTATTTATCAGAGCTTATTAAGAGCTCTATTGATACC
>JARQTH010000495.1:0-12939 GCA_030142595.1 Trachelus iudaicus | reverse complement strand
ATCTGCGATCCGCATTGTAACGATAGCCCTTACGCAGAGCGCATATGCACCCACGAGTGGCTAGCAAAAGACGAGTGCCGCATGTCTGGCGATAGTAGCCCCAAATGTGATGGAAAGATCAGAGCTATCGAAGTTGAGGAAAAGGTGGAGCCGGCCCACACCGGAAAAGCGTACCTCGCCACGCACCTATGCGGCTGGAATCGTAGGCATGGTTGGCTGCATTCAACCATCTTGAGAGATTACCCGAAAGCTGCGTCACCCAGTGGTGCTTGAGAGCTATGCGGGCATACGAGACGGCGCTTCGAACACTGGAGAAACGATGCAGTTTGACAGAGTTTGTTGGATATGTTACCCTGACGACGCGGGATGATCCACCGCCCTTAAAATATAATGAATACCGAACAAGCGTGATCAGCATGCCTGGCGGTCTTTACGCGTACCTGGAAGCGCTAGACGGTGCGTGGGAAGCCTATACACTCCGCGACATGTACACCAATGAGGAGGGGGAGCACGCTGAAGGATCGAACAATTTGGCGTACTACGCAATGGATACGCAAACAGCGTCCTGACGCACCATCCGGCGCATACGGTGTATGGCAATTTTTCGCGAAGAGAGCTGCGACACACTGCTGCGGGATGATCGCATCGGAAAGCATATCAGCGTGCAGATTATCGGTGGTGATATCGATGAGTTCGATATTGTAAAAGAGTGGTGCGATCTTGTACTACCAGCCGATTGTAATCAATAAATATAAATAAATAAAAAAAAACCTATGTACACAGAGTAGCATGAGTCGTATCTTTAACCCTACACGGCGACGGCGAGATGCTGATGCAGCCTCGAACGGTGTTCGTCAGCAGATCGCTGCAGCTCCCGGCGCAACACCTCTATACCGTTTTTCCCATATTAGGGATACACAATGTTTTGGAACTGGCAAATGAGCGAGCAATAATAGCTATATATATTTTTACGATTAAAATGTTTTATCCGATTTTCGACTGATAATGTACCTATAAGGAAATCGTCACATTTTTTTGCTGATTCAACTTTTTCGCATAGTCTTGTTATAGGATGTAGTCCGTTTGTTTTGAAATTAATATCGCATCGCTTGTAAGATGTCCGCGGACTAGACGTATCGTGTTTTAGTTCGTATCACGCCGTCGCGGCAGATAGGCTGATCACTTACAGCAATCACCAGCGTTAAGCAAAAAAAAATGTCATCTTTGGGGAATATTCGCGACTGTATTGGCGATTTCGTCAAGATATGCCGCTTGCATACCCCTAAAAACTCGAGATTATTCTCATCGGTGTGGTGTCGTGAGTTAAGATATTTCGGTTCTCGCACGCTAACGCGTAGATTAAAAAGTGTATTTTCTCATTGTACTCTGCGTGTGCTAGCTAGGGGTCACGAAAGTGGATATTTCAAGAACGATCCGTACATACTATCGCTAGCCGTAGCATGTATCAACAAACGCGGAGTGCGCGATAGTCATATCACCAAGGCTATTATAGCCGACCACCTGTTCCACGAAGGTATGTGTTTGTCATTTACCAGTAATAGATCCTAAGTAAATTGCTTTTTAAAAAACTTAATAAATTTTACAAGAATTGACGCGATTTCGCCACGAAGGCGGTCCCGAGGAGGAGTGGCTACTAGGGTGCCTCGATCATATAGAGGAGGTTTATCCGGAGCCTAGGACAAGCACAGCGACGGTGACACAGCTTTCCAACGGTAAAACATGCGCTTTAAAAAAAAAAAAAAAAAAATGTTACGGCTAATTCGCATTTTTTTATTAAAAAAGTGGAAGGTCCATCGACAGCTCTGGACATACAAATGGCGGAAGAAGAAGAAGAAGAAGAAGAAGAAACAACTCGCGATACATGGGGTATGTGTTAAACACCGTGGGAAAAAAAAAACGAGGCAGTCTTCTTCATAATTTTTTACAGACGACCTCATGGCAATAGCATCGGCCGGTAACAGCGACGACGACGACTCCGATGACCATGTTGGTGATGACCGCTCCACCGTTTCCAGCGCTTCTAACGTTCCCGGCCAATGTAATAATGATAAATTTACAGACACAGCCCAAAACTTATCTGTGCGAAAATAAAAAGTAAAAAAAAGTTGTAGATCCGATCGAGGCTGCTGGATACAACGACCACAACCAATTTGAAGAACCCCTTATACAGGGTAACCTGCCGTCCTCGCAGGAGTACGACGACGTGGAAGAGCCTGTACTATGGGTTCTTAGGAACGGCGTGTACGAAGCGGCGGATGCCGATGAAGCGGCCGAGGTATTAGCGAAGCTTAATGAGACCCAAAACACCGAGGATACCCTCGAAGAAGGTAACGTGTAAAGAGGTATTCTTTAGCAGTTAACTTCTTTTTTGTGGAATTTGCTAACTTTGAAAATGTAGGGGGTGATGAAATCCTGTTAGACGCTGTATTCTCATACATGGGGTCGATGTTTAATCCTCGTGAGGAATGAGAAGTCAGTATGAGTCGAATACTCTTTCTTTTTTGTTTAATTACCGAAAAATAAAAAACTCTTTCTCGAAACGTTAGATGCGGGGGATGCCGACGTACTCAATCAGACTGGCGGGGACCCCTTCTTCGGTCGCAGAGAGTCGACGACGAAGACACCGATGGCGACGAGGGAATTATCGATAATGACGTGTTACTACCAGGGTATAGGTTTACCGTGCAATCCGAATCGACGCGCAGTATAAAGCAGTTTCGTTTAGATAGTCGCGAAATAACAATGGCTATCCGGCGGCCGCCCGAAGATCCTGATACGAATACGGTATCCTGGCTGCAGGGAGCGGTCAGAGATATACACGCGTACCTCACAAGTTCGTGTACAGCGCAAGATTATATAGGGTTGACGATCAATTCAGACAGTTTTGCGTGCGGGGCTGCGTGGCTGTCGTACAAACAGCTCGCGATTTTCTTTAAAACGATGTGTGGGGTGTAATATCGTCCGTCGCACAGAGCGCCCAAGCGTTCCAAGTAGATAGATCTTTTGTGATCGAATCGTGTATAGTCACAGTACCGCGGGGTACAGGTCGCGTGCGACTAGCGCACGAGTTTGTAAAAAAACACTCTATACTTAGCATCATAAACACCGATAATCTCTGTCTGCCTAGATCGCTCGCTGCAGCGATCGTTCACGCGGATCGCGGGGAAGTCCCTCCCTTAATTACGATTGGATACACTCTTATGCAACGGGAGAGACTAGCGAGCCTGTCGTTTTACACTACGACGCGATACGGCGTACTCCGTTTCACGACGAAGTGACGCGTTCAGAATCGAAAACGTGTAAACCGACAGAGCTTCAAAAAAGGCGGCGCGACGGTCGTTTCGGATCTCTGCCATACGGATTTATGTAGCTAATATACCAAAAAAAAATGTACGAATGTATATATAAAACACTGTATGATACTAATAATAAAACGCTTTTATTTGAAAAACTAAAAAGCAACTTTTTTATCGATATAGCTCCGAAGGCTCTACCAGGCCGTCCACGTTATTTGTTTTCTTTTTCAGCGGCGTTTCGGGCAGGCTAGCCATGCACGCTGGCTAGCGATACGGTTGACGCACATACATTCCAACGATTAGTTTATAGGGAGGCGATAAGCTCGCCCGGGCGAGGGGCTGCTAAGAGCTAGCACGCGCGCGCGACGTACGAGGCTCACGCCTGTCGCGCGCCAGCCGCGGACAGGCCCCGCGATAGAAGGTGGGAGGTGTGTAAAAGCCAGTAGACTCTTTGACAGTATATTCGTAAAGAGCACCGCCAAATACCTTCATTTGACGTAATGGACACGCGATGGAAGCATCCGTGGACGTCGATGGTCTTTGGCCCCACGGGGTGTGGAAAGACGTTTTTCGTAAAGAAATTCCTACGGTTCATCGTGAGCTTCGCGCGCATTCTCTTTTATTATGCACAGTGGCAGGAGGGGTACAGGGAGTACGGGAGGGCTATAGAGTTTCACGAGGGACTGCCACAGAATACCGATTACGGCAACGACCCGCACCCGAAACTCGTCATCATCGACGACCTCATGAAGGAATCGTCCAATAACACGGTGGTCGATCTTTTCACCAAAGGCAGCCATCATAAGAATATCAGCGTTGTCTTCATCACGCAGAATCTCTTTCATCAGGAGGCCGGGTAGCGCGATATCTCGTTGAACGCCAACTACATCGTTGCATTTAAAAATCCGTGCGACAGAGCGCAGATACAGCATCTTGCAAGGCAGGTGTTTCCTGAAATTCCACGCTTCATACAGGAGGTTTACCGCGATGCCACGACCCAACCGCACGGTTATTTACTACTTGATTTGAAGCAATCAACCCCCGATAACTGCCGCTTTCGCACGTGCGTGTTTCCTTTGGACCCATTCCACTACGTGTATGTACCGCGAAAGAGTATAAAGGGCGGGCACACCGATCGACACGTACCAGTCATTCGGTTGTAATTGTATCCAGCGCACGCTGCTCTATAGGGCGGAAACACGCCACAGTGTTGAAGGCTATTTGTCATCTGGATAGCAAGCAACGGGGTACTTTGTTACGAGCGGCCGATCCGCGGCTCGTCAATGTATATGCGAATGCGCTCTGAATATTCTTCGCGGTAACGTGAAGCAATGGCTTTAATCCACGACTAAGCTTAGTATTAAGTTCTTGACTTAGATCATTGTACGCCAAACAGCAGTAGTCCAGGTATGGAAAGATGAGCGTAGCGATAAGTTGCATACGTAGTTGCAGGCTGAGGGAATCTTTTTGCGACTTAAGTTGCCACAGCGTCTTGAAGATTTTATTAGAAATGCCCGATATATGATCCCTCCAGGACAAGGTATTATTAATTGTCATTCCAAGGTACTTAATTTGAGTGCAGTATGGCACTTCGCTTCTTCCTACTCTAATCCTGGGGAGTGTTTCCAGATTAAGGTCATTAATATATTTTGAGCTGCCTATGATTATGGATGATGTTTTACTAGTATTCAGAGACAGCATATTTTAATCCACCCATTCACTGATTCTGTTGACATCCTCGTTAACGGAAGCAACTCCAGCACGCAGGTCAGACGGTTTGCATTTGAGGTAGCTGTGGAAATCATCAGCGTATAACATATGTTTACAATTTACAAGCACAGAGGGGAGATCATTTATAAATGCAGAAAAAAGTAAGGGGCCTAAGACTGAACCTTGAGGGATTCCAGAGAGAATGTCAGCCCATGCAGATTGTTTTCCATCTTGCTCACGTACCGCTTGTCAGCGCCCAATGAGGTAAGATCTAAACCAATTTAGTCCACTACATGATAAATTCATTCGTCGTAGTTTGGCTAGCAAAAGGGAGTGATTAACCGTATCAAAGGCCTTGCTTAAATCAAAAGATACTATAATCGTTAGCTCTCTATTGTCAATAGCTAGCCTAATATCATCAGTGATTAGTAGTAGAGCAGTTTGCGTGCTAAAATTTTTGCGGAAACCTGATTGCATAGGGTCAAGAAGCTGATTGCTGAATAAATATGTGGATAATTGAGTATGTACTATTTTTTCAATAGGTTTCGAGAGTGCGCATAAGATCGAGATGGGCCGAAATTGATCGTAGGTTGATGCATTCGGCATTTTGGGAAGAGGGCAGATGATCGAATCTTTCCACGCCGAGGGAAACTCACCATGTGTTAAAGAGAAGTTGTAGATGTTCAATAAGATGGATGATATTCCAGGCCAAGCAAGATTAATATAGCTAATGGGTATATTATCGGCCCTTAGCATTGGTTTTAGAGTAGAACATAACTTTATTAAGCATATCTAGGATAATATAGTGGAAATGGAAATCTTTATCACTAAATGGTATAACATTAGACAATTCAAGATTCATGCGAGTCGCAAGCGTACCAGGCTTGAAAACACTGGCGAAGTAATTATTGAATCTATCTGTAGACAAATTACACGGTATATCATGATGTTTTCTTTTTACTAAGCCTAACTCGTGAAGTTGCGTCCATACCAGTTTGGGGTCTTTTAAATTTGCAAACATATCACGGTAGTATGCCATTTTAGCTTTTTTAATTAAGGCTTGGACTCTGTTTCGCAAAAGTTTGAATTTAGAGAAAATCTCAGTATTCCTAGAACGCTGGAATGCTTTACGCATACAATCTCTGTCCCTGATAAGTGATTTTATTTTCGAACAGAGCCATCGAGCCGGTGAACGTCGCACTCGCACGAGACGCTCAGGAGCCATAATATCAAGTGCCGATAGAATATTTCCATTAAGAGCATATATTTTGTCATTTATGGTCATGGAGGATGTCGTTTCCCAATCCATTTCGCTTAGAATATTCGCCAAAGTGTCTTTGTTTAGATTTTTCATGCCCCGGTATACAAACTCACGTGGACTTTTGCGAGGTACAGAAAAGGCAAATGAAAAACTGACTAAATCATGCGAAGACAAACATGGTAGGGGAACTTGCTTGTAATTAGACACTTTGGTTAAATCATCGACAATGCATAAATCGAGCCATATGTGGCTGGTCTCAGTGTGATGTGTGGGCAGAGAAGGGACAATAGACAATCCTAAGCAGAACGCCAATTTTTTAATGTAGATGCTATCAAATGAATCTGAACAAAGATCCGCGTTAAACTCACCTGTAACGATCATATTTGTATAAAGGTGAAACGCAAGAGAGCATCTTCAAAATCAACCATCCCTCCAGTTTTTGGAGGCCTATATACTACGGCAAACAGAAGCTTGCCATTTTTAGCGCCTGAAATCTCAATAATTAAGTATTCAGGTCGTCCAGAATAAAGATTTGGGGAACACTCCAAAATTTTTGTAGCTAGGGGAGAGGAGACGTAGATGGCAACACCACCCCCATTTCGTCCATGCCTATCGCATCGCAAGATATTATAGCCAGCTAGCGCAACGCACTCATTAGTAATATGAGGCTTAAGCCATGACTCTGAGACGCCGATGACGTCAGATTGGTGACGCCTGACATATTCTCGGAACTCTATTATGTGTCTGGGAAGAGATTGCGCATTGACATGGCATATATTCATTTTACGCGCCATTTAAACGAGCGGAATAGTTGAGCAGTAAAAGGCCGAGTGAACCGATTGCTTTGCACATGCATAAGTGGACCTCCACCTCCGAAAAATTAACTCTTACAATAATAACAATAATAACTGTTAAAAATGAGTTTGCTACATGTCATTAGTATCTAACAGTTGGTCGGCCTGATCGTGCGTCATGAAAAGAGCCGAACAGCGCTCGGGTATCATCGGTACCTCGAAAAGCTCCCTGTCGAATATAGGTTCGAGAGACTCTAGTCTAAATCGTCGTCTCGTCGAAGCCACAGGCTAAAGACCAATAAAGAGAATTTAATTTGTGTTAAACCGGTTGTTCTTATTTGTTCCTCCAATCTCCTCACTGTCCACGCGGCCTGACAAATATTCAACAATAACAATAAAATAATACACAGAATAAACTGATATGCCCGACCAGCTAGTTGCTATGACACGGGAATGTCACTTAGGCTTTCTAATGTTAGCACTGGTTCGCCATCTCTCACGCGCACATATAGTTTTTGTGTTTTTAACCCATAAGTATTTAATCGCTTTATTTTTTGTGCTGCTCTGGCTGAGGTGAAGATTTTCCTGAAGTAAGGAGTCAAAGGCTCATTTAAGTACATCGTGGAAGCATCGTTGTTCATCCATCCGATATGACGGGTGGTGAGATTCCGGTACTTCTTTTTCTTGGCAGCTACTAGTTTGTCCTTAAGTAGTTTTCGTGCGAAGTTGACTACAATTGGTGCGGGAACAGTGTTACCTTCACGCACCCGAGGAGTTCCAGCCCGATATATGTTGTCGATATCATTTTCACTGATGTTGACGTGCAGAGCCTTCCCGATGGCGTATATAATTTCCTGAAGTTTTTCTTCCTTTTGGTGCGGAATTCCAGCAATTTCAAGTCTATTTGCACAGCAGGCCTGTTTGAGCTTTTCATTTTCAAGTTCCAAGTTGGTAACTGTCCGCTTAAGGGCGACATTTTCAGCCGACACCACTTCCATCTGCGTGATAAGTTGGGCTGTGTGTGCATCAATTCCCGATAGCTTGTTGGTGATCTCCCTCATGGACTCATGGCAAAACACCAGAGATTTTTCAAGATTGGCTAACTCTTCTTTATGGTTTTTTTTGAAGTCCTTAAGATCCGTAGCAATTGTGGCCATGAGATCATACAGCTCGCGAGTGGTTGGCACACCAGCTGTATCTTGATTGCTTATCCCATCCTCCATGCTGGATGTAGCTCCTAGTTTTCGATATCCACAACTGTTACAGTTACCGACAGAGGAGAGAAATTTATGGCACTTAGGGCAATTAGCCTGAGGCGACATCTCAGTATACACGTTATATATACAGTATACACGTTTTCTTGTTAGTGAGGAAAGATCAAAACAGATACAAATTGCGCTAGGTCACTTTCAATATACACTATGCGTCGACTCTAATGCGCAGTAGACTCAGTGGCAGGCACAGGCCAATTACAAATTGCACATTAATGCAATAATACAGAACACCACCGATGTTTTAGTCCGGCAAAAAGGGCCTACCACTGGGACAGCTCCGAACAGCTCTTAAGAGACCATAAATTCAAAAAAGAAAAAAACGAGCACCACGAAACAAGGCAAGAAAACCCGCACTCCAAGCAACACGTTCGCCGCACATTCCGCACACCAGAGAGAGAGAGAGGAGAGGGAGAGAGAGAAAGAGAGAGAGGGAGTGGGAGAGGGAGAGGGAGAGTGAGCGGGAGAGGGAGAGAGAGAGAGAGAGAGAGAGAGAGAGAGAGAGAGAGAGAGAGAGAGAGAGGGAGAGATGGAGCACCCCAAGAAGATGGTTCTCATTCCTCAGGAGAGCGTGGATACAGTGCAACACCGTACGATGCCTCATACACACCACTAGCACCAGCAGGGCATCGACACCGTAAACACTGTGCAAACCCTTGGGAATTCCTTAAGAAGATTAGACGCATCAATGAAGTAGATCCTACACTTGCCGAATTTCATTGACGATCGCGAAAAGTGGAAGATGTATAATCAGGTGCTGCAGCGCTATCTACACTTTATCGAGGACCTACGAAATAATGTGGACGACGACAGGCGCGCCGATAACGGTGACAAGAAAAAAAAAATAACAATTCTGCGGAGGATAACGCCAGGAGCTCGACTACCGATGATGACGATGACATCATCGCCAGTGTGCCCCAAAAGTACAGGACTAAGACGAGGCTCTTACTACGCGGGTTGCGCAACGCTGGCTCACCACGCATCTCCTGGAGTAAACAGGGCATTACGCGTATCGGCGGAACCGTCGTGCAGGACGCCAACATCGTGGATTTAATCAACGACGCCATGCGTGAGAGAAAAACGGCGAGACCGGCGGGGAGCCGGCAGTTTGCACAGTTCCTCCGTACTGCTGGTATACCGCGCGAATTTATCGGTAATCAGCGTCTATCGAGGGAGGCGAGCAACACGATTTCTCTCGGTAATCAGACACCACGCCGTGTAACAATCGTACCGTCCCCTACCGAGACAACGCAGAGCTCGTCTACAGAGGAGGAATTTGGCGAGGAGTTTCAGGAAGTGTTTAGAGATTCCGGGGAAGAAGAGATCGTGGGGAAAAAATATACGCGGTCCGTATCGGCCAGTACAGCCAACGATACCGAGAAAAAGAAAAGAGTAGAATGGTTAAGGCTGGCGTGAAACAGAAGAAGAAAGCGGGTGATGCCAGGCTTCTGGGGCGTCTTTATTACACACTAGCAGAGCCGTCTTCGTACGCCGGTATCGGTAACCTCGAGCGAGCGGCTAGGGGTAGGGTAAAGCGAGATTCCGTCGTACGTTGGTTAGAGGCGCAGGACGCATATACGCTGCATAAGCCCGTGCGTCGTACGTTTCAGCGCTGCTTTTACACAGTCCGCAATATCGATGACGTTCGAGAGGCCGATCTTACACACCTTCGCTCGTTGAAGAAGTACAACGATGGTTACACGTATATCCTTGTAATAATCGATGTACTCAGCAAATACGCTTGGGTCGAGCCTTTACGCGATAAGACCGGTGCGACGGTAGCCGCGCCATTCCGGAGGGTTTTGGCACGTAGTAAGAATAGGATAGCCGTGTACCTACAAACAGACAAAGGTAAAGAGTTTACCAACGATATACTGCAGCGTCTGCTCGAGGAGCTCGGCATAGGATTCTGTGCAGCGCGCAGCCCCGACGTAAAGGCAGCTGTCGTCGAACGCTACAATCGTACTCTGAAGGAGCGTATGTGGCGTTACTTTACACATAGAAACACGCGACGGTACATAGACATTCTTCAGAGCCTCGTGGAATCGTACAACAGGACACGCCACTCTGCGATAAGAATGCGCCCAGTCGACGTAACCATGTATAATGCCGCTAAGGCACGTATGAACCTATCCACGCGGTACGCCGCAACGGGTCAGCGTATCCCTAAATACGATGTCGGTGACCTGGTACGCATCAGTAGCGCTAGGAACCCGTTTGCGAAAGGTTACGAGGGGGGTTGGACTCGAGAGATTTTTTAAATCACCCGCCTAGGTATAACGAGGGAACCGCCCATCTACATCTTAGAAGATCTCGCCGGCGAGGAAATTGACGGAACTTTTTACGAGGAGGAGCTCACTCGAGTTCGCAAGGACCTCGCAAAGGACACGTTTCTCGTCGATCGTATAATAAAACGAAGCGGCCGCGGGAAAGCCCAAAAAGTACTGGTCAGCTGGGACGGTTACCCTGAGAAATTTAATTCGTGGATACCGGCGTCCCCCTTAAAGAACAATGAAGGACCAGTTTTATCACGTTCTTCCTAGTAACAGTAGTATGTCGTACTGCCCCGAAAATAAAGCTACCAGTTTTACGACGCAACTACCGTATCAGATCGATTTACACAGGGCACGGTCTGTTGCTTTGGTCGAAATACAGATCCCTATGACCTTTCTTCATGTACCAGCAGCCCTAAAAGACTGGGATCATGTAGGCGTGGTCACCATCCGCACCAAACTGAGGAAGAACCATAAGGAGCCGGTAGTGGGGCTTATGATGACGGGATCTAACGTACCGCACGGTGTTTACGATGACGTAAAGACGCTTGTTGACGAAATAAACGCTACCAGGGCTATGACAGGACGCTTGAAACTAGAGCTCTGTAGAGGTGGTTACGCGAGTGTATCGTTCGTCTCCACCGATAACGATCTAGACGACCCGCACGAGTTGAGACTCTGCCGATCTCTGGCACGCATCCTAGGTTTTACCAAGTCGGTCGTGGTGTCGAAAGCAGAACCCGTTATCATGGCTGATCAGCCGGCTAGCCTGACCAACGCCCTACCTAAGATGCTTTTCGTTTACACCGACGTCTGCGAGCCGTATATCACCGGAGACGTCCAAACGCCCCTGCTTCGCGTGGTTCCCCTGCAGCCGGATAACAAATACGCATACGCTGCCGTAAACGTGCTCTCGTTTTCACCGTTAAAGTATATACCGCTGCTTCGCACGACTTTTCAAACGATCGACATCGATATAAGAGACCAGCTGGGCGAATCTATACCATTTGAATCAGGGACGCTCTCCGTAACACTGCACTTTAAACGGCTGGACTGATGTCTCATTACACCGATTACTACGACTCGCAGATCGGTGGGGGCTATTCCACGAAATTTCGTGTGTTCGCGGGGTCACCGTATCAGCGCGGGCATGGTATCGGTAGCTTTCTCGGTGGTCTGTTTCGGCGCGTGTTACCTTTGCTATCGAGAGGAGCCCGAGCCGTCGGTAAGGAGGCGGTGCGCGCGGGCATGAATATCTTGACAGACGTCAGCGAGCGCGGCGCTCCGCTGAAACAGGCGTTTCGCACCAGGGCTGCCGAATCGGGTATGAATCTTAAACGTAAGGCAGAGGCGAAAATTGACGAGCTCATGAAAGGATCGGGTTATAAAGCTATAAAACGATCGCGCGGTGGCCACTCTATCATCGGCATCGCTGGAAGGAGCATCGCCTCACCCTCAAGAGCTGCTAACAAGCGTAAGAAAAAAAGGAGTACGAAAAGAAAGCTCGCCCCACGTAGAAAAAGAACAAGTAGTAAAAGAATAAAAGCCAAAACCAAGAAACCAAAAAATAGTCGTAGGAGCGGTAGTAAAAAAATTAAGCGGAGCGTGTTGGACATCTTCTCCTGAGCGCTATCTCTATCATGGCTTTCCTACACGCACACTCCTGCGAGTGTATGAAATCGGAGCTCGAGCTCTTTACACTACCGCCGACGCGGACTACCATAGAGAATGCTCAGTGGGTGCACTATAAACCCATCTCATCGCTGACCGATGACTCGCCCATCGAGTTTGTTGTGCCGGGTAACGGCGACGAATATCTCGATCTAGCCCACACCATGCTCAGTTTACGCGTGCAGCTACGATCCAAGGATGCGTTAGCACCGGACGGTCTGAGCAAAGCAGCCCCTGTTAACAATCCGCTACACTCTCTGTTCAACCACGTGGACGTAATTCTTAATCAGAAACTCGCATCGCCGCCTAATAACGCGTACGCTTACAGGGCCTATATAGAGACGCTATTAAATTACGGGCCCACCGCTAAGGGGTCACACCTCTCGAGCGTGCTCTGGTATGAGGACACGTCCGGTCATATGGACGATACAGCGGGCAAGAATATCCCTCAAAAAACACTTACGTGTAAAAAACTACGCTAAGTACAGGAGTGCTGTGCGTTCCTCCAACAAAAAGTATTAAAATCAAATTATTGAGGCCAAGTATTTAAGTCAGTACATGTTTAACAATTATATGATCTAGCACTGGCCCATGATTTTATTTGTGTTTTCAAAATTTCCTATAACGTTTTCGCTACTCTTT
>JARQTH010000494.1:0-19812 GCA_030142595.1 Trachelus iudaicus | reverse complement strand
CGCGAAAGAGTTTTTGATTTGGCCCACTTTGATCGCACGTGACTACTCTAATTTCTAGATTCAGTTTTAACAAGGCGCCAATTACTGAATGTAGCAATTTAAAAAGTGTTTTGGCACATGTTGGTCCGGATGACAAATAGTAGGCTATTGGCATTTTCCACGAATATGTCAATCCACGAACAATGAAAACTAATGCATGTGTAGCCCAATTCTGGCTTCTGCCATGCTCCCCAAAATCTTGGAAACCCTCTGTAAAATCACCCTTATCATTGTACGAAATCCATCGTTTGATAGACATTTCGTCGAATAGTACGACGCATTGCCTTTCAAAACGGGACATGCTCCGCACAACCCCTGTAAAATCTATTAATGACACCTTTGGAAATTCCAGTATTCATATTTAGTGCATTAACCCATTCGCGAATTGATCTTACTGATGGTAATTTAAAGCTCATGCGAATCATGGCTTTATACAAATTGGGGGATCTATAATACATAGCTAGAGATAATTCTTTTTCGTCCTCTTGCCAAGATGAAACTTTCGTATCTAGTTTCATCTGCATGCGAATAAAAATAAAGGGAGCACTACTAATGTGCTTTGAAATTTCGGACAATAATTTTACTCGCGTTAATTTTACGGACTTGACAGAAACTCTCCTGTGCAGTTGCAACCTAGTGCTGCGCAATTCGCGACGTTGGACTCTAAATTTGGAACGCAATTTTTGTATTTCGACATTCTGTACTACTTTCGCTGCAGCATCTGGACGAAGGGCTGAATTATCTGTGGTGTCAATTTGCAAACTAGAACGCGGATTCGCCAAATCACTTTTCGCGGTTTTCGGAACAAAATTCAGTGATTCGACCGTTGCGTTCTCCGAGTGAACTAACAACGGCTCCGGAACGCTATTGTTATCATGCAAATACGGAACAGATTGCGCATTTAAACGCCTCTTCGCCATACTCACGAACGCCTTGTCGGGGAAGTGCCTGGAACATATCCGTCTCTCTATCAGTTGATCGGTTGACAGGTCCATCAGGTCATCGTTTCCGCTTCAGCATATCCACTCAAGGCATCTGGAAAATTATGCTGTTATTGGCTGTTCATGGGAGAGCATTGATATTCGTCTGTAAGAAATTTGAAATTGTCATATCTGAAAACTGAGGCTATGTACAGAATGATCCAGTAATCATTAACACCTGTAATATATTCGAAACTATTGTAGTTACAGCAAAATTTGTCCAATGGAAGTTACAAGGTGGAGAAATTGCCTTCTTATAGTGATATTGAATTTTACAGCTGGTCTAGGAGCTTTGGAGATATCAATCTCAGCTTAATTGTTTCAAAGGAATTGGTATGTATGTCATTCATCCCGCTGTATGACAACAGCTTTAAAACAAACAGAATGATATGGTTCACCCTCAATAACCGTAATTCATGATCGTTCTACTTATTTTAAAAGCTACTTTCATAACATAACATGGAAAACATATAAAATGATTCCTAAGGTACTAGTCTACTTTAGAATTTTCAAAAAATCGATTTTTCTTTTTTTGCATTTTTTAACACCATAGACCTTTATAAATCACCTCCTAAAATATTTTTTAAGAAATTCGAGTTCTAACAGTATACAATAACTGAAAATGTGCGCGCACTCTCAGCTGTATGCAGTTGTTCACGCGTCACTTTAAACGCCTTTTTCTCGAAATTACTTTTTTCCAAATGGCCAACAGTTAATCTCTGGAACTACTGAACCGATTTTAATAAATCTTGGCGCGTTTTGTTTATTTACATGTCTTGTATGAAAATTCATTACAATTTGGCCAAAAAATGAAAATATAAAATTTTAGCAAGAAAGAAGTAATCAAAATACAGGCCGATTTTTCATTTTTTTTTTTCTTAAAAATTTGTCTTTTTTAAAGGATTTTTTAGTAACGGAGGGTCAATTGTCACGTAAAAAACTTTTATCAAACCTTTCTTTTTAAGATACCATTTGATTTTTTTGCTTCGGATTTGCTGAACCTGAGATTAACTGTCAACCGTGAAACAACATTTTTTTAAAGGCTCAACTTCCGCGCTTTCTGGATATTTTTGAAAAATGAAAATTAAAAAAACTAAAATTATTGATATTTTATAAATATTAATTAATATTTTTAAACAATTTTATATTTATTCCTAATAAATGAACTGGGAAAAAAAATTAATTTAGTTTTTTTGGGCCTCCTAAGGTAGACTAGTACCTTAAAGGTGCGATGGTCTACATATTGTGACGTACTGGGCCCCGAATGAAGTCCAGGGTCTGCTCAAATTA
This sequence comes from Trachelus iudaicus, assembly GCA_030142595.1. Lineage (NCBI taxonomy): Eukaryota > Metazoa > Arthropoda > Insecta > Hymenoptera > Cephidae > Trachelus > Trachelus iudaicus. The sequence continues at coordinate 17,503 of JARQTH010000494.1, read as the reverse complement.
GCTATCGCGAAACCGGAGGGGGAGGAGAACGAAAAAAGAAAAGGGAACACGGGGTATGATAGAAAAGAATATAATTAACAAAAGATAAGGCAAAGTGATACAAGAAGAAAACGGAAAATAAACAGGCGACGCAAACGATCGAACAAAGGTAATTAGCGCAATAATCTCCGGGAAATGCACTGGGGTTTAAAGGGACTCGAGTGAAGAGGGGGCTCGGGGGAGGGGAGGACTGATAAGTGCTAAGACGGATGTAAACAAGGATTGGGCGCCAGCTACAGTTTCGGTGTAGCACCGACGAGTGACCGTGGGAGGTCTTCGTATATTTACGAAACAGGGAATGGCTAGGCTAGCGGTGGGAGAGGTGAGGGGGACTCAGGGAAGAAGGTTCCCGAATGCGATAATGGCTACTTACAATACCTCGGTTCTATTATATTCCGAAACGTCGTTGATGCCTTTTTTTATAATAAAGTAATAAATAAAATTAGAAAAAAATTGTGATTTGGTTTGATTTTTTTTACCTTCAGCGTGCAGCCCGTACGACTTTTGAGGAGATTGGAGCGCTTCACGCCGGTCAATTCCGTACTAAATTTTTAAAATCGTTTTTGCAAATTTAATGCATTATGTAATATTGGTGGAGTGTCATTTGCATTACTAAATGTGTCCTTACTCTCGAGAAACATTAATGCTGGTTGATTTGCAAGAACATTAACTAATTAACGTTAAATTTCGAGAAGGTATGTTTTCGTTGAGTCTTTTCAAAGAATAACCTGTAACTTTTCACCGTTTTAAATGCGGGACAGCTTGTTCTGTTTCTCGAACGATGCTCTACAAATTCATCGTCTAAATATTGAATAGTTCTAACCTTTTAAAAATGAAAGCCTGTTGTTTACCCAGTGAAAAAATTTCTTTATAAACAAATGGCTATAATTATTAAACAGTTAATGTTGTCAAATATCTAGGCGGTGAATTGGTAAAGGATTACTTAAGAAACGGAATGAGGCATGCCTCACTAAACTCGGTAAAAAATTACAGATTATTCTTAGAAAATAATTGAAAAAATAATTGAATATGAATCAGGTAATATTATTGTAAATTGATCGCTCTGAATGTTTCTATGGGTTATGGGGACATGTTATAATATAATACAAATCACCCTTCACTGCAATCAATTAATTCATAAAACTTTGGAAAAACGATAAAAAATATTGTGCACGGATTTGACCGATGGGAAGCGCTTCAACCTCCTTAATACGTTGTATTTAGAGAAAAATCGTAACGTCCAGAAGCAGAAAAAAAATACTTCCGACGGAGAGTTTCGAACCACAGATCTCTGACCTCCCAACCCAATGTCTTGCCTATGGACCAGCATCACGTACTTGAAATATTTTCTTCGAAATTTGTATTTGCCTAGTTAAATCGTTTGCTCTACCGCATAATTGACAGATAAACCATATGCACGATTTTCCTTTAAATACATTTGTACGTTCATCTTATCTAAATTATTAATAAAAACAAATGAGAAGCTGCCCTAAAAAAACTAAGGTAAGGTCTACAACAAGTACCACATAGGTATTTAAGAAAATGATTTGATATTTATTTATGTGCACTTGCATATGTGATCTACAATCTGAAAATATACATTCCTAATAGAAAGCAATAAGAATTATAACACTGAAATTCGTATCTATTATATAATCTTTGATATACGCCATAAACCCTATAATTTCCCCATCATTAATTCTATTTAGAATGTTGTTCGTGTTATTAATGTCACTCGGAACAAATGGTGCTCGTTTCCCGCATACAATTTGCGCGTGCGCGCTACAGTCTCTTTTAGTACAAATCCCGACTCATAGACAGCGCCACAAGATAGCTTGGTGTGGGTTCAATCGCTACACGGGTACACCCAAAGATAAGTTATACTTCACTCAATACTTCATTCTCGTTTCTCCCAATATTACAGGTAAGGTGTCGTTTTAGAGGAAGGTTAAGGACTGTCCCTTTGTGTGGAAGAAGTTCTACTCCTTCTCCGTTACGAGGACGCCACTGCTGTGGGCCCACTAAACCCTGATTGGTCCACCACTCGCTGGCCGCCACGCTGCTCCCCCTCCAGCGACGAACTCTGGTTCGGCGCGGATTTTGATTGGCTTTTTCTCTGGTAGGTGCGTAAATTCGCTGGCCGTACCACTGGTGGTAGAGTCAGCTGAGGATTGACAGGTTCCGTCGTGACAGGTGGTGATGTCCTTGAGCCCGTTGTCTTCCTTGCTGCCGGTAGTTGTTGCCCTTGTGGCTCTTCTTGTGTAGCACATGACTCATTGAGGGTGAAAGCTGGTTTCAGCCGCTTTATGGAGACGTTGACTGCCGTCTGACCAATCTGAATGCGAAAAACCTTGTCGTCGACGCGCTGCAAAACTTGGAAAGGTCCTTCGTAAGCAGGTTCTAGCGGTCTTTTCGTCGCCTCCGTTCTCAGAAGTACGTGTGGGCAGCTGAAAAGATCTTTATGAACGAACAAACTTTTTTTATTGTGGTGTGCTGTTGGAGTTGGCCGTAAGTTCGCCATGTATCTCCGGAATTTGTCAGCAAAGATCTGTGGACCAGATGCATCCAGATCGTGGTAGATTAGTTCTCCGGGTATCCTAAGCGTCGTCCCGTACACTAGTTCTGCGGCCAAGCTTTTGATGTTCTCTTTAAATGCCGTCCTCAATCCTAGAAGTGCAGTGGGTAACGACTCCGTCCAGTCCCGCTTGTTGTGACAGCCTAATGCCACTTTTAGTGAGCGGTGCCACCGTTCTAGAATACCGTTGGTTTGGGGATGGTACGCTGTTGACCTCCTCTGTTCACATCCGAGGAGGTAGGCTAAAGCGTTGAAGGTCTGCGATTCAAGCTTGGCTACCTTGGTCTGTGATGATGACTTCTGGCGCACCAAATCGAGCGACCCAGTGTGTGTAAAAAGCTTCACTTATGGAGTCGGCTGTGACCTCTCTTAGTGGTACTGCTTCAGGCCAACTCGTAAAGCGGTCTACCATGGTTAAGCAGTATTTAAAGCCGTTTGCTGGTGAAAGCGGTCCCACTACATCTAAATGTACGTGCTGAAATCGTTTCCCTGGAACCGAAATATGTGTGTCTTCACTGCGGTTGTGGCGGTCTACTTTGTTGAGTTGACAAGGCAAGCATGTTTTAGCTCGATTCAAAATGTCCTTCTTCATGCTTGGCCACACAAACCGCTGTCTGACAAGGAGGCTCGTAGCTTTGCCGCTTGGATGAGATAAGTTATGACACATATCGAAAACGCGTTGGCGCAAGGATTCCGGGATGTATGGTCGGGCTGTGCCCGTAGAGACGTCACAGTAGACCGTCTTCTCTGAACCATCGATGCGTAATGGTTGTAACTGAAGTGCTGTGCAGGACTTAAGGAAATGAGGCAGCTCCTGATCCTTCAGTTGTTCTTCTGCTAGCTCGTCTGTGTCCGTGATAACTGACAACGTGATGGCCTCGATCCTGGAGAGCGCGTCTGCTACCGTGTTGGCATTGCCTTTTATATACTGGATATCGGTAGTGAACTGAGCAATAAGATCCAGTTGTCTTAATTGGCGGGGTGATGCCTTCGCGGAGTTCTGCTGGAAGGCATACGTGAGCGGTTTGTGGTCTGTTCTGATTCGTAGATTCTGGCCTTCCACCAAGTGTTTGAAATATCTCACTGCTTCAAAGGCTGCCAGGAGTTCACGATCATAGGCGCTGTAGTTTAGCTCACTTCCATGTAGCTTTCTGGAGAAGAACCCTAGCGGCTCGGCCTGGTGTCCGATGACTTGTTGGAGGACTGCACCGATTGCCGTATCAGAGGCATCCGAAGTAATGACGAAGAATGCGCCTTCTCGCGGAAACGCCAGAGATGCCGCTTGTGACAGGCTCTGCTTGCATTTCTCAAAGGCCTCTTCTGCTTGCTTTGTCCAGCGGATGGGCCTCTTGTCTTTCTTCTTACTCTCTTTCAGATAGTCATGGAGTGATGCTTGGATGCTTGCTGCATTTTTAATAAATTTTCTGTAAAAATTTACCATTCCCAGGAAGCGCCTCAAGCCATCTATTCTTTGGGCCTGGGCATGTTTGCTATTGCCTGAACCTTGTCTGGAAGGGGTTGGGTACCGGCAGCATGAATCTTGTGTCCTAGGTAATCCACCTGTGCCTTGACGAAATGACATTTCTCCGTATTGATAGTGAGGCCATAGTCCTTGAAACGTTGGAAAACTTGGCTGAGATGCTCTAAGTGTTCCGTTTCATTTCTTGAGGCGATCAGCAGGTCGTCAATGTAACAATGTGCAAAGGTTAAATTCCTGAGGACATCATCCATAAATCTCTAGAACGTTTGTGTCGCATTGCGTAGACCGAAGGGCATCATGGTGAATTCGTATAAACCAAATGGAGTAGTTACTGCTGTTTTGGGTATGTCTCTTTCGGCCACCGGAATCTGGTAGTACGCCCTTTTAAGATCGATGGTTGAGAACACCTTCATACCTCGCAAGTCACTAGTAATGTCATGTATATGGGTACTTGTCAGGAACTGTTGCGGCATTAAGTCTTCGGTAATCCCCGCAGGGTCTCCAATCTCCAGACTTTTTCCGTTCCATGTGAAGAGGGCTTGCATAGGGGCTTTTGGATGGGCGGCAGATTCCTTGCTCGATCATTAGGTTGAGCTCAGCTCTTGCAATCTTTAGTTTTTACGGATCTAGTCTCCGCGGACGTTCGGCCACTGGCGGGCCCGTCGTTATTATGTGATGTGCAACTTGGTGCTTAGCTTGCACATTTGCTTTCCTAGGAGTAGTGATTTCTGGATATTGTGCCAAGAGTTTGTGAAGCGGGTTTCCGTTGTGGATAGTTGCTATGCTAACGGTTTGTACGGATACTTTCCCTGGAGTTCGGTGGTTAGAGTCCATGTCCACAAGGCATTGATTTCTGAGGTCGACCATAAGGTTGTGGCTCTTGAGGAAATCAGCTCCGATGATCGGTTGCTCTACATCTGCCACACAGAACTCCCAGTGGTAAGGTCTGTGCAATCCCAGCTCCAGGGATAGGACTCTGGTCCCAAATGTCCTGATCGGAGTGCCATTTGCAGCATACAATTTGAAATCGGTTGCCTTGTCTGGTCCTTTACAACTCCCTCGTGGTAAGACTGACACTTCTGCCCCCGTATCGATAAGGAAGCGTAGACTATTGGACATATATGCCATCTTGCACGTTCGGATTCCCTAAAGATGGTAAGCAATCGATCCTTCAGAACTTGATACCTGTTGGCTTCTGGGGGATCAGTGATCAGGTCCGACACGTGGTCTACAGTCTGTGCATCCAGAGCCAGAGCCGTGCGTCTGAACTTTGTACGGTCGCTGGTGATACGTTCGGCTTCGAAATCCATTTCCATCAGCGCTATCCATGCCCTCACATTGTTCTTATTAAACGGAGGTGATTTGGCTGCCCGGCAGGTCAGGATCTCGTTCGGCAATACTTCTTCTTGTTGCGGCGCATTTTCTGGTGCGGCTTGTGCCATGGTGTCACTTGTGCTTTCTTCTGTTCTAGGTCCAACTGCGTCGGAATTTGACGGAAATCACGTCGGGGTCACCAATTGTGGGTTCAATCGCTACACAGGCACACCCAAAGGTAAGTTATACTTCACTCAATACTTTATTCTCGTTTCTCTCAACATTACAGGTAAGGTGTCCATTTTAGAGGAAGGTTACGGACTGTCCCTTTGTGTGGGAGAAGTTCTACTCCTTCTCCGTTACGAGGACGCCACTGCTGTGGGCCCGCTAAGCCCTGATTGGTCCACCACTCACTAGCCGCCGCATTGGGTTTTTCGGGGCGCCATCTACCCGCCGGGATTGGAACTAGAATTTTACTATAGTATATGCTTTACATACCCCCACCACGTCCTCGGCACCTCTATACCTATCTACGCTCAACGGTATTACAATATATACTCGACCAATCAAAAACGTGGAACTGCTTCGAGGACCCCCCCGCTAAGGTGGCGCGCCGAAACCAGAGTAAAAATAACACCACCAAAAACAGGCCCATTGGCAATCTCCCTACTCATCTATGGCTTAGTTTCCACCATGCAGAGTTTAAAGTAGAGTTAACCAATCACTTATAGAAGCTGAATGGAATTGACCAATAACGTCTAAACTTTGTGTATACTTGTGCGATGGAAACTAACCCACTTAAATGTAGTGAAAATATGACAAGTGAATAACTGTTAGCCAATCGTTGTGCTTGTCTCTTTTTACCGTAACACGCGATTGGCTAACAGGTATTTACTTTTTACATCTTCACTACATTTGAGTTACTCAATCGACCACCTGATCTACAAGAATGAACCAATTCCAATTATTCCTCACAAGTAGAGAAATCTATGATTTGTCAATTCCTTTAGATCAGTGGCTTCGTTTCCACCGTGCAGAGTTTAAACCGAGTTAACCAATCGCTTATAGGATTCAAATGGAATTGACCAATGAGGCCTCTAAACTTTGTGTAAACTGCACGGTGGAAACTAAGCCAGGAATAATTAAACCGGTTTAAAACCGTCGTGTAAACGTAGTTACTGACGCATCTCCTCGTTGAGGGGACAGCCATAAGGAAAGGTAGGAAGGAAAGATGGTATTCAGTCGTATTTTAGACGTGTGATGTGCTGTGAGATATCATTCCTATCCTCTTCAATTTTGTTAAAAGCAAAATTAAGGAAGGTTTACTGGGTTTCGGCTACGGTTATACGAACTTAAATTGTTTCCTCTTGTATGAACTTTTTCAAAATAATTTGTTAGCGAATGGCACGAAAGAGCGAGGGGTGGAGGGCGTCGTCATATTGGCAACTTGTAACTTTTGGTAAGAAGGAACCAAAAAATAACCGAAGACTGCTCGTTTCTCAATGATAATAATGCCTTGGAATATTATAAATTAATAGTGCCTACGTAATACACCATCAGGTTCGAACTATTTACTGAATCGGGTACTCGTTTACGAGTTTTCACCTTTTTCTGAAAAATGGTAAGTTTCGTTTGACTTCTCTTTGTACTATCTGCCCTAAAGTATTGTATAATTAATGTATTTTATCGTTTTTATGGTATAATGCATACATATTTATTATTATTAAAATATTTCTAGAGTTTCTTTGGATTTGGTCAATCTGCTGATATAGAGATTACTTTGGATGGTGTTGACACCAGAAAGACTGCAGACATTAAGTCCGAAGATGGAAAGAAAGAACGCCACTTATTGTATTACGATGGGGAGACTGTGTCTGGCAAGGTAAGAATCATTAGAATCCTTGCTCTTGTGAAATGCTAATGGAGATGGATAGTCACAATTTAAATGGTGACTGTGGGATAATGTATAGATATGCATTATAAGTTTAGCTTAAAAACAAATTTAAAATTATATGTTTTCAATATTATGTGCATGAATTTAAATTCATTGTAAATTCTTAAGTGGAATGTATTTCTTGTCTTTCTCTTTTTGATTGAACATATATACATTTTTTGCTTTAATTGAATAGTAGTATTTATGTCTGAATGTAAATGGATATCATAACCAGAAATATAGAATTTCTAGCTTAAAACTTTTAAATAACAAAACTTTGTTAAATGTTTTTCATGATCAAAGTTCTTGATAAAATTTATCTCATAAATCATTGATTAAATACTGAAAAAGAAATTCAAATGGACTTCACACATTAAAAATTAAGTTAGTCTTTTTCAGTTTTGGCTTAATTACTGTAAGAAATGTACCAAGATTATGGTTAATTTCATAGAATGTATCGTCATTATTATATTTGTACAAGCATAAGAAAATACATCATACTTTAGATGAATTTACAATGAATTCAAACTAATGCAAACAGTACTGAATACATGTTATGTACTTTTGAATGAAATTAGTTTTTAACTTAAACTTATAATAATGATGATATTTATCTATCCCACAATCATTATTAAAATTATGAATATCCATATCTATTAGCATTTGACAATAGAAAATAAGTTCTTTTTAATCCTGTTATACCATTGTGAATTATTTTTGTTACTGTGGGTAGAAGGAGCAATGAAATTATTCTATATAAAAAAGGAAGTAGGAGAATACAATATAAAATTTATGCTATAGTATTAGAATAAAGGTTAAGAAACACAGGTAGAGTTTAGAAAGGGTAAGACATATGGCAGATAATATATCTATCCTCAGTTGTGTCTTAGAAAAGAAGTTGAGTGAAAAAGTAGTTAAACGTTTTGCTTCTTTGGTGCATTTCAAAGCAGTCTAAAGGAAATATACATTGAAATAAGAAACGTAGTTGAGATAGGAAGTGTAGTTTTGAAAAATGTTTGGACTGAAATTTACAAGAGTATCGAGACAAGGCTCTCTATCTAGCATAATATTTGTTGTACTGTTCTTGATAAATACTGAGGAAAAAAGAACAATTTGGAGGAGTAATAGTGGGTAACAAGTTAGTTAAGGAAGAAGAATTGACAAAGGATATGTTTAGGAAATTCAAAAAATACCTGAAGGAAACAGATGTTATTGTTAATACATAAAAATGAAGCATGCTGTGCTTTCAAAAAGGGACAAAAAGAAAGAAAAAAGAATATGGATAGTAAAGGGAAGACATGAAAGAAAATATATATTCCAAAAGAATGGCAAAGATACTGAGAAATACTGAGATATCTCATAAGGAAGGAAACTAAGATAATAGGATAATTTCAAAAGAAAATTAATGCTTTTTAATTAGTTAATTAAGACTGCACCTTATTATCATTCAAATAAAATGTAAATGAAAATTGTAAACAATAGGATTTTGACAGAGATTCTTTATCAAATCGGAGATGAGCGTAGATTCTACAAGATTAACAATAATTTTCACACCATTTGTGCAAAATTAACAAAGAAATGTTTCCCTTTTTAAATTCAAATTGACGTTGAAATTTTTGAGCCAGATTACTCTTTAAGTTTTTGGTGGTCCTTCTTACTTATTTTTCTACGAACGTGGTATCAAAATGATTGTTAACCTTGCAGAATGTCTCCTATTCCTCCTGTGTGGCAAAGAATCGTTGTCAAAATCCTGTTGTTTTTTATTTTCGTTTACATTTTACGTGCATAGTAAATAAGAGGTCTGGAGTCCCATTAAGCAGATTATTATCTATGCAACATAAGTCTGAGGATACAAAGATCAAATTTTATTAGAATGAATACAAATAAAATTCTTTAAATGGATACTAAACCTGGGCAACTACATTCTGACCGTATATAGTATTGAAAGAGACAAAGAGAATGAAATTGAAGATAATAGTAAGGGAAAGAGCTATTCAAAGAGAAAAACCAGACTAGAAGAAGGAATATAGATAGTGAAGTATCTAAAAATGTTACAGAGTGATACATATGAGGCTTTCAGTGCACAAATCGATTAACTCTATAAAAAAAAAGTTGAGAAATGCGATGAAATAATGTACATTATGACTACATCAAGTGCTTTGACACTTAAATTTAGGATTTTTCAAAAAGTGGAGTTAATCAATTTGTGCACTGAACAGCTCATATATATAAACTGCTAAATGGGAGAAACCCCTGCCTAGCAGATTAAACATGACAGATTTGAATGTATAAAAGTAATGGTTAAGTTAAATTATCCAGATATAATAAAAAGTACATAAAAAGTAAGAAGTGAATATTTACTGAAGTACCTGGAGAAGTAAGGAAATAAAGGAAACCAAAAATTAACAGCAGGATGGATATTTGGCAATGAAGAAAGAGGTAATAGATAGTAGAAAACGGATGAGAAGAGATTGTGTAAAATCTGCTATAGAGAAAAAGAGATATTACAGATTCTGACGTGACTAAAATGGAAATAAAAGATATAAGATAGCGATAAGACACTATAAGACAAATAAGATGGGAATTGAAAAATATTAGCATGATGAGAATATTACGAGAAAAAAGGGATAGGTTGATTAAATGAAGCAGCAAGAATGAGAAAAGAAGTAGTTCAAAAAGTATTTAAATTACATATTATTTGTACCAAAGTCCTATTTCAAGATCGAAAGGTCGAAATAAACGAATTTTATCTATATTTTTGGTACTTATCATTATTTGTAACCTTCTGAAACTTATGAAGCTTAAACCTACAATATAATACATCCACTTTTTGTTGATCTAAAATTTAGTAAATTGTCAGTACTATTTTCTCTTTGGTTTTCAGATAAATTTATAAATATTTGTTCATCTCTTTTCCCCTTCAATTGCATCAATATTATGATTTCTTCCTTTAATTTCATATATATAAGAATTAGTATATTTAATTTATTAACCTTTAAGTACTAAGGCGTGGTGACATAGACTACGCGCCTGGCAATATTCATAGAAAAAGAATAATACCTCAGTACTTAAAGGTTGAATAAACTTTCTGCATTCAGTTTGTCTATGGCCTGATTTATCAAATAATATTAGTTTTACATAAATACTTCTATGTGTTACTTGACGTATAGCTAATAAATGAATAAATTGTTACTGTTAACTGCAAAACTGTTTAAAACATTAGATCTGATTTCAATGCATTGGATATTTATGACCCTACTTTTTAATAAATTATTTAAATGTTGGACTACACATTTTTCTTTGCAGATAAGTATTAGTCTACGAAAGGCTGGCAAACTGGAGCATCAGGGGGTCAAGGTTGAATTTATCGGACAAATAGAGCTGTACTATGATAGGGGTAACCATCATGAGTTTACCAGTCTCGTGAAAGAGCTAGCGAGGCCAGGGGAACTGACCCACAATACAGTATACCCTTTTGAATTTGCTAATGTTGAAAAACCTTTTGAGAGTTACACAGGTTCAAATGTTCGGTTGCGATACTTTCTCCGAGTAACAATTGTTCGGAGACTTAGTGACATTGTTAAGGAACTTGAATTAGTTGTGCATACGCTGAGTTCTTATCCAGACATGAATAATCCTATCAAAATGGAAGTAGGCATCGAAGACTGTCTGCATATTGAATTTGAGTATAACAAAAGCAAGTGAGTGACATTTCTCATGCATTTATCACCGCACGTCATTTTATTTTATTTATAAATTTTATTATCTCTTTTTTCATTAATGTGAATGTTATTGTCAATATTTCAGCATTGGTGACAATCTCGTAAAATTGTATTGTTCAAAGACAAAAGTTAACGAGTATCTTTGTTTCAGATATCATTTAAAAGACGTAATTGTCGGGAAAATATACTTTTTGCTCGTTAGAATCAAAATCAAACATATGGAAATAGCCATTATAAAACGGGAGACAACAGGTTCAGGTAAGCAATTTAATTGTGAATGCAATGTAATAGTTTCAATGAAAAAGGACGGCTAGTTCTCAGTACCCATTATAATATTTTTAGTCTAGATACAAAGGGTTTTAATTTCCTAAGAAGTGATAAAAGCATAAAAATTTGAGGGAACATGTGGAATACATAGAAAAATTAAGTAATCAACTCCTATAGCATCTACTTTATCGACGTGTAGACAACAAAAATTAAAAAAGAAAAAATTCAGGAATCTTTCGTTCAGAATTCTGACCAAATCTTTATTTTATCGTTTACTAATTTTGTCCTATACTATTTTCACATATCTACTACAGTTTGATTAGCGTTCTGAGCGAAGGTCTCGCCGCACCTTTTTAAAATTATGTTAGTTTGTCTTTTTGCATATACGCCGAGTAGGTAGAAGCTGTGGAAAAGTTGATAATTCAATTTGTCTATGTATTCCACATATTCTCTCAAGTTATCATGATTTGTTGTTGAGAAGTTAACATAAAAAAATCTTCTACATTGCTTGGACTATGTTTTTATGTCTGGTCTTTTACAGTTCATGTTTATGATATTGGCACAAATATTTTCTTTTTTAAATGCGCGTGTTATACTGATACATTGGGTGCTACAACGTTAATTAGAGTATATATTTGCAGGACCCCATACATTTACTGAGAATGAAACTATTGCCAAATATGAAATAATGGACGGAGCACCGGTTAGAGGCGAATCTATCCCTATAAGAGTATTCTTGGCAGGATACGATTTGACCCCAACAATGCGCGATATTAATAAAAAATTTAGTGTCAGATATTATCTGAATTTAGTTCTAATGGACGAAGAGGATCGGCGTTACTTCAAACAACAGGTAATTTGAGAAAGTAATCGTTCGCTAATCAAGCTTAAAATATATTTCCAAATTTTATTTATTCTGTTATTTTTTTTTACAGGAAATAACATTATGGAGAAAAGGAGAGAAGAGCAGAAAATCTCAAACCGCTTCCCCACATATGCCATCACATTTAGTATCAGCGGAAACTGGGTTTCCTCAAGGAGCCGCTCAAAATGGGCCACCATCAATGTCATCTTGTCCAAGTCAATCAGTATCCAGTAGTGTCACAGGTATTGAGGATATTCATGCTCCAATCGAAGGCATGACACGAGAGGAAGGTGACGGTGAGGGCGAGAAAGAAATAAATACCGAAAGCAACTGAGTGCATTAATGTAGAGGGCTTTGGCAGAAGCTGGTATAAACAAGAGGACTGAGCAACTCAAAGATTGCACAGTGGGGGTAGTTTTACTTGAATTTAGGTTTTGCCGTATTCTCGAGGAGACATGTTTCGTGGTAGACACTGGAGAAATGAGGACTTGCACTGTGAAGTTGTATATATATTTTTGCATATGTGGCTATATTAATTGCTCTAACAGAAGGAAAGTTTATCTGAGTTTAGACAAAGGACATATTGCAGATAAAAATTTATGCTGATATAAAGAAGCAATTATTAGTCTGCTTTCTCTGAGACTAATTTCACGCATACAACGTATGCTTCTAGTATACCTGCAGGAACAGGTTACGAAACAAAATATTATCTTGACGTACAAATGATTCGCTGATTAAAGTACTGGAAATTATAAGAAATTTTTTTTATTGGAATCCATTTTTCTTTCAGTAAAATTGTACCATTTCCTAAAGTTTTTACATTTTCCAGTAGCAGTTTATATACTGCATAATTTTCAAAATCGAAATGTGTTTTCTGGTGACCTCCTGTTTGATTAGAGGACTTATCAATTTAGTGGAGGTATAAGTTGCAGTTCACTCATAAAATCATAAAGGCAAACATTTCATTCATGCGACAGGGTGTTCTACACTTGGTATCCTCAGTCTATAATATTATGATATAAGCAGAATTTCTGTCAAATGGTGGTCATACCATAATTTTGTAACATTCTACATAAATGAAGAATGGATGTAAAAATATTTATGAATGCATATTAGTCGACACGATTATGCACTCTGTTTTGTGCAGATAAATTTATCATTTTCTGCGTCCTTTGTTATTTGTTGACCAAAAACTTGTAAATGAATGATGGATCATTAGTTATGATTATGAAAATGTCAAATATGTGTATTGCAATTATTATTATTATTATTATCATCATTATACGATATACAGGTAGTTGTTTATTTTACAATCCCAATTATCATAGTATGAAAATATAAAAAGCCAATAAATATATTTATGCATACTACTTCCGCGATTTTGAAAAGTATGCATTAGTGTTAATAATGATAACGTAAATAATAAAATCATTTTATATGCATCATTTCCCCATTTCCGGAGCGGTGTGTGCAGGAGATACGCGAGTGATAGAGTTCGTTTTATAATTGAAGTAGAGAAATGAAGACCCAGATATCAAAATGAGTTCCATTTGAGCTCAAAAGAGACTTTGAATTCAGCATGTAGCCAAGGTGTCCAGCTTGTGTACGTAATGCGGTGAGGTAAGAGAGGAGAGTGAGCAGCGCCTCCTTTCGTACCTTGGCCTGTACGTGCAACATATACGCCCGTATTCATAGTCGTCCCTCAAGGGATATGGGGCCCTCATTGGCTCACTTATTTCACAGATGCGTTTCATAGTCGAAACTGAGGGCTTATGATGCCCTCAATTGGCTTCTTCCCTTGAGGGTGGTCGTGAGGTCCCTCAAGGGTCATTTTTGAACTGCAGCGCCTTCAGCGGTCGAAGATGAAATCAATTAAATTGTACATAATGATATTTTTAGTTATGATTTTTGGTAAGTCATTGGGTAAGTCGACATAATACACTTATGCACATTTACCATTAAAATTATATTTATATCAAACTTATTAAGAAGTACATTTTTCTCCTGTTGCTGCCTGAAATTCCATCATTGCCTATTCTAATTTAATTTCAGCTATTTTAACTTCTGTTTCTGCTGTCCTCATTCTAATTTGATGCAATTCTCCTTTTTGCTCTAGTGCCTTTTTTGCCTTTTGTATGCGTAAATATTTCATCGAGAACTATTTCAAACTACTGTATATGTAACTTAAGCCGGAAGACTGCGGGTTGTACAAAGGATTCCCAAACATTCGCGTGCTTTTATACATGTTTGCGTATAGTCACTACAGGTGCTGCCAGGTGACGCTACGCAAAGTTCCTAGAAAAGTTTCCCTCCATTGAGGGTATACCAAAATTTGTCTATGAAATGCAATTGGGAATGAGGGTCCCTTAAAAATTAAGTGCCCTCCATGGAGGGACACCTTACCCTCAAGTTAAGGGACGACTATGAATACCGTCGATAGAGCACTATGGTGCGAGCGAAATATCAAAGCGTTTTTCGGTACGTCCTTTTCACACAGCACGAGTGTGAAACGGCAGTACGGTCCCGGAGTCTTGCACTTAGGACTGTTGTGCCGTAACGTCTCGGAGACGAAGGACTTCGATCGAGAGGTTAGAGCTAAGATATTCTTGGGATCGTTGCCGGTTAAGGAGTTAGAACTCGCAATAAACATAAAAAAACTAAGAAGGTTTATTGAAACAATCGAAAGAGGTACAAGTAGTTCGACGTTCGTCAATTTAACTTACCGTTCGGTTATTACCTATCCCTTGTACCGAGTCTACTCCCCGAGACCACCTTATTCGTTCGGATACTGATTGTAGACTGTTGATTTTCGGAGGTACAGCCATAAGCTGGACTTCCAAAAATGTGTTTATTGTGCGATTTTCAATTGCCGCATATCGGTTGCTAGGCCGCCTTTAGTCCTGATTTAGCGCATTGCTACACTCCCAGCGCAACATCCCTCCCCCTTTATTAAAGAAAATCGCGCAATCGTTACTTGGCGTTCGCCTCTTTTCTGGTGGCCTCGGGTGAAGACTTGATTCGTATTACGGTCGTCACACTAGTGGAGCATAGCACCCATGATTATTTAAGTACAGTTTTCCCTTAATCTTAACGGGGGTGTCTGCCCGTAGCATTGGTCCGGTTTTGCGGGTCCTGATCGGTCCAACGAAAGCTCCTTTTGCATTATCTGCTCAGTGTAGCTCGCACACTTTCTGGCGTGGATATTAACGGTTCCAATTGGGTATGTACCACGGGTGATGCCGGGTCCGGTTTGGTGGCCGGTGTCGTTGGTGTCGAGTTGCGCTTACGCGTGTAACATTTATAGACGGCGAAACATCCCAATACTATTAGCGCTATTGTAATCAATAAGTAGAACCCTAGATTATGGTAGTATTGTTCAATATGCTGGTCTTCATGGTCCAGGCTTGCCTTAATGCTAGACACTCGCGTTCCGAGGTGCGCTAACTTCTCGGAGTTGCGTAGCACTTTCACAAGTTTCACACTTTCGATCGCACTTGTCACTTGCGGGGGAATAACTTGGTCCATCTCTGATAGAGTGAGATTAAAGGAAGCAAGTAGTCCTCGATGGCGACCTGTGTGATACGTTGGATTGTTTGCAAACTGAAGTTTTGGGCGGTTACCGTTGTTGTAAACCATAATATAGATTTGGTAATGTACCGACGTCAGAAGCGATAAAATGATTGCTCGCGACGTGGCACATTCCACCCGCAAAATGTTATGAAAACAGGGAGACGCATCACCGATAATATGGTGAAACATAGAAACAATCCTTTGATCATTGCGTCTCCAAAAAATTCCATAATAAGATATACATATAAAAGCAGACGGCTGGTCGGCACGGCAGACGAAGTGTAGAGCCACGAGAGAAGTGTTACTGCGATAACTTAGTCCAAGTACTAACCTCCAGTCTCGAGACCTCGTACTCATTTACGCCTGTAATTTCGTTCGTAATAGTGTATTTAACACAATCAATTTTGTTTCAATAAACTTTTATATTTGTTATTAAGAGTTAAGTTCTAACTTTTTACTCGGGCATCGAATCCCTAAGTACCTGGCTCCCACAAATCTTTCCGGTAGCCAAATCCGTGAATCCAGTAATTTGGACTCACAACAATTGGTGGCAGCGGTGGGATTGCCATAGTGTTTCGGTAAAACAACCAGAACGCGATCGAGACTCTCAAACAAGTTGAAACAAGCGAAGCAAAAGTTACGTGCGCGCTATTAAACGAAACCTTAGTGAAACAAGAGAAACGGATCCAAAACCCCAAGGAGGAACCAGGGATCAACAGCAAGGGGCCAGAGCAACGACTCTCGACCTACGTCAAGTGGAAGGACGACGTCTCCATTGACAGCTTAGATTTCAGCAAGGAATGCAGAACTACGTACTACTGTAAGTTAAGATAATACTAACTCAGCACTACGCGAACCATTGTAAACAGAGCCTAGCATAACTGTAAATGTCCCCTCATGTGGCAAGACGACACAAACCGTGACGTTGCGTTAGGACGAACTAACTCGCGATCAATAGACTCGTATTTAAATCGCGACGTAGAGCCGGTAGTAGGCGAAAACTCCCAAACAAACCAAAGGGAAGGTCTCTCTAGGACAGTTCCTCCTGCGGTTCGGAGAAATCTATTACAAGCTCTAGAAGGGCTAGTGCACAACAACATCAACACAGACCGACAGTGGGAACACGAATCAACAAATTACTCTCTATTAGAAAATATGCCACAGCCAGAACAGGAACAAGCGGTACCCACAGGGGAAAACCCTAGGCCGCCTATTGAATCATTCAGAGCTAGCGATTCCGCAATCGATCTCGAAATATCAAGATTGCGGGAACAAGTCGCAAATTTAGAAGCTCGTTTACCAGCACCAATAAGACCTAACAGAAGAAGAACTCCAACTACTTATATGACATTAAAGGAACTCAGAGGGACACTCAAGGTGTTCAACAGGGAAAAACCCGAAGCATTGCCAGAATTTTTAGACGTATGTACTGTGACGTTACATCTGGGATGTCCCGTCACTAGTGGCGGAATCCCTTCTTTTATTATACGAGACGGATTCACGTCTCGTGATGCAGGGCACTCGCGCTAATTACCGACGCTCCAGGGTCACTCACGCGTCCGAAAAGTAGAGTACTTAATTATATTTTTTTCGTTTGTACCATTGGCACACGCGACGCGGAGGACCAACGACTCTCCGGAATACGGGAGCTACAGCAACACAGCCGGAGGAAGGTGGAAAAATCGAGGACGGCGCCAGTTGGAGGGGCCCCATGGTCGCCAGGAGAACGGATGTCATG
>JARQTH010000493.1:332315-392941 GCA_030142595.1 Trachelus iudaicus | reverse complement strand
CCTATCGTTGATATACGGAACTAAATTTTGAAGAATTTTCTGGGGAAATTTAGTTCCGTATATCAACGATAGGGGGCACTTCAAAATATTGATTTTCCCAGAAAATTCTTCAAAATTTAGTTCTGTATATTAACGATAAGGGGCGCTTCAAAATATTTATTTTCCCGGGCCCCCTATCGTTGATATACGGAACTAAATTTTGAAGAATTTTCTGGGGAAATTGGCATTTTGAAGCATCACCAAAGTGTCCAAGCATAAGGGAGAAGGAAGAGGAGAAGGAGGATGCTCTTAGGATGGAGAGTAAGAGAGAGACGGAACTCATTCATACTCTGGGATATTCGCGGAGGGCAAAAGAATATTAATGTGTATAAAGTGTTTAAAGATAATTTATTCCACACATAGAATAATGATACAGTATGCGAAGTAAAGATGTACATGTATGGTTTTCGAAATATTTGCAATAACAATACCATTAGAGATATATTATGTATATCATTCCAATATAATATGCGTGCTGTATGTTAATATGCGCTACCACTTTGGACTTTTCTTTTGCCAAAGGACATTTTAAAAGCTTAGTTTTTGAGGATATATTAGGAGAAAAGTGATGGAGACATAGGAAGGAATAGGAGATTCCAAAATTGAGTAGAAGCGTTTGGTGGCAGCAGACAGGGAAGATATTGTTGAAAGGGAAGCAGGAAGATAGTTAAAAAGAAACAGTGAAGAAGAGACATGGTAAGGGCTGAGGGAACATGGGGAGAAGGAGATGCGTAAAAAGTATGCATGAGGACCAGATTATTCAGGAGGAGCGAGAAAAGAGAACATTCGAAAAAGTGGGATACGTAGGAAGTATAAGGGAGTGAAATGGGCCCCTCTTCGCCCGTTTCCGTGGGTCCTGCCTCTCCACAAGGGAGCTATGACCTCTCTGAGTATGTTTTTTTTTCATTGAGGAAAACCCCCAAGTTCTGCGGCTGTCGCGCACAAGACTAGAGGGGAAAAATGAGAGAAGGGATCAATCAAAAAGTAAAGAATGTTATATAAAAAAGTAAGGAAGTGAAGAAGAAATAGATATAGAAATAGAAGAAGGTTGGACACGGATAAGAGAGGTGATTCCAAGAGACCAGTATAGAAGACCGGCTCGAGGAAGAATGACCGCTTCGACTCCCGGCACTGCCTCGAGCGCTACCCCCACTCTCCGCCTGCTCCCACTCCCCGAGCCCTGCGCGACGAAATTTCCGCGCACATAATTTTGGGCAACTTCCAATACTTCTAAATATGCTTCGCCAGAATCTCCGGATTCTAAGTGTTAATATTTTACTTTATTGATTTAATTAATTATTTTAATGTTCCGAACACCTAATTTATTAATGTTTCAATTTGAACGTAATTTGTTTTTGGTATTCTACAATTTCAATTCAATTTTTATCTACTCCGTATATTCTGCGAGGTTTTGTTTTAGCATACTTCTCAAGAACTATTGAAAAAGCCTATTGATGAAGTATTTTTCAAAAATTGAGGTGCTACACGGGTGTCAAGTTGGCACCGGACTTTCTTAAAAATGTCTTAAGAGTGTTCCAACAATAGGCTTTTTCAATAGTTCTTGAGAAGTTCTAAGGTTCCCGGTCTCGTTCTAAGGGCTGCTTTGGGAACCAGCGGTGAGGTAGCGGAGAACCTCTGCCCGCCAAGCTACACGTTGGTGTTCACGTTTAGCTCGGCTACGACAGGATTCGCTTTGTCGACGGAGGCGATGATCACAAAATCCTACTTGCAGATTCGCCGCTACGATTTAGCGCAATGATTTTGGTATCGCCTAAAACCGTAGCGTTGTGTATTTCCCTACTCATCTCTGAATCCGCTGATTTTCCTCAGTTGGGCCGGACCAACTCAATTGTGATCGTAAAAGATCATTCTGGGTCCGCCGAGGGAGTCTTTGGGCCCCCTTAGAGTACGCCAGAGTTATGGCCTCGTGGCTAGTGAATCTGGTGGTATTTTCCTTAACTAACGAAAATGCTTCCCAGGAAAATGCTACTTTAGGACATAATTTATCGATTTCTCGTTTCACACTCCCTAGCGGAATTTTTCTGAACTAGGACTAGTCTCAGGAAAAATAATGAATGAAAAACCCAAAACCGTAATTCCATAATTGCGAATACCTTTACTAAACCGATATTTCTTTCGACAGCAATACCTGCTCCCGATCACTCTAGAAATTGAAAGATCGCCCACAATTTATGTCCAAAAATAACCCCGTAGCATCTGTTGGTAGTGTACCTACCATTATCAGTATACCGTTCGTTGAAGAGGTACAAGAACTCTGCATCTTATGCGATATGATATCACCCGAGCGTGAGCATCTGCAAGACTTACCAACGTACCCACTAGTCACTCCGAGCGTTTCACAGATGGCAGCACCAATAAAAAGTCCATCCCATCGTTCCTTGAAATAAACACAAGCACGCCATACCTCTAATAATCTTCGTGCATCCACCAAGAGATTTACAAAACATAACGTAACTATTTATTCATACGTCAATAAAAAAATTTATCAATTCCTGTTGGTCATCACGCAATGCCGTAGGGCTTCATCCATTCCCAATCCTTACGAAAGAACCGTAAAGCAAACTAGTGACACATACAAATCGTACGATTATGCGATTCGTGACACTCGCCCAATCACGTGGACTCCATCCCTCACCCTCCCAACCCTCTCTCACTCTCTTTATGTAACTGTTAGGGGATTGAATCGATTCCGGTGATAAATCGTTCCCGATTTTCTTATTCTTCTCCCCGAGAAACCATATTCTCAGGGTCCATACTAAAACGGCCACAACGTGGCTACTGCTAAGAGATTAGCGGTAACAGCATTTCGCAATTGAACAAATTTTATTTCAAAATGTATACGTACCTATGCATACATGCATATATAAATTTTATAAAGACGTACCAATACCGTAGAGGAAAAAAAAATACTTAACGGATCTTAGAGCCTTAGGGCCTTTTCGCAGCATCCACGACAAATGGATTCCTCCTCCGTGTAAGTCCTCGGCCATCTACAGCTCCATTATATACGAAATACCAACAATCTTAAAATTTCGTAATAAGTCTCTGGTGCGGCTTCCAACTTCTTTTCCATTTCTATTAACGTCACAAGTCCTACACACATATATACAAAGCAACGCATGGAAAAAATAACGGGCCTTGATCTAGGTATATACGAATACCAGTACAAAGTGTACGATGAAAAAAAAAAGAATTCCCAGTAGGGAAACTCGTACGATAAAAAGCAAAGCCAGCTCGAAGAATACCCAAAAAGAATCAGGAATCACGATGACTGCGGTCGATGTGAAAATACGTGAGAATCAATTTTTCGATAGGAACTTTAGGACGGTAGGAGGCGATATTTAATTATCCAAAAAAATATTCCATTTATTTTTAACGTGTACAGCATATATTCGATGGCTGATTGTGGTATAATAATTCATTTTTCAATTATATCGGTAATGTCTTACCTTGTACAGGTGCATTCACACTGGATTATATATTGGCAACTGCGTTCTCGAACCGTATAGAACTATATCGAAGCCAGAATGGTTATCACCAGTCTGTGATTGGCTGTGCCCTCTGACCTCCGTGTATGGCTCCGCCTCTGACTTACGCACCTACACCGTCGCACTTCTTCATACAGACACTTGAACGTCGAGCTTGTTTGTCACTAAAGCATCATGGCGTCCTCCTTTACATGGCCGTAGATACCAATTGCCTCCATTACAAAAGCTGTATTAGGGATTTTGAAAAGAAGCAAAAAAAATAATTCACAATATCCATAATAGGGTAAGATTAAACAGTCTTCGTATCCTTCATCTAAATTTGTTTTCGAATAAATCAAGCGATTTAAAAAAATTGTCAAATTCTTTTTGCAGTTACCGTTTTGTATTTTTTGAAAAAAAAAAAAAAAAATTTTCTAACGTTCCAATTACCCCTTTCTCTCCCCCGCCGCTTCCTACACTCCATTTGCACTCCATTTCCGGCGAATCAACAAATGCTCATAAGCCAGCCGTATCTTAATTACGGATAGATGAAGTTGATATAATTTATGCGTGGGTGTCGAATAACCAATTGAAACATAACAAACGCACATTACTCCATCAAGTAACGGAAGAGGCACGGGACCGACCTGTACCTAGGACCGTAGACTCTCTAGCCGTCCTCTTTGATGCCGATTAATCGGTTGCATGAACTTCCGCTTTGCATTGTGCTTAATTTCACATTATCATCCCGTTAGATATACCGAAGTCGTCGATTGCGGACTTCAATTTTGTTATTATGGTCAATGCTAGAAAAAAAAAACAAGGTTACGATACGAGCTCCGATGATTCAATGAATTGATCGTGACGTGACGTATATTTTTTTAAAATTAAAATCAAATGAAAAATTTCCATCCCGCACTGCGTGCGATACTAATTTTATGTTTTGGCGACGATTTTCCCTTATCGTGGCAGATTAGACTGGTCGTTGAAAAAAAAAAAAACAAAAAAAAACAGCTGTTTACTTCGTTCGCCAGTGACGCAATACTGGGTCACGCCACACCGAGGATACTCATCATGGGCTTTTATCGGTTTGATGTTCATCCCCGTGATAAATTATACCGACTGTCGCTGGGTATCGCGACAAGACTTTTATAAGGTCGTGAAATAAAATGCACGCGACGTATACGCTTACCTGGACATTGCTGATGAATAATACAGCAACGATGAGGACGCGTCTTGACGTTCTTCTGTCGTTCCGTGTAATCAACTGTTTGATCCAATTGGTGCTTCGTAATTATATATAATTGGCATTGCTAATAAACCGTGCAACTGGACAATTTTCGTTTGTACCTACGATCTAGTTGAAACAAATTGAAAATTGGTTTGAAATTTTTCAAAAAAAAAAAAAAATCCTTTTATTGCCAGTAGCAAGAAACAAAATTTTTTTTTAGGTTATTCAGGTGAAATTCGAAGCGAATGATGTTTCTGGAAAATTGTCATTCGTGCAAATCGATCGTTCGCCAGCAGAGATGCTTTTCGCGAAAACTTATCGAGTCGCGTTAAAGCGGTATGGAAGAAACAAGACGGCGAATTTAGTGCGAGAGTTATTCTCATACGAAGACACATGGAAGGGATGCTGCGTGTATCGGCGTAATAATGATAATGACGATACCAGCCTGTATATACGTAGACAGTAGGCACTAAGAGAAGTAGAGAATACTGGAAAGATATAATAAGGTCAGACGTTGAGGTTATCAAGCGGGGTGACCATATCTTCGCAAGAGAAACGATAAAACGGAATACTGTATACGAGGATACGCTCTGGCTTTCCCGTTACAGCAGTCAGACGTCTCGCGTCCCGTCTCCCCCGCTCGAGAATCTTGGGTCCTTGGAATTCATCCAAATCCAGGGTACCCTGCTGTACGTGAAAACCGTAGCCCTCCCGTATCCTGGCGAACTTTATGGCTCCTTTAGGTAAACTGGTTGGTGGTCAAGTGACGCAACGACACGTAATTAAACTGATAAGGAAATACCGAGAATTTCCAGTCGGTATGATTTAATAATAATAAAGAATTAGATTGCGATAAAAAAGTCACGAGAGAATAATACTGAAGTAAATTACGAGCTTTGAAAATATTATTTTTCGACTGGTATTAGGATCGCTGAAAATTATACCGATCGGAGCAGTTGTGATGGTAATTAAAAAAATTTTTTTTGAGTTAAATAAAATCAAGACTCGGATAAGACCTGATTCTCGAATCTCGTCGCTAGTTTATGGTCCACCATAAAATTCCCATAGCACCCAGGACTGCCACCCTAAAACGTGGCGTCGGCCTAAAACACGACAGGCGTAATTCCAAACAGTAGCTAACAGATAGCTAGAGGTCTTATCTGAGAAGAGGCACAAACGAGATAACTGTCTACCGGATGGGGATGCTGAATGGAGCCTTGTAGTCCGTTAAACGTCTGGCAATGTTATTATAGGATAAGAGACACTATTTTTTTTTTTATTAATATATTATTTTTGATTACGTTCGATGATTTTCATTCGTCCTGTCAAATATTTTTTGTGACGTTTTTTTTTTTTCTTTTTCTACGTATTCGCGACTCGCTATCGTGACAAGTGTTATCGTTGATTATTCTTGCTCGTTGTTGCGCAACGGATATCGCCTGACGTCACTTTTGTTGGTAATACAATTTTAATCGTGTAACAATGTCACGTATGGGATACACGTACTTACCGCAATGTCGTCTGTCAGTAGAGCTTAAGTGTGCTCTGTTTACCGGGTAGCGAGAATCACCGTTTGGAAAGGCGCCAAAAGCCGCCGGGAACGTAACTCTTCTTCTTCTTGCCGAGGATTTATCGAAATTCTAAGCATCCCGAGAAAGTTGGTATGCGTGTGAGTATACATGTATATATAAAGTAAATACTGTGGAATTGCTTAAAACAAAGTGCACAGTGCTTGTCGTAGTGGAGTTTTAAGGTAGACTTAATATAGATGGGACTTTAAATGTAAACGTGAAAAAAATAAAATTTTTAGTACGATTTGATTTTGTATTGTGAATAATTTTTTGTTGCCGGCGTATTTTATTTTTTTTTGGGGGTGGGTGGGGGGGAGGGGGTTTGGGGATTCCCGGGGACACGTCGCGACGGCTTGGATAAGACGGTAAATCAAAGGGAGGGCGCGACTCAAGGGCAATTTCATTTACGAGGGGTTGTGAACTTATTTTCCCAAATTCCCTTTGGCGCAGATTCGCAGATCAGCACTCTCTAAGTGAATCAAGTATGGGATCCTAGTCGACAAGGGATGGACCACTAGGAGTTCCCGGGGGTGCACTAGAGCGTCAGGAACAGGACTGCACCCTAGATATTTGGGGTTGGGATCGAAAAATATAAGAAAAAATAGAGTCGATCGAGTATTGGAAATTTGAGATTAAAATGGTCGGTGTAGGTTAGAAAAAGTTTTTTTTTTTTACCGAGGGAGATACAGTTCATTCAGAATGCTACCGACCAGTTCCCTTGTAGTCGGTGAGTGCTAGCTCGATTTCTGACTTTCTTTTTCGAATGCCACTGCGAAGCAGACGGGAATTCCTGCACGAGCGTATTTCAATATAAACAATTGGCGAGAGCGAATTTCCATGACATGCTCAGAGTGATTTCTGGCCGACGTGACGGCGATGCGTCTGTCTGCGATCGCGACCCCGTGTTGCCCTCTCGCGGCTTGTTCTCGAAACGACGCGACGCTATTATTTTTCGTTTCTTTTACTTTAATTCCTCCTATCTCTTTGTCTTCTTTATTATAATACGACTTTTAAACGACACGCGGAATCTAATTTCGGCTGTTTGCAATTTAAAGTGAGTCCGTGTGTTCGGGGTCTTTGGATACGATTCTAATGCGTTTCCGATTGCAAGTTTTACCGCTTGGCGGCGCTAGTTGTCTTGTCAAGATGGCGGACTACCGAAGCCAATGAGAAATACAACGAAGCTGATGGGAGTTTGTTATTTGCAATATTTTTTAAAAATAAATCTGTATACGGTGCTCAATAAATTTTTTATGAGAATTTATTACTTATTTTGCAAAAATTCTTACCTTCTTAATAGTCCATACTCTGATTTCTTCTTAATTTCCGAGGACACTTGACTTTTCTTTAATTTATAAATTGCTCTACACACACACGCACATTTCTCTGTCGTATAACTATATGGGATTAACTTGGTGCATCTGCACAATAAATAATAATTGGTATGACTGATTGATAAGATCGATTGTGCTCTGCAACATGATATTTTCTTATTGTAACTTTTGCAAAAAAAAAAGATCAGTCGCATTATACCTACAAGTTTCGTACATACAACGTTTACTCGATATAATAATATTATCAATAATATCATTAATTAATAGTATTCCTATGCGGAGCAGTTAATATAATATATATATTTATATATTTATAATTCTTTATAATATATTAATTATTTACACGTTTTTATACAAAAAAATCTTCGCGTATTTATACATAACTGTCTGTGTCTGTGTCTCAGTGTGTGTCTTGCATGTGTCCCCTCTTAATGTATGCATGTTGTGTTCTTTATTTATTCTTTTTTTTTTTAATAGATATCTTTCTTTTATCTTTTACTTACATACACGTTATCCGTACGGCTGATATAATACACTTTGAGTTTCCGTGAGCAACTGAATCCGTTTAGTAAGGCTGCCTCCATTGGGATCCCGTTATAAAATTGACACCAAATTTTAAACGTTCCTATACGTGAACCGCACCACGCCACAATCAATCAAAGACTGGAGCTAGGTAGTTTCGAGGGGAGGTCAAAGTTCATTGCACGAAAAATAACGGTGGTGGGGGGATCGGAGCGGGGGAAATAGCAAATAAAAATAATATAATCGCGCAGCTTAGATTAATTAATTACAACGGACCCAAATGGAAGCATTCCCCCCCTCCTCCTGTACAAGATGAGAACACGACGCTTTTATTTATTTAGGTTTTTTTTTCTTTTTAATTAAGAAACGACCGCTTAAAAATATTTAGAAATTATCCCATATACCCCTATGTTTCCTCAACTAAGTAACTAGCTCGACATTGCCACATTTATTAATTAATTAATAATTCAAATTCGTATCATTAAACAACGCTATACAACGCACTGAGTCCAGTTCCTTTTTTTTTTCATTTTTCTTTATTGTACAATATTTATAAAGTAGAAAAAGCACCGTCTCAAAAAACCGGGTTAAAATTTCGACAATTATCACATTATGTCATCGTTCACGTTCTTTCTTTTTATCGTGTAATTATATCTGTATCCTTGTTTGCTTCTTTTCTTTTTCTAATCCATATCATTTATTTATGTATACGCTGGCGGCTTAACGCGACGAATATTTTATTATTTTTCTTTGTTCTTCCTCCTCGTTCTCTTGGGTTCATCTCTGGATTTTTCCTACGTATCCACGATTCGTCAACACTTTGACAGTTTAGACGCCGAGTGATAAGACGGAAATTATTATTGAATATCAAGTGAAAAATATAGGTATCTGTTTAATGGTGATCCTTAACACTGGAATATTGATAAGGACTTTTATTATTTTTAGAAATTTCATTTCGCCTTCCTCGTTCACTCCTTCTCTTAATTACGTCAATGGCCTTGCTTGGAAACCTTGACGAACGTGGAGAAATACGTATACTGTATACTAACGATTTTTGCATGAACAGTGACGACGATTGGATTTTTGAAAAAAAAAAAAAACAATTCGAAAGATCATACAATCATGACTCGTACAGGGTAACAAATTGATACAAAAATTTCAATTTTTCATCAAACCATTCTTTCGGCTTGCACTTCGATAACGTTAAATAGTACGTAATAATTTTTTTTTTTTTTTGAAAATTCTCTAGCATCAGTAAAAACAACTTTGCTCTCTACTCGACAAAATCCCGCATTGTCGCCACTGTAGCGAAGTCGCAATGGCACTGATACATTTGACAATCCCTCGTTTAAGTTTACCTCTAGCTACATTCTCAGTTTAAGTAACCCGAAAGTAAAAATAATTATGTACAAGATAAACGGATTTTCTTTTCCCTTGGTACTTCTGATGTATTGTCACGTAAGTTCAGACGTAAACGCTTAAATAAATTCGCAATAATTATATTATCGATCTGTCTCACCTATGATTCGTTCTTTTCATTTTTTTTTTTATTTTACCATTACCGTCGCCAATCGACGAGCCACGCATTAATATTAATTACTTATCATTTGAGACTGATACAGTCTTTAGCAAAACGAGCGCCCTTCGCTAATAAAAATTATATATATATATATATATATGCTTTATATATACATATATTATAAACATAGGTAATTCGTAAGTAAACATGTCGCACAATTATTTTCCCTTGGCGTTCCAAAAGTCACTCTTTTGGTCAGCGGAAACTTTATAATTTATTATATATTAAAAGAAAGAAAAAGAAAAAGAAAGAAGAGCGTTCGATTTACGTCTGTCGCGCAATAAACGGTCGACTTTGTTTCTTTATATTAAATGCGTCGTTTCTTTCGAGTATCTAACCCCGAGGTCGCTTCATAATGAATCTAACAAGGGTTGTAAAGTCGCATAGAGATTTTGCACTCGTGAGTCATTAACGGTCACCAGCTACCACGTGAATTTAAAAAAAAATTCTTTAAAAAGATAAACCACGATGTTTCCTGTCAAGAAAGAATTTTCGGTCGTGACGACATCAGGTGAAAAACAAAAAGATAAGGAAGCCCAAATTACACGTAACAGCTTCGAATATTAAATTAAATTAAAAAGTGCGCAAAGAGTGTCTCTGTTAAAACGAGGAGTCAGCCTCGATACGCAAACGAACGTGTTCGAGATATAAATAAAAATAGCAAAGTATTAAAGAGAGGTGGAGACGAGACAAGAAGAAGGGGTGGCAAGACAAAGAGAAGAAGAAAGCAGCGAACAAAAAAAAAGAGAATGAATGAGGCATAAGGATGAGAATAGAAAGAGAAAAATTTTTAAATAAAAAAAAAAAAGAGTGACTCAAGAGAATGAGAAGAAGAGAGTATAAAGACGTCCCTGTAGGCAAGAAGAGGAAAAGTGTCAAAGAATCGGCAAGTTCGAAGAAGCAGAATAGCGAGAAGGACTATAGGCAGCTAATGGGGTGGTTGGCAATGAAGTCCCTTCCGAAAGTGTTCACAGTGGATGAAGGATCTTAGGGTGTATTTTATCGAGAGGGTTAAATAAAAAAGAGAAGCGAATGTTGAGCCCCTAAAGTAGCAAGCTCGGATGACTAAGGACTCCTGGGATGACTTGGCTGGTAGTCAGTGCTTGACGGGGATCGATTCGAGATAGCGAGGACCGATTATAAATGCTAATTTATCATTTCTTCACACCTCCACCAGTTGCCGCCGCCTCCGCCACCACCGCCACCACCTTCAGCTTTGTTCCGAAGCGGACCCGGTGCTCCTATCCAAGACCAGGCCACTTTGCCGAAGTCCCAATGTCTTGGGCAGCGATGGTCTTGCTGCTCACTTCGCTTTGTCTCTCTTTGTTTTTCCTTCCCCTTGCCCCTCTCTCTCTCCCTCTCTCTCGCTCTCGTTAGCTCTCTCCTTCAAGGCTGTCCGTAACCACTTGGCGCCTCCTGATTCTGAATAAGTGACGAGTTTATTATCACTCCGCTCAGCGGCGTCTCTTACTTTAGTTTGACTTGCGAGCCGGTACCTACCTTCGGCCAACTTCAGACCGATCGTACTTCCACGACGTGAAAGTGTACTTAGCTCGTACCAGATACGGTACTTCTATTGTATTATGTACCTATGTACAGTCCGTGTCTACTCCGATGCTTTACGTTTAATATGTCTTCGTTTCGGTACGAAGCTTAGTAACCAGTTAGAGACTTAAGGCTTCTTCTTCGAGGGACCAGGTAGACCTGGTAGATATTAGCTACGGAGGGAGATTCTAGTGTCACGGAAGAAACCGCGAACTTCGGAGAAGAATTTTAAAAAAAGAGTGGGGGAGGGATAGAAAAAATTTTGAAAAAAAAATTTTAATCACCGTTTCAACTTTTGGATTTTAACGATAAATTGAAGTTTATATGGTATTTTTCAATTTTTTTTTCCAAGCCTTGAATTTCCGTCTGTTTCCTTCTTCGAACACGTGACTTCTTTTATCACGCGGAGGAGTAAACACTCGTGCGCCATTATTCACGACTGAACAACGATTACTATAGCTTCAGCCATTGTACTTCTTCAGGCAGTCCCAGGCGGAACCGAACGACTCTCTTTGGGATCATTTATCATTCAGGATCACTCGGCCGAGAATCGATCGGTTTCACCTGATGATCCAACCTCATACTTTTTCTTTTCTTATTTTTTTTTTAAGTCGCTAATCGAGAACGGCAGGTTCACGCGTACGTGACCCTACCCCTCTTATCTCTTATCTTCACAATTTTGCGTGATCCAATGATTTCACTTTTTTTTTTTTTTTTTTACTCAAAACCGTCTCCCCTTCCTCTCCTCTGTCTTCCTCTTTCATTACCGAATCGTGGACCGTGTGACGTATTATGCGGAAGCTAGCTGCCGCCAGACAGAGTGTCACATCGTGCTCATGTAAGGCCAGTTGAAGCTGCTTCCGCTCAGCAGCATGTCTCTGATGAGGGTCTCGATGGGCGTCTTTCCAACGAGACGTACAAAAAATAGTTGCTCGATCACCTGGGACGAGACTGTCCTCAGCGACGGTAGTCTTAATAGAAGTTTGCCAAACCGCGTAGGCTGATTAGGGTATTGGGTCCTGCAGTGCTCCTCGAGTGCGCACTGGGACTTTTCCTGAAGAGACTCGATGTTGGCGACGTCCGAGAGTCCGCAGGCGTCTGTAAAGTTAAAAAGATGGTTTCGCTTAGTTTCAAAGAAAAAAAAAGAAAATGGCGATAAATATAAAATATTTTCTAAAAATTTGTCACTTGGACCGGGGTCTGGGCCCATTGCTTAAAAATCATGAACTATCGTTCGGATCGGAAGCAGGTTATTTCAAGGCACTGCAATGGCTGCCTGCTTATGTGTTACGTGCCTGCGGCAACAGACACGCAGTCAATACGACCGGGAGCCAGAATGCGTGCCAACTAGACTATCGTACAAGTGTCAGACTAATCACGTGGGGACCCACCCCCCGCCTCCTCTTATTTTACCAGTCCCCTTTCGCGGCGTCAACAATCCCTACCATTGTTCCTCTCCGTATATTTTTCAGCGCCTTTTTTCTCTCTCGCTCCCTTCAGTCTCCCACGCTTTTTGCACCCCGTGCTAAATCCACCTTACACGGCTGGAGGTTGAACGAGGGAAACAAAAAAAATTCTAATCTCTCATTCTCAACTTCGGATAACATAGATCAATCCTTATTGTTCTGATTATTGGATCCTTGTACGGGGAACTGCGGGACACCGTGAAAAATCGTAACTTACGCGGCAATATGGTGAATTGGTCATAGGGGGTGAAAAAAAAAAAATTTCAATATTTTTCGGGGAAATTATGTACGTTAGGCAAATTTACTTAATACTTTTTGGAACGTGTGTTAACATACGTGATATAAGTGCGCGTGTATATATATATATATATATATTGTTCCACCTATGTGATTTGTCTTATGGTAAGTTCAATGCTATAGAAAGGAAATTCCCTTTGTTGTTGGCACGTGCTCGTAATAGCCCATTAAGCACACATGGAAATAATGCGATTTGCATTTTGAGGTAAATGCATGTTTTTGGATATATATAAATAAATATACACGTATGCGTATAAATGCGAGCAAAGGGCGATCAGGCAAATTGCCGTCTATGGATGATTAAACTGAAATTGATCAAAATTCACATACGGTGCCACGACCCTGTATGCATATGGTACAGATGCACGATAAATGTGATTGGTGACGGATGACCTAATTTTCACTCGAATCTAAAAGAACAATCTAAAAAAATCATAACAGCACGAGATTTCAATTAATCTTAAACAGATTAACAAATTGCATAATGGAAAACGTCCATGGAACCCTGAAAAAATTAATAATTATATTTTAGTAAAAATTTTTTCGATCTATTCTCGTCAAGTATATTCGAACATCCGTTTTGATACTTAATTCGTTAAAAAAAATTGTGTCATCGTCTAAAATTTATATGCCGATGACGTAGAGTCCATAGAACATGATAGAGGGTTTCGGATGCCACGCTGTAAAATTTACGTAATTTAAATTAAACCCTCGTATAGATATACGGTATCCCGCAGCAAGTGTCTATATATTTGTTTCAATCGCGATTGACAAGCTCAATTAAGCCAGACCGCAAGGAATCCGCCAACGCGCCACCAATAAACAAACTACTGGATTGGCTCTCCTCTGGATGTCGTCAGCTCCAATTCACCGCATCAATTCAAATGATGC
Organism: Trachelus iudaicus; assembly: GCA_030142595.1. Lineage (NCBI taxonomy): Eukaryota > Metazoa > Arthropoda > Insecta > Hymenoptera > Cephidae > Trachelus > Trachelus iudaicus. Next base: position 378,978 of record JARQTH010000493.1, on the reverse strand, counting down.
CGTTGAGTGGCGTCTCCCCTACCAGGCGATGCATGCGTTAACCGCTAAATGCCATGGCGCCTTGTTGACTGGGCACCACCATAAATTAACCAATGTTAACTCGTTCGCTCGGCCCCAGCATCAACTGGGTCCACTGATGAGCGAGCAAGCTCAAAAGTCTCTACCGACCAAGTGACAGGCTCAAGAGATACTGGACCAAAAAAAAAAGAGAATAATAATAAGCAAGGAAAATGAATCTTTGAGAAAAAAAAGTACATAATATTTTTTTCTCCGTTTAAATATGTCCCCGTTAAAGAAATCATCCCCTACGGGCTCACGGGAGGGTCATGATAATCTTAGGGGTGTGTACATCGAGTAATAATCCGTGGTAAAAGAGATTCGTCGTTTCAGCAAAAGTTTTGCGAAAATCCTCATCCGGTTTTATTCCCGGTACCAAAGAGAGGGTATGGGTTGTCGGTTGGGGGGGAGGGAGAGGGGGGGGGGGTTTGAAAAAGATGAGGGAATCTAAGGGACAAGGGATGCAACGGGCTTTTCTGGTGGTTTAGGTGCTTCCCCCATTTCGTGTTGGTATCCGTGTTTGTTCATGTATGGTAGGACTATGCATGTATGCGCGTACAAATAAGGCGTCCGGAGACAAATGACGCGAAGAGGGATCAGGCACCCGACACAAAGCATCCCCCGAGCACCCTTCCGAGTCGGAGGTGACGTCACTGACAATGGAAGGTCGAGCTGTGATTAAAGATCGAGACTCCGTAAAAACTCCTTCAAAAGTCGCGAGAGACCTAAGGGATGGACTAGGGGCGAGGGATGGGGGTGAGATGAGGGGTGGAGGAGATGGGAGTTGGATGAGAGGGAGCAGGATGACGAGACTGACGAAAGGGATGCTGTGGCGAGGAGGGGTGGGTAAGGGGTGGTAAAGAGGGTGAAGAGGGGGTGGGAGACGGCCAACGGCGTGAAATATTGCCTTCACGATTCAGGACAGCCATACGACATCTTTTCCGAAGGGCATGGAATATCCTGTCGAGCGACACCTACGTTTTTATTTTCTTTTCTCTTTTTTTTTTTTTTTTTTCATCACGCGACTCAAAGTGACACTTTTGATTTGACTCTCTTCGTTCGCACGCGATCCACTCGATGGACTGCCGCCGGACTCCTCTCGTTATCTATGCACTTTTTATTTTTAATGTCTGACAATTAACAGGCTAATGAGACGGCCGAACGTAGCTTCTATGGATGTTAGGTTAGGTCGTTAAAGATCGTGACATGAAAATCTGGACCAAATGACTTCATTAGAACCTTATCGATTTCGGCTCGTAAAAACAATTTAATATCGTCTTGTTACTGCCATGTGAATAAAGGCGACTGCACACCGATCGCGATGGATTGTTATGAACCTAACCCAACAACCTAACCTAACCAGCGCGACCGTGTATCCGAACGTCGTATAAAAGTGTTGTAAGCCACGAGTATAATTACCGTTTTGATGTGAATTTCGGCGCCTGAAACTTTCAAACGTGTAAATTCACTGTTACGGGTTATCAATGACACGCCACGTGGACGCAGACAGACGCCGCAGAGTCGTTGAAACGGGATTTACATGTCGTAACCGTACGATCGGGTTACTACGGCAGATAAGTCCAGGACTCGAGCTCAGAGCCATGACTGGTAATATCGTAACATTTTTATTTCCCATTGAATTAAAGCCTCGTAATGGTATAATAGGTGGTTAATTAAGATTCACTCTCGATATAGACATTACACAAAAATTCTGACACGAACAGCAGATAATCCTCTTACATGGAATATCCTTGATAACCATGACAAAAAGTTTCGAGCTTATATCCAAAAGTCATATGGAATGTCACCAAGATTTTGTTTCTGTGACTTTTCGGAAACATTAAGATTCGAATCGATTATCCAGCTGGTCCCGTTTCGTTTCTCAAGTACAAAGAGAAAATAATGAAAGGAAAAATAAAATTGGGACACGGTTCCGTGACGGCACGGTCCTGTCGGCTATCACAATATTGTGAAGAAGCGCCTCTAGCGGGAGATCGCGGAGACGGACGTGCGTAATTATCATGACAACGCGAGTATTTGGAGTTCAGGCCCTATCGGCGGTACGCGATGCTCCATGGGGCATTATGGGACATGACTGTCGTACAAGCAGCTCGTTTAGGGAGTGTTATTGTTATGTTAATGGCGACAATGCCAATCCCATTACTAGGGTTACATCAGCATGAAAATTCTGTATGTCCCGTATAGGTCCCTTTCTTACCGACGATCATCTATCGGCCTCCTCATTGCAGGTGAGGTCAACTTTTTTTTTTTTTTTCGTCTGCTCCTCTCACTTTTCACCTTTCTATTATTATTGCGGTGTTGCATCCCTTATAGGGATCCTGTTGCCTGTACCTAACCCTATTTTACCTCGTGCCTTTATGGGGTTGTGTAATATGCTGGTAGGGTTACGTTGGTATGCCTATCATTTATATATGGTGTTAACCCCAATGGCGAACCGGTTCTCTTCCTTGGTTCTTGTACGGGGCTAAATGTCAACAACGGCATAACGGCCCGGTTAGAGGATTACCCCTTCGCTGTAGGGTAGGTACCAGACAAAAGGTCGTGAACTTTCTACGTGTCATAATCTGTCTGAGAGGGTTTCCAGGTCTCGACGAATATCGGCGCGTCACGATCTTCTTCGTAATTGTCGCATTTAACGGACCCTTTACTCCCTTTTCTTTTTCTTTTTATTACATTTTTTTTTTAATGCGGAGGATACGCTTGCCTTGGAACTTTTTATGCGTCCCTTCGCGCGCTACCATCCCTTAGTTGTGACATTCAATTATTCAATGGCACAGATCCCAGAGAAGATATGCACTTTGCTCTTTCATTGACTTACTCTCATTGACGTTTAAATATTTTATTTTTCTCTAACGCGTACTTAGCGATTTTGAGGAAGCTTGATTTTTATCGGATTTTGGTTTCTTCGATAGGGTTGTATTTTATTTTACAAAATTTTTAGCTAATTTTTCTAATGTGTCTGTCAAGGGTGCGGTTTTATACAACGGGGGGTGAGAACCACTGTGACGTGTTAAATCCCCCGGATAAGGGGTTGCGTGCAAACATTGAGTTGGGGATTAGTGAAAATTCGCTTTTCACCCGTTAGAAAGTGGATACGTGCTGAACAAAGTCGAACCGACTTTTGAAGAAAATTACAAGGGTTCTTTTTTTTTCATGAAAATTTGTTTTCCCTTTTTCCCAAAAATTCTCAAAGCACTACGCGTACCTTTTCCAAAAAATTCGTTAAACCACGGAAAACGCGTTAAAACTGTCCCATTGTAAAGTTCGCGACTAAAGTTCAAAGCGCGACAGCGATTCCAGCGATGTGAACGATGTTGTCCATCCGTGGAAACAATGAAAATCGAACCCGGTATGGTTACGGTCACCGCTGTGGGAGAACTCGAGGTCCATGAGGAATCTATTGATAAATTCATCGGGCACCATAAACAATGCGGTAACAATGTCAATTATGCGCGACGACGATCGCAGGTCGTAATTAATCGGTAGTACGCAACTTTACGTGATAATTAATAGCCGTTGCTCGGAGAATCCGACGGTCGTTCCGTTTTTGGCAATATAGTCCGGTTATCGAAAAAATTCAAAATTTTCAAACAGAATTTAATGAAAAAAATTTTTTCCACGCAACACCCAATTTTTCAATCGGTTTCTACGTCTACGCGCTGTATCAGCCTAAGTACGTACAGATATATATATATATATATATATATATATATCTATACGCCGGTGCGTAATATATTCTTGGAATAGACAATGTGGCGAGCACGTGGTCTATAGAAGCCAAGTCGACCGGACTTGGGGCCCATAATGAAGCGTTGACGCAGGCATAAAACGAGCGCCGCTGAGACAATGGAGTGATTGAACGGGGAGAACGCCAAAGGGTTGCCCACGTCAACCCCGGGGTGAAAATGTCAGTACCGAAATGTCAGAGTAACGCCGGAGTCGAGAGCCGTGGCACTAGCTAGATACCTACTACTCCGGGCACTCCGGGGTTGGAGAATTGGAAATCCAACGTTACTTTCGGTGAAATTTCAGAATAGGGTTGAGGAGTCATAAGGGTTGATCTTCAAGATAGGGATTAGGAGACATCCCCTTTGGGACCTTGGACAACCTTGACTATCATTCCCGAATTTTCGTGACAGAGGGGGTGAGGGGTGGGGGGAGGGGTTGACGATAGCAGCAGCCTCACAAAGTGCGTTATCAAAGTGGCATTTGCCTGTTGAAATTATGATATTCTTTTAAGGGTGGTTTTGGATGCCGCGCAAGGGGCTGTTTCTCTCTCTAATAAAAGGGTTGGGATATAAGGGTGGTTTTCAAACCCAGCATCCCCCCCGCCGTATATTTTATCCGGAAAACTTTGGGGCTAGAAGGCAGATTGCTTCTTTGCCGTGAGGTAATGCGATTTTCGACGTACGAAATTGTCGGTCTTCGCTGTGCCGTCGGGACGGACATTACGTCGACGACGCCGGGCGTCGGTGGCTGCGTTTCTTTGTCGCGAGTGGAAAGCGCCCGGCCACAGCCCAGGGTTAAATGGCACCGCGTCTCGGCTCGTTGCCGCTTTCGTTGGAAATACTGCTGTCGGGCTAAGGGTAGCTAGACTAAGGGTGAACAGGGGCGAGGGGTTGTCCCTTTCATCCCCATAGAAGGAGATTCCAAATCATGGTTAACGCGACGAGAGAAAAAGTTTCCGGTGGGTCATGAGAAAATAAAATTTACAAAAAAAAAAAAAAAAAAATGAAAATGAAAATGAAAAATAAAGACCTACGAGCTCGATTCTTGCTCGTATCCTTAAGCACGTATCACACTCATAAACCCAAATGTCAAAATCCTCGCTCGGTCCTATAAAGCGACGTCTCACGCGATACGAACAAAATCTTGACGCACCAGAAATCCTTTTTCACCAGCTTCGTTAAACAAACGAGTATATCCTGATGGTCCGCGCATTGGATACCCGCCGTGAACTTTAATGGAGCTGTCCGAGCACAAAGCGTCAGTTTCGACCAAAAAGTCCGTTAAAGAGAGAGAAAAGTAAAAAAAATTTCTTCCCCCACCATTCTCCAAAAAAATATAAAAAATTACACAATCTACTCCCGTGCCACCCCCCTCACCCCCCTCCACCCACTTTGGCGACGTTTCACCCGGCGTAACACAGAGCCTCCCCCAATAACCTGTCACCGGTACCAAGGATAAAATAGAAATTCAAAATTTTTCAAATTCTAATTAAAAATCTCCCTTACCCCTTTCACCCCCTCACATTCCGTGCCCCAAATGCCCATGGCATTAAGAAAACTTTATTTTTCCCCTACGTAAATATCTGTATGCCGTACATCCAATACGTCACAGTTCCCATTAAATTCTTCGCACTTGATATAATTCGTGTACGTCTGGATTGGTATACTGCGTTAGCTACATGTTGCCGGGTACAGGTACCTACGTCTATGTACCCACTCGGCTATCGTGGTTTCGTAATAAATTCGTGTTGAATATTTAAAGGGGGGCCAGTTTTACATATTTAATTTTCCCGCCCGTCGACTGGCTGGCCCGAGCATACGCCGGGCATCGCCCATTGCCAGCGCCCGACGCTGCGAGCTGTTGACTTTAGCTACGTGCCTGATCCTCTTAGCGTAGATCGTAAGTCAGGTGCCTCTCGCGTATTATTTCACCGACGCGTTAGATTTTTAATCGGGAATTAAGGCCATGTTGTGGATAAGATACCGCGCGCATGCGCATTAGTTACGTTGGATTTTGCGTAATCGAAAATAAATAAAGCACTGGAGCAGGTATCCAAACGTATAAAGGATCACGCGCGTTGATTCGCGTCCCTATGTCAGATGGATTTGGTTATGATTTTTTCAAAAAATATTTTTTGGGGAATTTGATACTTTTTTGGGGAATTTTTTTTTTTTAATTATGATCGGTGTGAATTTTTTTCGGTTGCTGAGATATTGTAAATCATGATAACTTCGGGGAATGCAATAATTTGTCTGGCATGGCATTGACCATAAACGCAATATTACACCATAGTATTTATATGAGACGTGACGCCGCGCCGAGTAATAGCTAGAAAACCAGTTTCTACTAGGACGACCTGCCTTATGGTGTCTGGTACCTCCTGGAGTAGGTACCTGAGGGTACTTACATCCTTGGTGTTTTGTACAGTAAGAAATAATGGTACGTGGAATATGGGAAGAAAAAGCGATTTAAAAATTTTGTAAAACTCAAGAAATATTAATTTCCCGGTAAAGTCAAAAATTAGGAACAGATTTTGACGAAAGTTTAATTTTTTTTTCAATATCGTTAACTTTATTACTCAACGTTGCGCAATAGGGTCTTTGCTTGATTGCATTTTCAAAGGTCATCGACTTTTCGAAAATTCTCAAAACAACGCGGGTGGTACATCCACGTCATAATAAAAATTGTATTCAGAGATACAAGCAGATAAAATAATTTTCGCGCATGCCATCTTCTTTAATGAATACGCGAGTGGCCAGTGATAGAGAACTTCCGGTATGCCGATAAAGAACTGCAATCACGTCGCGACTCTGGTAAAGAAACCCAAGACGGGAGATAAAAAAAAACCTTTTTTTTTCCCTTTCTTTATTTTAATTACCAACCATAATTATCCACGCTCTAGTCACGATCACCACGGCATGACCCCCGTGGTTAAAAAAAAAAAGAATCGCACAATTTTCTCCTACAAATAAGAAATTCAGCGTAAAACAGACGCCACCGAAGTGTATACGGAATTTCCTAGTACTAACAATTAAAGCTTCAAGAGAGACGGTTACTATACATAAAAGGGTCTCAATGTTTACGTAACGGTGCAAAAGATTTTCGTAGCGATCCAAGAGAACCAAGAGAACGGCCTCTTTGTCTTTGATTAGCAACGGATGCCAATTATCGTTCTTTGATATCTAAATTTATCGAGAGCTTATCTAAACGTGCCGCCGAGCCTGGCGCTCTCTGTCGTCCCCATGCCGAACCAGTGCTACCAAAGCCGTTACACCGGCCGTTCACGAATAGCATAAGAAGCGCAAGGAGAAAGAATAAGAAGGAGACGCGTTGCCGTAATAAATCTAACGAGGCGTTGCTCGAGAGACGGGTTTCCTTCCAACCTCTATGCTGTCTCTCGATGTCGGATACGCCCATCCTTGATTTATAAGCGAGCGATATATACCGGCAGGCACCCACTACGCCGTGCTAGATTCTATAAGGACACCCGAAAATATAGAACGAAAAAAATGCATTAACATTACGCGTCAGCTTGACACGGCAGACCCTCGTGCTTGCCAGTGGCTTTGCTTGGCAAAGGATAAACCCAAGTGCAACGTGATTTAGGGTTGAAAAAAATTTTGAATTTCAAAATGACTGCTTGACGATGTGTGGAAAAAATTTGCAGAGTGGACACGAGGGTGATTTTTGAAAAAGAAAAAGAAAAAAATGTTACGCTCAAACATACTGACGAAGAGTGACGCAAGCGTTTTGGGACACCGCGACATAACCTAATGCAATTATTTTCTTTGCTGCGGCGAGGGTGAGCTACCCCTGCAGCAAAGTAAGGGGTCGTCAGCTACGATGAAATAAGGGAGAGTGCCGAGGAGATTATTCGAGCCCGATTGTGAACTGCCCTTTAGGCTGTCTTGCGCGTGCGCGGGGTCGTAATTGCGTGAATGTTATTTCGAATTTGGGATTCTTTGGTAGCGAGGTGGTTGGACATTTTTTTTTGGAAAATTCTTTTCTTTTGATTTTATGCCAAGAGTAATATGCACGTGGATATGGATGTGGTTATGCGAATTATTTTTTTTTTTTTTGCAAACGGCCAAGCGGTCAAACACGATTTCCTGTTTATGGGATTTTCCAGACTATGTTAGGTAAACCCGAATGCACTGGATTGCATAACTTTGCGATCTGGATTGGCAGTCGCGATAGTTAATAACGTCGATTTCCACTAGACGATTTAATTAAGGACGAACGTGTTCGACGTATCAGATATATTCTTGACGTCAAGTAGCCGATAAGTGGATCCGTAGGAATCATCGTAAAAAAAATTAACTATCGCGAGCGACTCTTCATTTTTTTCTGCATTTCCTCGTTGCTCCACATATGAATAATCATTAATTAATTTAAAAAAAATAATAAAAAACTAGCTCATATCAACAATTTTGTATATAAGCCAAACAATGTCCGCTTATTACGAACGAATAAAATAGATAAATTAGTGACACGCGTATCGAGCACTAAGTCATAAAGCAGCATGAATAAACGTCCAGATTTAATTATCGAGATTAAAAATCCATAATTTCATAAGGAAATTAATATTTACCTGATTGAGCCACTGATTACGCAACTAATAAATTCCACCGATCTCACTCGAATGATTTTACGACCGACAACGCGGATAAATTGAGTGAGCTAAATATTCACGAGTAAAAAAAAAATCCAAATTATTATCCGCATCGAAAAAAAATTTTCAAAAATAATCCATATGAATTTTCCCAAAAAATCATTCCGAATCAATCCCTATGTGGTCGCTGTTGGTTCGTATAAAAATTCTATAAAATAAAAATGCACTCGTTACCCAATGCAGCCAAAAAAAAATCCAAACCTAAAGTCCCTATCGCAAGGACGCGATATCAAGTATTATTAAACGACAGCGTTTACGTACGGAATAAAATAGGAAGTCTCGTCGTCAATGCAAGTCAGTCCTGGGTCCGTCGTGCAGTCTTTCGTATCGAAGCGGGTAATTACAAGCGTATTTTTTTTTTAATTGGCACGCACTCGATATCCTTTTGCGTTTTTACTATTATTAGCCGTCGTAATGCATGCCATTAGCGTCAAGGTTTGCGGCGTGCAAACGTCCGAGTTATCGCGGCGCAGAGTCGACTTGATATACTTGAGGGAATCCGCAGTTAATAAAGTTCCGTAAAGCTGCTGCCACCTACCACCATACAGAGGAGAGAGAGAGAGAGAGAGAGAGAGAGAGAGAGAGAGATATTGGTGGAGCAACCAGGGAGAGAAGAGAGCTAGAAAAGGAAGGGAGGATGGGCAGCATTTTTTTTGTCAAACTTCAGTTTCCTGTTAAACGAGCCGTATGTATGTCTGAGTTCGTGCAAGTACTGGGATGGTCTGTGTAAAACCGTAAATCATTCACTGGTTCTGAGTGAATTGACTGAAAAATAGTTATCGGGTGTAAATTTTCTTTGAAATCAAAATTTTCGAGTAGTTTTTTTTTTTAAATTGGTCCGATCGGTTATTGACTGTTGGAACGATTGAGAGATTTTTGGAATTATCAAGCAAGATTTCTTATGAAGTAATTTCACGCTTACAGAAATACTTATGAATTTAGCATGTCGAAGCTATAAAGGAGATACACAGAAAATTTATTTAAATTTATATCTATAGAATATTTTAATATACGCGTGTATCTTCATTATATATATTTTCTTGATAATTTTTATACTAATATATAATTATCTTTGCAGAAATTATTGGCAAATGGAGAGAACGTGGTAGGTGGGGACGACTGAGAGAGAGGTGAGAGAGGAAAGGGGGTAAGGAAGAAAAGGAGAGAAATTTATCAGATAAGGTTATATTTCTCTATGCGCGACAGAAAAACAAGGCGGCCCAAAGAGGAGACTGAAAAGTAGACGTGGCCACCGGGAGCCAGCAGACCATATTCCGCGCTCGCGTCGTTAGGCAGCAAAAAAATAATAAATCACCTCTATTTTTACAAGGTTTCTCAGATAAATTTAATAACTTAACTACTTCTGTAGTTCGCGGCCGGGCAAACGAGTCGGTAGTTTTCACTGAGCTGGGAAGAGTTATCGCCTGTCGGAAAAATATGCTTCCAGGAGAATAAGAGAGTTAGAGAGAGAGAGAGAGAGAGAGAGAGAGAGGGATCGTTGCGTTACCAGTGGACCACTCCCGGGAATCGGGGTTTAGTAGATGCGTAACGTAAGAAAAAAAAAAAAAAAAAAAGAAAAAAAATCAATAAAAAAAACTGCGACTCCATCAGCTGTGGAAATATACGACTGATCGGTTCGAGGGAGACGCGGAATATATAATGAGCACTAAATCAGAGAAACGGGGAACGATGAGTATAATGAGTAATACTTATAATCTGAATGTCTTTTGCGAGACTGAAACTGATATACCTCGCGTCAGATTCTTCTTGGAACGAAAAATAAAGAATAGAAAGAGAAGCCTGTATATTATGCGCGTTTTACGCAGTGACAATGAGTGGAAGGGAGACAGAGCGACGCGCAAGTAAACCCGTTGGATAAGGACAGAGAGCGTGGTAAGCACTTGAAAAGAGTAAGAATACTTTCGGGAGTGTCGACCGATCGAAGAAGGGCCGTTTTCCATTGGATTTTTCGAAACTTGTATACCGACTGTAAGTGCAAGAGAGTGAGAGCGATGAGCACTTACGTGAGTATAACAGAGACAGACATACCGATGACCGAAATCCCCGGTGCCTAACCGAACTCTGGTATAGACAAAACTCTGAACACTCATGGCTCTTATGACTCCGATTTCTCATATTTCACTTAAAATCTCAAACTCAAAATAAATATTTCGAAAAGGTGCGATATTTATATTTCGAGAAAAATAAATAATAATGTTTGTCTCCCCTTGACACATTTTGGTTATTGTAAATAATAATGCCTTCCTCCGCGTACGAGCTCTCTGTAATTTTTTTTTTGTCAATTTCCAAAAGGACCACTAAATTCAAAACCATTCGAGCATTGCGAGTTGTCTACTTACGCACGTGAAATATGAAATTAAATTCATTAGGGTACTCGGTTATAATAAATCGAACGATTGTGGCGCTGCGTAGCGGGCCATCGGGTTACTACTATAACTCAGACGGGCTGAATGGAAAATGATGAGAAATGTCTCTCATTGAACAGTGGGGGGTCCAGGGCATCGCGGTGGGAGCCAGTTATCACACAATCTGAAACTCTCCGAACCGCCAGGCCACAAGTAAGGCCTGAATCGTACGCGCGCGAGTCATAAACACCCGCATAACGACCTCACCACCGAAGCCACCCGAGAAGGATTTTAAAATCGAGAGGGGACCGTTTTCATCCTTTTTAATTTTTTTTTTCCACATCCCTGCTCGCCCATCGGAACCAGAGTCTCACTCTCGTGATACTCTCACGTGTGGTATCGCTTCTGCGGCTCCCTCCTGCTCTCGTCCTCCCTCCTCGTTCCTTCCGCCCCTTTTTCCAAAACCCAAAAAAAAAAACGGCGCGACGTAATTTCCACTAACTGCGAGTGGTCACGAATGCCAAGTGATCACCAGCAAGACCAGCTGGGCCAATTAATGTTTCAGCTAATTAAAAACCAACTCCCGCTCCGCAGCAGGTGCCGCGTGACGTCATATGTAACAAGTCCATTAATATCATATTTGTGAACGCAACAAAAAAAATTTGCAAAAAAATTTTTTTTTTCAAATTTTACCAACAATCCCATTTTTCATTCTGCATTCAAATACAGGCTCTTCTTCTTCTCTACTCTTCTATCCCTCTGATAATTTAATTGCCGTCCCGTTGGCATTACCTGAACGGTATCTTCTGGGCATGGCAATGAAATTGGAATGTCGTTAAACCCATAGCCTCCTCATGCTTACCGTATACTCTATGGCGGATACTTATGAAGCGGAAAGAAAGTTTAATCACCGAGGGTCAACTCTACGGCCGCTTAGCTTAACGCGTCTCAACGTTCCTCCCTAACCCCCGCAACCCCGTAAGACCTCACCCACAGATCCGTGCTACATTATGCTAATGCCTCGTCAATTGTGATTTTCATTCAATTTAAGTTCCATGTTGCGCGCTTGTCCAAAGATAGGTAGATAGAGGAGAGCCAGAGGTTGTCATTTGGATAGCCGATTAAACGTGTCCGAAGCCTATTGGCGACACGACGAAACTAAAGATTCGTCATTTGGAAATGAAGATGGGACAAATTTTTTTTTTTAAGTGGCATACACCATTAGCCTCCGGGCAGGGAATGTACATTGATTTCGAATGAATTCGAGGAATTTCACATTTATCGAACTTTTAATTACCCTCCGAGCACATTGACCGCATTTAATGACGGAACCTGGGTATCTATATGGGTAATGTCAAAAATCCAAATTTTTTTTCCCCAATTTCTGTTTGGTCGTACCCAACGTTATTTCTATCGGACAATTTTTTTAGCCGTGGAAACGAAATATTTTTTTTTTACGCATTTCACGGATTTAACGTTTACAAGATGGCGGATAGTCGCTATGGCACGAATGCGGATCACTGAAGTCTAACTTGGCTCCTCCGCGAGTACCGTGTTATCAAGATACGCCATGGTGGTAGTCCTTGTGTGTTTGGATATATACATAGCTATATATATAATATATATAGTCGAGTATATATACCCAAGAGTATCTTGGTATACTCCTGCTATGCCACGGGCTACGTAACATAGCTGTAAGGTAAACCGGTATCGTCTTCGGGCAGAGTACCTACAGCTATGCTACGAGAGAACGTACATATAGTACATATATGTATATGTATATATATATATACCTATATTACTTGTAGACACCGAATATTCGACCTCGACTTAGCGCTATTCCGAAGTCAAATAAGAGCCGGGAACAACAGAGGGAAATAGACATAGTAAATAATTAAAGTATCGGCAGACGCGAGGTAATGTTGAAATGGGATATTTTTGAAAAATCGAAAAAAATTTTTTTGTCCACTCAAAAAAAATTTATGCATCCCGAAGTAATTACGCGGCTGAAACGGGCAAGCGGCCAATGTGAAAACGACGAAAGTGGCTCGGCACATACGAAATCACGGACTGTAAGAGTCGTGCACGTGAAAAAAAAAAAAAAATATTGATTTAAATAAAAAAAAAAAAGGTTACATCGGAATCCAAGGAATATCGAGTGTCCCGTAATGTCCTGGAATTCCGTAGCTTTCCATAATAACGCCTGCCAATGCGAAGACAAGTACGTAAGAGTGTCGGTATGGGAGCGAAGTGAGTCGAGTGGGAGTCTTTTTGGTCTCCTGTAGTTGGCAATACTGAAGTCAATGGTGTACTCACGATTTCCGCAAGGCACGTGGCAAGATTTATGGTCGGCTTGCTCCAACTGTCGTTAAACGGCTTCACTGTTCAATGGAGTAAATGGCCTATGATTTGTACTTTGGCAGGCGTACCAACAGCGCGATGAAGAAGACCGGACACGACTGGACACAAAACTGCGCGGGGTCCTATTCATATCTTTTTTTTTTTAACAGGTAAGAATGGGTCCTGTTTTGGTTGGAGGATCGCATCGCCGCGTATAATGACCACGTGGTTGTTTGTTCGCTTAAGGTTTGTCCTATTGCCGTTTAGAGGTTAGGTTTAGGTACTCGATGGGCGTGCACGCACGGCAGCTGCCCAAAAATCGTATAGGGACTTTACGGGCAGACTCGCATGTTCCTTGGATGATCAGTCTGGCGAGATAAAGATCCGGCCGTTTTTCTATGAAGAATACACACGTACATGGGACCCATCAGCATCTCCTTTTTGGGATCTTTTCAATTTTTCGACTGAGCTTGCTGCACGTTTTAAAATACCGACGAATTCACGGCTACCGTGAAATCAATTTTTTCGGTACCGGACAGAGATTGGTACTCCCGTGACTGAACGACGCGCTAAAAAATCAATTTTTGAAATTGTTTCGTTAGCTTTGGAAAACATTGGTACCACTTTCTTTGTAAGGACCATGTCGAATAATTAGGAAAAATTAGAAAATTATTTTTTTTTTTTTTTTTTTTTCGTTCAACGGTTTCTTACCCTGATGCTCTTGGGTAACCTTAACCTCAAAAGGATCCTTGTGCTCTGTCAAGGAGATAAGTATCTGTCTCCGATCTTGAGAAAGAAAAGAAATATGGTTTGTTGTCGACTGTGTATACAAGTCTTCGGCTGATTAGACTCATTGTCACAGTGGGCCCCGGACACTTCTGCCAGCACGAGTGAGGAACTTCCTTGTGGAGGAGTAGTTTCGGGGCCCGGTGCACGAGGGCTGAATGGGAACCAGGAGCGCCAGGAAACTGTCTCCTCCTGCGATGGGACCTTCGCTCGCTGAATGCCGGGTGAAAAGTGAAAAGCGTTCAGCGGGCCCATTGTGATGTGAATGGGTCTTCGAGAGAAGGGCAAACACGCTTAACCTCCTGGCCCATTGTTGTCCGGGTTATCCGATTTGGTGTGGAGAGCTGGTGGAATGTGTATTGGGGCCTGAGCTACGGAATAATAATGCGCAATCCTGTATAACATATACGGACAGACTGTATATCGCGACAGACCCGATACAAAAACGGAAAATGTTTTTTCGGCGCAAAAAATTGTCAAAATTAAAAATTATAAAATATATGTCACACGCGAAGACGAAATATATTTATTTTAGACGGGAGTATACTTTATTCGTATTATTTTTGGCAGTTTTTAAATATACTCAAAATACAATTGACGTGTGTCTTGAAATTGTTTTTTTTTTTTTATATTTGTTTCTATATTTATGTTTTTTCTTTTTTTATATATGAAATTAATAATTTCATAAGGTTTCGACTCATGAAAAATAAACGACGTATTTTCTATCGCAGTGAAAGCCATCCCGAGTCACTTTAATCTTTTGGAAGTCAGGTATCGATTGAATAGACACACACAGGATTTTGAAAATTGGAATATTGGGCATTCACCGTAAGAGACGGCTGAAGCTCTCGATGACCGCATGCGGATTGACGCTCGATGCTCTGCGGAATCTTTTACGGGGCGGACACGCCGTCGTTATTGGATTACCGGTATTGTGCGTTACAGCTGGTCCAAGTCCGGTAGGAATGGTCCTGAATATGAAAATAATATTTCCTTCAGCCGTTTTATGATTGATATTTATTCAAGTGACTGCCGTCCGTATTGTGAGCGTCGCGACGGTTTCTCGCTACGTCACTTTCCCGTCATTGTTCGTCACTTTAACGTCGAGACGTACGAATTCTTTTAGAATATTCGGAAGACGATATTTGCGCGTGTCGACAATGCGAAAAGGTCCTTTTTGAAAATAAGTAAGGAAGAGGGACGGTAAATAATAAAGGAAAAAAAAAAAACCGTTGCCACCAACTCAAAAAGCATTCGCTCAAAATTCCTTCATAGAATATCCAACTTCTCCGTAAAGCCCGCGAAAATTCTCAAAAGCCAAATGCAAAAGTCACTGCATTATTCCCTTGCGTGAAATTCGATTTGGCATTGATCTTTCTCTAAATTTACTACGTCATCCCTCTTTCTCTTCTTAACTCTCTCTCTCTCGCTCTCCCTTCCTCATTATCACTCTCTCTCTCTCTCTATCCAAGGACAACAGAGTTTTAAACTTCGTTTCAAGACGAACAACGCGCATCGTAACTTTGCGATTTGCCAAAAAGCCGAAAAGGGGTAAACTCGAATGGCGTAAGTGAGAAGTTTTATAAGTGACCGCGACTGAAGAACAACCCTTTGCGTTTGATCGAAGCGCAAGAAAAAAAAAAAAGTCAAGAAAACCCCTGAAAGCCCGTTAAAAATCACCCCCACTCATACCCTCCCCCCCCCACCCCCACCCCAAAAAAAATCCCCAAATTCATAAACCCCCCCAAAAAAAAAAAAAATAAAAAAATAAAAATATTTTCTCCCCTAAAAAAATTCGTCCTTAATTCAAACCACCCCAATGAATTTTTATCACCGGCAAGTCGACCCAACCGCATTCCAGCAGTGATTCATCTCGCGCTAAATCTAGATAGTTCAGATATTATCAGAGATACGAGCCAACGCGGAAACGCAGTGAAATAAAATAAGATTCATGTATCCTAGTCAGAGAGCTAATAATTGCCACGTAAACCGTATCGTTATATACATTACACATGCTACGCTATATATATACTTCATGCATATATATATATATATATATATACACACCCAAGCACAGTATGATCACGTAGGTACATAAGAGTGCAGGTAACCAGAAACGTTCCATCTCAAAGATGTTTCAGAGTAAAAGCCAAGCTAGGCGGTAACCCGCGTGCACTACTCCCTTCTACGAGCCGTAAGACCCGATAGATAATTGGCGTTGCGTGCCTCGAGATAAACGGCCGTGATTGGCGAAAATAACGATTAATAATTATCCACTCGCGGGATATCCGAGGCGGCCTGCCCTCTCATCTCGACGAGACCTGAGAGATGCTGCGAGATTCGTGAAAGGATGTTCATGCAGGTACCCCAGGAGCGTATCGATTGATCCAATAAAAAATTGTTTTTTTTTACAACTCACGCCATTTTCAAATACCACCCTCCATACTGAGATTCGGGCATTCATTTTTAGTAATTTTTTTTTTTTTCCTCTTTTGCGGTCACGTGCTTCGCGAGTACTGTACAGTCACATTAGAAGTGCCTTTACAGTGGTACGTACCTATTATGTGTACATATATATATATATATATATATATATATATGTACACTGATTCGGATTAACTCGAATAATCCTTTCACGCGTGCCATTCAGCGTGACTGTCGCACATGGTCGATCAACGAGAGCGCCCGTGCAAGTAGTATATATATATATATATATATATATATATATATGTGTGCGTATATATAGTTCACTAGTGGTTACGCATTACTATAGACGCGTGCCACGCATTACAATTAACTGTCATTCACACTTTGATTCTCGCCGAGAGAAACCCGCTTGGATTCTCATAGAACGTGTGTGAGATAGTAAAGTGCGTAATGCGTGTACATGATGCGTAGAGAGGATACCATATGCGATAAGTGTGTGCATATATATATATATATATATATATATATAGTGCAGGTGTAGACAAAGCAGGGCGACGAGATTAGATGATAGACGTGCGGTACATAAGTGAGGATAAGGATAAGCGTTATCTGAGAATTTAAATTTATCTAGATAAGATAGGGATATGATTTTGGAAACGTTGATTAGATAATTTTTTTTATGAGACAGGAGGAACGAAAGAATGCCGTCGGAGCAGGTTATGGTTTGATTTTGAAAAAATTTTGGTTCATCAAATTTTTTTTTAATTGCACTCTTTTGATTATTAAGGAACTTGATGCAGTTTGCGGATTTTGATCACTTTGTGAAAAAGTATCGGGCACTGGGGATGGACGGGTTGTGTAAATGGCGACGAAAAGGCGTGCCCCCAATTTTTCGGGAATTAACGGTGCCATCCCTTGGCTTTCAGTGTACGAGGGTTAAATAATCTGGTTAGCTCGAGTCTCGCTTGACCGCTGGATGAAGTATGGAAATGAAGTCCATTCATTGGACGCGGAATGAATTCCGCGTAGCGAGACACTCTGGGGGATGTTTCGTGGTTATATTTCGGATATATATATATATATATATATATATACACACAGCAGCCTGTCTGCACGAGAGAAATGTTAACGCGCACGAATCGTTTTCACAATTAACTAACGAGGGGTTGACACAACTTATCAAAATGGTGTATCGCCGTCGCGCCACCCCGCGAGCCACCCCACGTTCGCTATAAATATGTACACGCACGGAGGTTCGGAAACCCCCCCAAAAAATCCCCCCCAAAAAATTATTCAATTTCATCCACCAACGCGTAAGGGCTGCAAAATACTGAAAAGGGTAAATCGTAAATATCTTTTTGGAAAATTCCAAAAAAATTTCATATCAATATCGACCCCATATATGAAATACGTCGAGGAATGTTAAGTAAAATAAGTGCACGGGCTAATTGGGGGGGTGAACGCGTAAGGGTAGTTTTGAGAAACGGAAATAAAACACAATAACGATACCGCAGCCACTGAGCGCATAAAGAACCTCGTGCGAGACGCTGCCAAAATACCTGCGGTTTCTCATACGTATACAGAATAGAAACGGTTTGGCATCCGCAACCCCATTTAGCAGAACGGCTCCACTCGACCCGATAGAACGGAGGGTGCGGAGTTGGCAAGGGGTTATAACATAATTGTATTAGGTCGGTAGGGGCCAGGAGCCACGGGGCAGGACAGGGCCAGGGGAGGATGGCGTGAAATTAATGCCTTTGGCTTATCAGTGGCCTGACACTTCACCGCTAAAAGTCCCGCAGCGAGCACAACACAGTGGCGTAGGACCATAGGAATTCCATAACAGCGATACCCAACGTAACCGGTTTAGAAAAAAAAAAAAAAAAAAAAAGAAACCGCCATATCCTCGACAAGAAATCTGGTACAAATTTTCTTATCTATCCCCCTCCCCTCTGCCCGTTAACAAATACTCCCCCTCCAAAACTATCTGTGAAGTACCGTAACGAACAGACCAACACAGCTACTTGGTACCCGTCAATTTTTTTTTTTTTTTCAAAAAAGCAAATTCTACTTCAAGATCGTGACCGGTTGTCAGGTTCAGGATGTACGTCCTGAAGGATTTTAAAATCCCATGGGAAAGGGCAATGCTTGTCCGTACCCTGTTTAGGGGGGTGGATGAGGGGGCGAGAAAAAGGGTTGTGGCAGAGTGAGAATCGTACCCAAAGGTAATAACTCTTTATTTCAATGTAACTTGTAATTCTAGGTAGCCATGGTAACCGCGCCGGTATCGATACCATTGGTAGGGTGGACGGGGCCACCTTCATCCGTTGGTACTTACTCTTCTTGGGGCACGGGTTACCGTGAACCTAGCCCCCCCGCTTGCCGATTAAACACGAGAAGCCCCGTGAAGGTAGTCGCGGATAAACCAAACATTTGGGCAGCCGTGGATTCTCCCTAATGAGAGCCCTATTAGGAAGTAACAGTCCTGGGTTAACCTATGCGCAGTTTCTGTCAGCGATTTAGCGCCGATCCTTGGTCGATGTAAATCAGATTAATTAAAGGAACGACGTGGAACGAACCGGTGGACCGGAGGGATGCGAGGAACGAGGTACGAGGACGTATGTGTGTGCGCCTTTAATTTTTTTTGTCCTCCCCACTTTTCTTCCTCGATCCAGCATGGAATTCACTTTGTTAGAAGAAACACGAGAATCGCGCTGCTCCCGTGACTATCCGTTCCTTGTGACTTATCGGAAGGAAAGACACCGAGCGGGCACGTAGAGGAGAGAAATCGAGAGAGGATTTTCAGATGGGAAAGTAACGGACGTCTGGGACTTGGAACGCCGTTAAATTACCGTCCGTATAAGAGCGTGACTTTCGTGCATTTCGCCAGCACGAATCACGGGGATCGCTACTACGTGACCGAACAGAGTACACATTAGATCAGTGTGCTTGCGCCGCAATCATCCTAGTTGGACGTTACCTTACGTGGATGGATGGTTGTGTATTTTTTTTTGAGGGTAGGGGGGGCGAGGGGTAAATTTTGAAAATTCTTAAATCGATCGAACAGGGGATACATTAGATCAATGTGCTTGCGCGCCGAAATCATCCTAGTTGGACGTTACCGTACGTGGATGGATGGTTGTATATTTTTTTGAGTGGGAGAATTTTGAAAATTCGTAAATTGAACGGCGCGGCGAGATTCGAGGAGAATGAGGGCGAGGATGAGAATGTTAAGTGAAATTGAAGGGAGGAAAAAAAGGGGATGGAAAAAAAACGAAATCGGGCGATCAGTCACGGACACGTGGGAGGGTTGGTTTGTGGTTTCATCTCTACTTAGAAAAGACGCGCGAATCGTACTACCCCCATAGTGTATGGGGGTAGTTGGCCACCCTGTTCCTACCCCAGTGCAGCGGTTGCACGTTTCTATCTTTCTCTCTCACTCGCATTCTAGTTCTATCTTTCTCTCTCTCTCTCTCTCTCTCTCTCGACTATGGGGATGCTGAGTCATACTGCGTAGATACATAGCGTGTCACCCCGAATATTATTCGAAAGCCTGACAGCGCAATCTGTGAATGCGTGATATTGTCTGTGACGGCATGTGGGCGAGGTATGTTATAACATGGGAATATATCTATATCTATATACACCATAAAACAGACCAACACGTAAGACAGAAACGTAGAGTCACGTGTTACCAAATATATATGGGTGTATGTATATAGCAGTCAAAGTCAAAATCGTTCGGGTTTTTTTAAAAAATTTTTTTCCCGTTTCTCTAACGAACAAAAATAAAAAGAGACAATTTCTCTGGCTGGAAACAGTGACGTTGTCACGCCGAAGAATTTTCACTCTTCGCAAAGAGTGACTATTGCCTAGAATTTAGCGGCATGAACGGCGGATACAGTGGAGGCCATATTTTATTTACGCGCAAGCAATGTTTTATGGGTCCGTTTGACGGGGGCGCCCTAAATAATGGCTACACCCCTTTCTACCGCCTCGAAAATGTCTATGGACTCTTCTCTGTCTCTGTCTCTTTTGGTCCTCGCAGCGTCTCTTGGTTCGAACTCTAACTCTTTTATACTACTGCCAAGTATCTTTTCTCTCTCTTTTCCCGGACTCCGTTCCACCTATGGATCTTTGCTGTAAAAATAGCACTTCTATCGGAATTCTAACAATTGGCGTACCGCGACAAAGAACCGGCTGAAAGGATACCGCAGTGATGACGTAGTTTCCGAGCAAAAGATAAAATAACGGTACACAACGTTGCTTTTGTAGTCACACAAAAAATTGGAGGGTCAATTATAACTTTTTCAAATTTCTAGTCGTACTCGTTAACTTGTAAAAAAAAGACTTGTACGTATCGAAAATAAAAAAGTAGAAAAAAATCGCACGGATTCATGCTGAAATTATTGAAAAAAAAAAACACAGTTATACACAGTGTCAAGAGTGAAACATGATTTTCGTAAATGGTCTCCTCTTTGACTCGAGTATTTCGGCGACCTTTTGGTCTCGGGAACCTTCTGGTGATTTGTGGCCGGTACGGCCGCGCGAAGGAAGAAATAAAGCGAAATAAGAGATGTGGAAGTGCAAGGGTCGGGAGGGTGGTGGGGTGGGGGGGAGGGGGGTTAGGTGGAGGCCACGGAAAGGAAAGGAGAAAAGGAAGAATCCGAAATAGAATATCCACCGGGTATAAAACCCGACCGCAAGGGACGTTTTAAATTAGAAACAAATGCCCATGGAATTTACGGCCCCGTTCCAATTTACGTCCTTATTTACTCGCTCGGCTGTCGGACCGCGCTTAGCGCTTTTTGACGATCATCGCGAAACCTCGTCCGACGCATAAACACACGTTAAGTTCCTCATTCCCATTCGCGCGTTCTGTCCTCCAGGTCTCTCCCAGGTCAACACTTTCGCCCTGGAACATCCTGCTACAACCACGGGCATCTGTTTCAACGTGAAATCACAGCCTATTTACCATGTAAGTATAGCTAAGGCCGGGCCCGGCTACGAGACCATACGGGGATTCCCCGAAAAGCAGCAACCCGACACGACGTTCTCATTCGGAATTAATTGATCGACCATTAGCAGCGCGTGCCTGGGTTACGATATTTTTTTTCTCAAATTTTTCTTCTTGTTCCCCTTGCGACTAATCTAAATTCTTTGAGTTCAGTCACATTCTTTTCCTTCTTTTTTTTTTCATTAGGCGCATGCGCAGTGGGATACCGGCGTAAAACTGTAGTTTAAACTCTCGCGCGGCTACTTGGTAAATTATATAAAGACGCTCCTGACGCTTTCTGGTCAACGATTATACGGTTAGAGAACGCGAATAAATTTTTCAAAATCGTCATTAACGTCGGTCAAGTCGCGTGGCCGCGTAAACGACAGTTAACGATCCTACGTCGTTAGGCTTATTCACGCCGTTAAACGGCCTCATTACCATGCACGGACGTATGCGGAAGAAATGGAAAGAGCCGAGATGAAATAAACCGTAGGATAAGACTCGAACCGTCCGACGTCCGGATTGGTAGTGATTCTCGTAGGAGGATCTGCGCAAGACCCTCTTAACGAGACACTGCGCATCGATGACGACAATGACATTGGTCAACGGTCATTGGATCCGTCGGGACGATCGTTAACCCGCGATATTACGAAATCAGTCAAACCTATACCCATATCACCGTAAAAATAAAATCAAAAGTGCCTTCAAATTTGGCTGTTCGATGAAAAATATAATTTTGAAAAAAAAAACAAATTTTTCCACAATTTCAAAAAAATCCCTCAGTCCAACGCATACCTATGCTCACGGCTATCTACGCGATAGGTACGTATGTAACAAGGCCTTGGCGATATGAGAAGGTGGAAAAGGGGAGAAACGTAGGGACATAGTTTATTTCGCAAGCAAAGGGGATGCGAAACGGGTCGGGTCGAGCTAGGATGTCGATAAGGCTGGCATTGTCCGGCGGTCACGTGGTTCGTTTCCCACCCCCTTAAACACTACTGTTTATATTAAACTCCGGGGTTAATACCGTGGCTTACTCTAATACCGGGGCAACCCTTGCCCTGCGATATGCTGATAAGGAATATGCATACAGATAGAGGAACGGCGCACCCCCTGCGAATCCGTAGCCCATCCAACCCTTGATATTTCTACAGTCTTGACGCGTTGATATTAACCGGAGTCGTTCTCGAAAGCGTATCTTTGAAAAAGCGACGTACCACCCCCTGAATAAAAAAGAAAATTAACAAAACACTCTACGACCTTAAATTCTTTCGCCCCGTACCCTAGGGGAGGAAGAGGGTGCAAAAAGGAATCGAAAACCGAAAGAAGCGGTCGGATCGGTGGAACTAAGGGATGTCTTGTGAATCCTTGTGGAATGACTCGAAAGGGTAGTCACCACTCGACTGCGGGCGCCGCACCATTCTCTCGCATTGACAGACGGCATAGGCGTCCCGGCGGTAAGGGGGATGAAAAAAGACAGATAATAAAATGAAAATGGGAACATTTAAAGTCAAGGGTTGGGAATCGGGGACGGAGGGGGACGCGACCCCGACCCTGCACCGAGAGTAACAATGCGAGATAGAGAGCCGACGGGGGTCGCGAGTTGCGTTCACAGATAACACCCCCACCCCTATTCTTCACCCCCCCTTCAACCCCCCTTGTCATGGCTACCAACACTGACGCAATAGCTACCCCTCGTATGCGATGCATTGGCGTCGACGTTTTCATTGTCTCAAACTACGTAACCCAGTATCCATTTTTTTACGAAAAAATTTTCATTAGTCATATTCAGGGGTGCCGATGTAATATTTTTTTTAAATATTAATTTCCGCATCGAGCCGCCCCGTCTAATTCGAATTCATTGGTTCGTTACGGGTATATATAAATGTATATAGCCTGTTAAGGTAAATACGAAGATTCTCACGAGAGTTTCACGTCCAATTACGCAAAGCAGTGCCGATACTCGCGACTCCTCTTATGTACTTATTTCTTTTTTTTTTTTCTTCTTTTCCTTCTCGAACTTCAAACGTTCGAATACGTTCTTGCTTTGTATCTTGACTCTATACAGTCCGCGCGATCGTTGCCTTCTCTACCGATACCTCGGAGGATCTGCAGCCAGTGTTACCAACCGTTCGTTCTACGATCGGTCAACGATTGAAAGACTATGGCGAAGCGAGGCAGCCGATTGATTGACAAATGCCTCGAGAAGACAGCGGGACGCCTGAATGTTTCACCGTGATAGACGCTGATTACTCCACGTGACATTCGGACCGAGAGAGGGGTGGGCCCTCGCTACGAGTGATCGGCAATTTTTTTTTAAAACGACCTCAACGTTTCCTCCCGCTCCGAAGGCAATTCCAATTATTTCGTACCCCACCACCGATCAATTATTCCAAGTTCAAAGGTCATCTTCGTATCAAACCCGCTGGACGAACGTCGATAATTTACACCAGACACCCAATGAGCCCAATTAGCACCCAATTGATACGCCACTGGAGCCGTGGCCAGTTGATAGAGAAAAGTTAAAAAAAAAAAGACTATGATCCAGTCGAAAATTATCAGTGAATCCAAAATGTACAGTGCAACCAAAATTTCGATCCATATCCAACGTCGTACGTGTGTATCGATACGCGAACCCATTGTGACCCGAAGTCACGCATAAAAGATGATCGGGCTCAGCCTGCGTCTCGGACTCTGGATAAGAATTGATCGGATCTATAGATCGAAGGATAGAACATATGTATATGGCAGGCACCGTGAATCGAAGTATTTGCATGATGAAATTAACGTATAATTACTATTGACAGTGCTCGTCAGGGACGGCTGACAGGTGTGGGTGTGCACCGCGCGTCATGTCAGCCGGAGCTCTAGGCTTGAATAGTGCCCTGTCCGAATGTACCGAGTCATCGGGTCCGTAGGTAAAAAAAAAAAAAAAAAAAAGAAATGGGAAGAGCCATATCGTAAAGGGAAGCTAACGTGCGAGGGAGAGAGATGAAAATAGAGTCGGGTGAGTGAGATAGCGCCATTGTAAAAAAAAAAGAGTAAATAAATAAAAAAAATAGTCAAAGCCGCGCAGTGCCTACATTAATGATGTGGCAATATTTTATTAAACATCCCGACGGTACTTAAAAGGCTTGGTAACCCAGTGGTTCGCAGTCGAATTTGAATTTACTTTTAATACGGATATGCGAAAGAGAATGTAAATATCAAGCCACCTCCCAGTCGGCATCTCTTACGCCGACCCTCCCATTAATTCTTATATCAGTAATGACGCAAAGTGGAAATTATTTACCATCGAGTCCTGGGTCAAGTTCAAAAATGTCCAGCTTGCTTGTTGGGGCTTCATCGAGACTCAATTGCGGATTAATTAGATCCCCGTGATATCATGTGTGTGTGTGTGTGTGTGTTAAGATATGTGGGATGGACGGTGTATTCGCGTGCATGTGGGTAGGTAGGTACCTAACTCGATGGTTGGGCAAGGCATAAGGGAATTGCATTGCATGCCACATAATCGTGGGAGTGTTTCCCATCAAGATACACGTACTGGCTATAATACCCTCTCGCATAAATATATCTGCAGCATGCATTTACGTGTATACAGGGTGGCCTGAAAGTACAGCCACCCGAAGGTACAGCCACCAAAGTACGTGGCGCGATACGTAATTCAAAGAGATTCCTTGAGCTTGTACGAAAGGATACGCGGATACTTATCGAGCGCGTAACGAAGACTTTGGTTTGGGTTATTTGGTGAATTTATAGAATTTTGAGATTTTTAGGAAAAAAAAAAAAACAAACCTTCTAGAACGTTTCGTCGATTTAATTGCGGTGATATATAATCAAGGACCGCAAGATCACCGGGTATGTATCCGTGCGCCTGGAGAAAGCTGAAGCAAGATACGCGGCGTACCAACAAAGCTAAATGTACTTTATGCATCCGTGCCCTCGTTCCGCCATTTTACACGAACAATTAGATGCATAATCGAAGATAGCTCAGATTTTCGCGAGAGAAATACCGATACCCAAATCACCAATAGCCATACCCGTAAAGTCATTTCTTTAATGGTCAGCGACCAAAACCCCAATATACGGTCACCGAGAGAGGTCCGGACCCAAAAGTCCAACCGGATCCAATGTTCGGAGTCCATTACTGTCACAATGAGGAACAACGACCAGATATATACAGTAAGACCCGAAGTAAGTAATGTATCAGTAAAAAAAAAAGGAATGCACCTGCCAGCCAACTTCAGTGTAGTATTATCAAGTGAATGGAGGAGACCACCAAAAAGCCCAGACCAGACCGGCGCGCGGTTACGGTTTCTCGATGGGTGGGGAGAGGGTTTCGGTAAAAAAAAAATACGCAAGAAGAAAGATACGATGAGAAGAGGGGGAGTGGGGCTGGAGAGGGGGGGGGGGGAGGTCAGAAAAGAAATGAGAAAAAGTAGTAGGAACCGAAAATACTTGCCGAAGTAAAAAAGGATCCCGAATCGGGGCATTAGCATAAGCCAAGCGAGCGCTTGGCCATATAGCACGGAAATAAATAGCCTCTGGTATCTGCGCCGGAGACGTTTTAGCATAGAGAGACGCACAGATCGGCTAAATGCGAACGGACCCTTCGACTGACTCTGGTCCTCTACGTGTTGGTCTGGCGGGCCGAGCGTATGGCAGGGCTGGGTTAACGTGGGTGAAAGTGCGTGGAGAGGGTGACCCAAACGTGGGTTCTGGTTCTAACTCCTCTAGTCTCGTCTCTGTCGGCGGGGGACAAGGGTGGCTAGATGGGCCAGGACGATAGCCTCCAGGGAACGGCGTTTGGTCAGGATGTGGTTGTCATCGGAAGGCACGGGACCCGACGCCGGCATTGTCCACCGGGCAGGACGCCGATCGGCGACGTCCACCACGGGATCTATTGTTCTATTTCTAGTTTCTGTAACCTCCGACGTGGACGCGTTTGACGAGCGACGTCAACGATATTATCGGTTTGATTAGACGCCGTATCGGTTAGGGATGGATCGGATGGGAATAAAAATTTGAATTTGGGACAATAAGTGTACGAATGGTCTTTGCGTTGAGGATTCTTTTTGGGATTGTGAATTTTTTGGTGTTGCAGGAATTTTTGGTGCAAAGATTGAATTTGTTAGTTGGGAGAAAAATTTTTTTTTATTAGATAACACGGTTAGATGATTTTGACTAGATCGATGATTACATGCGATACTAGGGGATTTTGGGTGCTTACGCTGGTTTGCTATTTTTCTTGGTAATTTTGGTATGAATACGCTTTATGTACTATCCGGTAGCTATTGATTCCCTTGGGAATCTTGTACCTCATTTAGATAGACCAGCTAATCTCACTGTCAGAGATGCCTATCGCTAAGCAGGCAGCCTGTTAGCGCCAGAGATTAGAGGATCCCATCTAAAGTGTTAGTAAGGTTCTGTGTGAGCGTCCCGCGACGCTCTACGTTTTGAACGACACGAAGATTATTAGATATCCTAAACCGAGTACAGCCAAATCCAACAAGTTATATCCAATGGCGCGAATATTTGAATTAAAATAATGCTTACCTAAATCCTCTGTACAATTTTTATCTAAGATTACAATAAAGAATTACCACTCGAGAGAGACTCGTACACCAGAACCATTAGAATTAACAAATTTACCTATTCTATCTAAAATCTAATAACTAACGTATAACAGCACACGAACACATACGACTTCTGAAGTTCGATGAAAATAACCCTAATCAAGTACCGCTGATAACAAGTGACGCAATAAAGTCGTGCCCGTAGAGCGTCGCAAAGTAAAATTCAATTTTGTCAGCACCACTGGCCAGAACCTTACCTGTGGTGAAGAGAACGATGGCCTTGAGACAGCTGTACTCCGCAGGATCGACGTGCAGCGCCTTGAGCTTCTCCACCTGCTCCTGGAAGATCCTGATGTGGTCCATGAAGGCGACGACGCGATCCGCGGCCATAGGCGAGGCGTGTAAACCGGCCGCGGCCAATAGAGGCGCCACGTGTAGGGGCATCGAGCACTGACTGGCGTTCAGGACGAAGAGTTCGCTCCAGACTAACCTCAAAAGAGCCACCTGATCCGTCACCTGGAGGTCCGGGAAGAACGGTATGTTCCTCGCCCACTCGACGGCCGAGAATAGAAGACGCGCCGCGAGCTCGCATATGTTTTCGATACCCATAATATTGTTCGTCTGTAAGCACTGCCCGTATCGCGAGGTTGGATATGGTTCCGCCCTTAGTAGCAAATTAATGTATGACGACAGATACGAGTGTCCGTTTAGACTGGCGCACGCGATCGCGTCGCCATTGGTCAATGAAAATTGTCCAGGTAGGCCTGGTATGGCTGGCTGCGACGGTGGCACCCTCCCTCGTTGAACGGCTGAAACAGAAGAGGCCAAGACTGATTAGCCCTTTGTGTATGAAGCACGAAGTAAACGGTGGACAAGAAAGGACGAGACCGAAAATTGGGTTCGTTCCATTGTTGAGGAATATCGTGACGTGTCAATCCAGATGGCGCTGGCGGGTTACTCCGTATATAGATATCACCGGTTACCACCCCCTTTCGAAAGATAGCCATTCCCACATTCCAACGTGTTTCTTCACGGACTCTTCACTTCGGCTTCGCATCCTACTTTCTTACGCTTATCGATGCAGTCACGCATCGGCGAGTACGGCACGGCGTAACGTAGATGCGGGTTAGACCTTTCGACGTAACATCGCGCCATGGGGAATATACATTGAAAACATGAAGGCACTATGGCGAATCGATTGCGTTACGTCATACGCCATTCGAATCGACGGTCCATATAAATTACACGGTGCCCTCTCTCTCTCGTCGAGTCGTTTTGCTGTTTCATTTATCATTCCTCAACGATTTGCATTACACTGCTAAGATCGAAACGGCCTACGAATCTCGGTGGGTTTTACTGAAAAATCCCTAAAATTGGGTAAGACCCAAATCAAGCCTAATTTCCATCGAATAATTCCGTATCTTAAATCTTCCAGATCATTTCCACAGTCGACTGCGATGATATATGTAAAAAAAATTATCTTGATCGCCATAGATCATTCAACCAGCATAGATGGCATATCGATCTATTCGCGTAAGGTTACGAGTGTAATCGGCAAGGTGGTCCAGGGTCTATGCAAATGGCAGAGCAGTGGAGACAGGTGAGGAGTCACATGCAAGTAAGTGCAAAGTGTTCTCCCATACGAGGTAGGGTATAAGGTAGATAGGTAAAAAGAAGGTAGGAAGATAGGTAGGCAGTAGGATACGGATTTCTTGGTAGACCGTGGATGGACCGACACCTGGCGATGCTGACAAGATGACGCTCTCGCACATACGGCACCTACACACAGGCTGGTCCGTGTCGTTCACATTCATCTTCGAGTATGTACAAATATTAACGACTGACAAACATAAGGCCCCGACTCTTGGCCAGTGCCAACGACAACAGGATTGCCAATGGACCGAGCCGGTAACGCATGACGCAACTAGGGACTCAGTCAAAGGATGATGTAGGTAAGGCGCATGCGCATAGAATTTGAAAAAAAATATTAATAAGCGCCATTGGCTTTATATGGCACTTCGATCTTCATTGTACGCACGTCAGTCCCATCTGATATTTGAGTGGTACCTGGTAGCGTCTGAAGTCCGTACCGAGATGTGGTACCAACCTTAGAACTGTGAATGACCGATGCAAGTGATTGGCTATCACGACAGTCAGTCTGACAGAAATACACAATATTTGAAATCGTGGTAAACCAGTAACAGGTACCTGGTCTGGTTATCAGCTGACCACCTAAGGTCACGTGTGAGCATGGACGAAGCCAGGAAGAAATGAATCGATCCTCCTTGACGCGACCCGTTAACTTCTCTAACCCATCCGAGTTCAGCCTCCAAGAAAGTAAAACAGTCCCGTTTGATCTCCAAGTACAGAGATCAAAGATTGCGACGGGTATTGTCTGAATCCTGATCTAAAGATCAAATCGTCATGAAACCGTATAACAATATGTAACAGACATGAAAACTCATAAATTAACTACCTGGACCAGGGTCAACACGACTGTCTAGGACCGGACCAACCGGCGCTGAGGTCATCATCCATTTTCCAATGTCCATGAGGTTTGGTCCAGCCCGTATCAACAAATTACGGGTACCCGTCCAAGCGTATAGGCCCAGACCGTGGGTACTGGTGGGGTCGGAGCTGCACGCGAATACACACGGGACACGGATGCTGGGTACATCGAAGATCATCCAAGGAAGGATATCGGGACCAAGACTCGAAACGGCTCACGCCATGGCGATCGAGCTGAAGGTGGATCCTTACACGTACTTATAGAGTCTAGAGTCCAGGACTCAAAGACTCTCGACGAGAAGTGGCGCCCTGCTGGGAGAAGAACGCTGGATTCCAACCTCCGCCCGCAGCTAACGAACGCCGAGAGAGGAAACGAAGGTACGAAAGGTGGAATGAGGGAACGAAGGTACGGACCTTGGATGAAACGTAGGAACGATGAAACCAATGGACAAATCTTTTCTCTGCCGCGAGATCATCGCTCGGACCATTTCTCTTTGAATTTCATATACCTTATACTGCCTATATGTACTTATCTACCTAACAACCCGCCTAACCTTCATCGTAGGTGAGCAATGTACTATTTATGTTCTATAAGGTATATCCCAGGTCGACAAGTGTGCGCTTCGACTTGCCTATAAACCTGGGCACCCTGTGTGTAGTCAGTGACCATACTGGACCTATGTTCAAGTATGTCCCTATTCTTCGTGTTCTCAACTTGACTTTCCACGCGGGATTATACAATGACGTCGAGGTGACACGCAAAATGAGATAAACTTGTTTTGAAGATGCGGGAGAGCTTGTCCAGATCAAAAGATATCACGATGATTCATTCTCGTTATCGCCAAGACTTCGTATCTCTTTCGTTTAACCCTTTGCTTCTTATTTTCTTCATCCCGTTCACGGGTTCCGGGTCGACGTTGGTAGTCGTCATTGTCGGACTTATCGATCTCTTTTATGCCAGTGGGTTTTATACCCATTTTTTTGGAGGGCGGACAAATTTGAACTTCTTTAGGGCTGCGTGGGTCTTTTTTGGGGATTTTAGAGAATATGCGAACATGTGGAGATACTACTGTATGGCGCACCTACGTGAACCTGAAATTAGCATGATGCAGTTCTCGATAACGTCCCACTATGGTGGATGTAACGTGTTTCTATAGTATGTAGATTTGGTACCGTTACTTGGTACCGACTATATCGGTATAGTAACGTTGCAGAATTGCCGGTTGGGTTCTTATATCGAGAAGACGTCGTAGGCTTATACTGTATCCCAACTGCTACCATAAATGCCATCAAGTTAGAGTTTTCCAAATGAGATAAATGAAGCAAAAAGAAAAAATCTAATCGTCTTTACTAAACAAAGTCCCATAAAAAGAAAACTAACAAAAACACTAATTATCGCCAGTCTATCGATAATTATTTCTGCATAGAAGAAAATAACCGATAGACTAAACAGCAGAGTTCAAAGCTCAAGGAGCAAGATCAGAAAAGCACGAAAAATCGTTATCTTGCGAAACTCCAAAGAGCCAATAAGAAAACGGTAATTTTATCGTTACGGTAACAAAAATGCAATAAGATTACGTGGCACGGTCTACCGTAAGTTCTATGAAAAAAAAAAAATGTCATCGGTATTTATACAGATTTCGAAATTTTAATATTTTCCAAAAATTCCCTAAAATTCCTCTTTCGTCGATTGATCTCAAATTTGAAATCGCCACCGTTCACGGTACGTCCGTCATCGTTGTATCTGCCATGGTCACCATAGTCCACCATGTAAAATCTACGGTGTCCCATGGATCTCGGAAGAGATTTATACGAGATTGAGAAGATGAGAGACCCTGAGCAGACGCTACAGGTAACACGTGGCGAGGTCCTGGGCCCTGAGAGAAGTCCTCTCTCACGGGACGTAGATTGATGATCCGAGCCGGGCCGGCACGAAAGATGCCAGCTATCGCTTTCTTGCGCGCATACATACATATATGCATGGATATGCGCGCGAGCGCGCGCGCGCTGAGAAGGAACGCAGGAGGCGAGAGAGTTCCACGATTCCTCAACACAATAAACTGGACCCCCAGCATCACCGTCACGCATCACTCAAAATAATTACAAACACTGAAAATGACGATTAATCTTGTATACCGTGTGTATGAGCAGCGCGCGCATGCGCACTACGGTTGAAGCGAATAGAGCGCAGTCCCGTGCGCCACTAATAATAAACGAATTACGACAGGCCTGATTGAGGGGATCCTGCGGTGCTTGATTTAAAATGCTAATTTTTATCTTTTCATTTAGATTCTTTTTATCTTCTTTTTTTTCAATCCTTGTCCTCTCTGACTATGCCCAGCATTCCTATTACGAGTACCATTACGGACTTTGTTGAGACGATCGTCGAGGCGTTTTCGAAGTAATTTTTTTAACGACGCGTGCTGACGAAGGAAAATTTCCAAAAAAGAATTATTTTATTATTTAATATACGATATAAATTATACGATGCTTACTATGCCTTATTTATATTTTGAATATATTTACTGTAATTCCATTTATATCTTTTCGTGTGTGTTATGTATTATTTTAGAAATTTTTTACAACAGTTTTTTTACCAACCTGACGGAAAGGTAAAATTTTAATTTATCTCCAAAGATACTTAACGAAATCGACAGGTGAGCGAATCTCCTTTCGATATTTTTTTTTGGCTTTACAAAAAAAATGCCTTTTTACCTAGTCGTCAAAAGTTTTATAACGACTTCCCATAAACGTAGGTTTTAATGGAAATTAATTAATTAACGCGTTGCGTCTCTAATTCGCGAGGCCGATTAAACTTGCGGCTCTATAAATATTTCGTTGCTCGGACGTTTTGAGGGAAGACGAAAAGATACAGGAAAGAAGAGAAAAAAGAGAAAAAGAAAAATAATAATTTAAAATTCACCCATGAAAAATACCCAAGTGTCTATTTATAAGTGCACGAGACGAAATAAGAAGACGCGTACGCGAGATAAAAAAAATCGTCCGCCTATCGGAGTCTCGTCGAAACCGTAAAATGCTGGAAGCGAGGAAGAGCGTGCTTTATAACGCCATACGTGATCCTACTTTATTTTATCTCCGTTGTGTCCAGACATTAATGTCTCCTCGCTATGAACAGTTATCACTGATTTGCATAATTCAAACTACCGTCAGGACTGTACTACCGGGATTTTCTACAGTGTCGTAGCAAAAGATATTGGTAACTCCGAGCTAGAAAAAAAAACCTTCATTTTCGATTTCGCACGAAAAACAAAAAAAAAAAGATTAAAAATTTTCAAAATAAATATCCTTCGTATCGATCGAACGCTTGTCGATAAATAAATTCACTTGTTACGTCACTCTGACCACAGATTCGCAGCTGTGAATTTATACAAAATCGATAAAAAAAATTTTATGTGCCACTGGCTATCTCAATATCCAATGGATTAATGGTCTTTCCTTAAAAGATATTTCGTGCCAGGGAAAGCACGGGCAGGCATATCGAAAGGTTCTAAAAAGAGTATACATATATATATATATATATACATATATATATATATATATAAGTTCGTGCAAGATTCTCGCCAGGAATGGAAGTGATATTCATCCACCTACAATTTCTCCAATGTTGACGACCTATATGAGGATCAGGAGGTCATTGGGCCAGCGAGCCATCTAGCGAGCCAGCAGTTTACTATCCAGCATCCGTCCTCATCTCATCTTAGATCTACAGCCATTTACTTCAAAAAAGTGTATATATATATATACACACACACACCTGCATTTAACATAGTAGCCAAGACGGGTAGAAAATGCCAAGAGCCAATCGCGATGGACCATTTTCACACCTCGAGCATGTTGGTACTTATAGCTCAATAGCTCCGAGGAGTCGTACCAGTTTGAGATTCGTGCAATATAGCCGAGTCGCGTTGAATAGCAAGCAGAGTAAAAGGTCTTTGGTGCGTCACGACGCCTCGCGTCGATTCTTGCTACGACGCCTCGTAAACTCAAGGTGCGTTTGAATATCTGCTAACAAAGTCGACTGGACTCGAACCGCGACGGCACGACGATGGAGATCGGCGAATTATGGACCGGTGCTTTCGATTCGATTGCAAACTTTAAATAAGATATATTTTAATAGCGACGCGGGCGTCGAAGCTAAACCTTAGCGGGTTGTGAATTTATGCGGTTTGGCATAACCGTGGGATTTGGAATTTTTTATGTTTTACTTCGTGCAGTTGGCACACTCGGGTGGGACGCGTGAAGAGTTGGGAATTAATAGCGTGCCGAATACGTATTTTCTTTTTGTCAATTTGGTACCTTAAACTTGACTCGTCTCGATACCCGATTGCGAGCAAAAATGCTGAGTGACCGAAATCACGATAACCAAAGTGGCTAATCAAAACCGTAAAAAATTTCTAACTTAACCGAAGCACCGATGAAAAAATTTCATTTTTTGCAAAAGATTATCGCAACCGTTTTTTTTTCAAATTTTACAAATTAGCAATTAACAGTACGAAAAAATTGACGTCCACCTGATCCATTCGCACTGCACCTACGCGACTACGTGTACGCGTAGGTGTTCATTTATGGCGTCCATGATTATACGAGAGGAATGAAAGAGGGACCGACGCGCCTCATCTCTCTACCGGGTGACTCAATTTATTGAGACTAATTATCGAATAAATTCGAACTATTCGCTATTAAGTCGATATCCCCCGGAGGTGGTCGTACCCAGTGTGAGACTGTGTTCTCATTTTTCTAAAACTCATTTATTTATTTCGCTCTTAGCTGACAGCACTCGAGGCACGCGCTCGAAATGGGCCCGGAGGCGTATGGTATCGCGTATGCAAATAGGGACCAAATGAATTTGACGTTAAAAGCGATAGAGCCTAAGCGCGACGTAGCTCAGTGTAGCTCGAGCACGTAGCTCGGCTCGTGCATAGATCAGCCTGAGGAGTTCCGGTTCGAAGGTGCGAAAAGGTGGGAGGGCCTTATGGAAGCGTAGCAGGAACGATAGCATCAACGATTTCTCAACGACGGTCGTTAATTGTTGAAAACAAAGAAACCAATAGAACCATTACGAACATCGATTAGGAAACCCGAGGTGAATCTCTTTGATAATTTGGGCAATTAAAAAAAAATAAAGAAAATAACGTATGGCAATAGGATCTACGAGAATAGATACCGATGACGGTTATTATTGTTAGCGCTTAAAATCCAGATGAAAAATGGGCCTTACGTCAGTCTCATCCGATGCTTATCAAACTTCCCAATTGTCAAGTCCGCGATGACGTTTCTTATGCACTTGTTACGCCAACCTTGACACCCGTGCCGATTCTCACGATCTCTCCTTGATAACGAGAGCAGAGTGCGCCGACAATCGAGCGCAGTGCTGGCGCGGTTTTGTTGGGCCTTATCGATCGTTTAATTGGGACAGTCTTAGCGCCCGGCCTTACGCGATTGGCCGATTACGAGAATGAGCAATGAAAAAAAAGGAATTAAGCGAAGAAACAATAAAAATCGTTTCAAGGAAGACCGTACCGATTTAAAATGACGGCAGAGACTAAGTGCTGGACTTCCTAGTTGACTGTGAAGCGATTTTTTGTGGTAGACTTTTTTGGAAAATTTTTTTTTCCTCTTTTACCAAATTTACCTTTTTCTTTTCTGTAGGTACGCTTAGAAAATTACACTAAAAGGCACTGTGTCGTAAATGCCGGACTTCTTGCGGCATTTTTGACCAAGTACCACGTATCTAAAAGTGGTACCTGACGTAATGCTTTTCGTAGCCGCGTGCCCAAACAACACGCATGTCTTAAGGCACGTTTCATACGTGGCAAGTCAGGGCCGTATTACGTAGGTAGAAGAAACAGGGGGTTCCTAAAAAAAAAGAGAGGTAGACTTTCACAATGTACGAGCAAGTTTAATTGATTAAGTATACGAAGACAGAGTCACGGATAATTTATCAGTGGGATCGAGAATGACGATCTTCGTAGAAGAAAATGTCATCCGGAGACTGGTCCACGTGGACGATCTGGAGAAACGAGAGAAAAGGATGATAGGGATAAGAGTCGCGTCCGAGACGACGCTCCATCGCGTGGAAGGTGGCAAGTGGAAAGAGTCGACGCCGGCGTCGCGGTGACTTGGCGAAGCAGGAAATTCGCTGGAACGAGTCTACGCCGTGACGTCACGTGTTTATAAATACAAACGCCTGACGTAACGAAGGAGTTCCTAACAGGACGAAGGATGGCCCGAGGCGTCCTGTCGCGCGCCTGACTCATCGCGTCGCGACGCAGACGTCTCCGTTTTCTACCCGATTTTCGGTGTAGTCGTTGTGAGATAAAAAAATTGAAAATCAAATAAATCGATCGATTTTCAATCGATCCCGAAATTGTTTCTTGGCTTTTCTCAGGTACCGTATCAGGATGTGGGTCCTATTATCAAAATTTGAAAAATCAATTTTATAAACGATCGCACAACGATCTCATAACCCTCCATCCGAGGAATCGATCGAATATCGGCCCGAACGTGGATAAGGAGGGAAAAAATGCAAAAAAAAAAGGATAAACAAGAAAATTCAAGGCATATAGTTTCGCGTCTCGAAGGTGTTGGAGATGGTGCATACACCTGCGGATTGAGATGGGCGGAATCCAGTCTTCGAGGAATAACTGGTATTAATACGTCACGTAATTACCGTGCGAGCATTCCAGCGTGGCTTAGGCTCGGGTTAGCCGCAACTCGCGGAAGAAACGGGAATGCAGCGTGCTCGGGCCCCGTCCGGGCAGTTTCCATGCGAGCGACGCCGCTCCGGGGCGTGCTTCTGTTCCGAGCCATTATGATAATTTTTTGGCGGAAAGAAGAAGAGTCGACTCACTCTCCTTTCGATCCACATACATTAATACCAGGTCGGATTCCAATCAACTTTTATAAACGAGTTTTATAATTTTGAATTTAATTTTGATTTTTTTTTTCAAAATAACCAAATCAGTTTCCAAAATCGAACGAATCAGATTAGTAAAAGAATACCATAGAAAATACTGGTCGATCGCTGTATAATATTATCAAAAATTCCTAACTCTAATAAAAGATTGCGCAAGACAAACGCACTATATAATAAATCAAAAATAAAAAAAGACCGATCGAAACAGGATTAAATTTGCGGTCCCGTTTTATGCCGTAAAAGCAAATGCCGAATACGAAACCAATATAGATATACTCGCGTGCATAAAAAAGAGAGAGAGAGAGAGAGAGGGATCCGCTCAGGAGAGGGGAAAGGATAAGAAAAGAGAAAAGAGAGGTCGGAGGAGGTTACAAGGTTACACGCGTCCAGAACGGGCCTCACCGGGCCCGCCTAAGATTCCCACGGTGTCTGCTCGCGGCGAGGCCCCGGCTCGCATGCTACGTCCAAACGCTACGCTATGTGAGCAACATTAACGTTGAGGAAGGCAGGGAGAAGGAGGAGGGTAGGGAAGGGTAAAGGCGAAGGAGGAGAAGGTGGGACCACGCAACAATCATACGCGCCGTTATTAATATCTGCTTTCGTTCTCGAACATGGCGATTCATCCCCGGTTACCAAACTACGTCGACAGGCCCAAGCAATCGGTCGGCCAGGATAGAACCGTTGGATATTAAGTACTCAGGAAAAAAATACCTGTGGATAGGCCTTAAGTTTCCCTAACGATACCCAAGAGCCATACGCGATCGATAGTAAAAAAAATTAGTCTATATCGGTAAAAAAAAATCGATACCGATCTCGATCTACGTGATCGCGATCAGAAATTTTTAATCGGTTAAAAAAAATCGATAAGACCAATCTTCACTGACTTATCGCTAATCCCGTCTTTCAACGTACTGCCGATTCCTGGCGAACGCTCGTACTCGCAGCCTCGAAGTTACGAGTCCAGGATCGGATTGGAATGGATTCGAGAGGGCAGTAATTACCACGAGAGCGATGCAAATAGCAACAGCCGTTATCCGCGGAGAACCCACCTGCCTTGCTGCGAACCAGTCCATGATAGTATATATACATATGGAGCATATAGTCGCTATACCGAGTGTCCAGGTATAAATGCAGACTGTCTAAGCTATACTAGACTCAATAGATACCAGGCAGGATACGTGACAGAGTACGGTAACGACAATTTTTCGTTAAGAACATTCCAGGCGTCTCAAAGTCAAGTAACCGGGGGGGATGGGCCCCCCCCCCCCCGGGTATACTGGGTCAGAAGTATACATGGCTATATTAAAAAAACGAAAATTATACGTCATCGTTAATCATCGTTAATCATCGAGTGCCGAGGGTACCAAAAAAAAAAAAAAAAAAAAAAATTGCAAAAAAAGCGGGGCGGAGGGGTGAAAAGAAGGAAACGGGAGATATGGATGCCGGAGAAATCCACACGGAGACGGAAATCGTAAGGCCCCGGAAACGTGTATACGGGGTCCCGTGTAAAACCGTACGGCAAGAAATCTCATGAGTTGAAAAAGCACGCGCGGTCTCATAGAAACTCACCTCGACGTATAGTAATGATTATCTACGGTATAATGTCTGGCGATGTTCTGGGCCTTACCACTGGGTGCCTCGGTCGACCGTAGACGTAGAGAAATTGCCAGGAAAGTCTCTTTAATTCCTGGTGGAAGACATCGAGGGCGAGCAGTAGGTAACCCAAGAGAGTGCACTGGCCCAATGGTGGCAGGGAGATATGTAGATTGTATATATATACCTGGTGTCTATCTATATACCCATTTATCTATGGCACTGCGCATGCTCTTAATAACTTCATACGTTTCTACACGCATAAGTAGATACGTACATTTACTATCAGACTGCCAACCCACAAGCATGCCCTGCACTATATATATGTATACTATATAAGTATCGAGCTGGCCGCGTTACCGGTGAACTTTCACATTCTGATTATTGTACGGGAGCCCGTGCTCCGGGGGCCCGGGCTAGGCCCAAGAGGTCAACGGCGGGTTTAAACGATCGGAAGAGTTCTGGAGTGCGTATGTAAAAAAAAATAAAATTTCGCGACCGGCCTCAAACTGTTTTATATCGAACCGAAAGTCTGTATCCTGTTCCGCTTTTTTTAAAAAAGAAAACAAAAAAAAATTTTCGCAAAATCGGCGGGATTTTTAAACGAGTGACGTCAGAGTGTGGGTAACGGGGGGAGGCGGGAGGTGGCCAAAATCGCTGAATATGCATAGGGTCATGAACGACTGTTAATCCCCCTTGTGGGTTGGTGTCAGGCTCTTCTTGACCCATCGGCTTTTTGTCATGCTAATGCGCTACTTTGTATTGTAATGTTCGGAAAGAGATTATACGGGTAAAGTGGATGAAGGGAGTAAAGACAGTTGGGGGGATGACGGGATGCGATTTAATGTTTTTGGATTTTTTTTTTCCAATTTCCTTACGACCGCCTATAAACCTAGATAAACCCGATATGGTGGTATGTGGATATATGGTAAATATAAAAAAAAAAGGAGAGTCATCGTAAGAGAGGAAAGCGATAAAGATAGAGATAAAAAAAATACGTCACTGGTAAATAAGCCGTATCGAGGGTAGTAGCCTAGAAACGAGCGGCGACGTCAAGTCGCCACGGTTTATTAATCGCAATTATAAACCGCGTACCGGAATCGTGAAAGTAGTGCGGCGCCATTAAGTAACGAGGCGATGCTAAAGATGGAATGTCGCGGATTGATCGGTGAGGAATCTGCGGAAACAGGATACGGTAATAAAGATTATATATATATATATATATACACAGATATATCCAGCAGTGATCGGATTACTAATCATTTCCCGGGCCCAAGAAACCCCGCTAATTGATTAAAGTCACGATCCTGACCCTGCCGTAATATCGGCAATCTCGAACGAGAATGGCTAGGTCGCTTTGGTGGGCCCTTCTTTTTCCCAACCTTTTACCTTTTCTGTAAGCTATCTCTCTCTCTCTCTCTCTCTTCTTTTTCAATTTCTCTATACGTTCCTTTTTCAATGCCACTCCTGGTATACCCTTTTTCTATTTACTTCGACGGGGCCTTACCCCGCTATATGACCAGTTAGCTATAGAGTCTATTGTGCTTGATCATCAGGAAAACAATGTCTAATTTCAGTTAATATGGCTAATGGGTTTTATACCCGTTCCTAGGATGCACTTCTCTCTCTCTCTCTCTCTCTCTCTCTCTCTCTCTCGTACAAAAATAGAATCCACCACCCCATAGATAAATGAAAAGTTAGATGCATCCA
The DNA here is from genome assembly GCA_030142595.1 of Trachelus iudaicus. Lineage (NCBI taxonomy): Eukaryota > Metazoa > Arthropoda > Insecta > Hymenoptera > Cephidae > Trachelus > Trachelus iudaicus. The sequence continues at coordinate 339,257 of JARQTH010000493.1, read as the reverse complement.
CGAGCAGACCCTTACACTGTCATCATTAACCAAGCCTAATTGTATCGCCATTGGATAATCCGATTCACCCCCCTGATCCCATCATTATCCTTAAGATGATTAAGGATCAGTGTTAATCCGATAAACAATATATATATATTTTTTTTCATAATTCACTCAGTCTCACATGCCGCCTTACGGCATATAACTAGAACTAACCTGACCCAACGCGAACGTTAAAAGTATCGCATCGTCGTGCAATTGCCGTGCAATTATTATGAGTTTAGGAACACACGAGTTACTCGATGATGACTTTATGAATACAGGTTCGTCGTAGATTCAGAACGAAATTAGGGTTATTTGTACAGACTGTCTATACGAATGTATAGACATGATAAAGAATATATGTAATTTGTTGCATCAATATAATTAGGTTTCGAAAAAATTGACTTCAGCGAATAGCGCGAGGCACGTTGATAAGTAGCGTCGAGTATCGGACGACGAATAATTTTGTAAAATTTTCAGCCGCGCTACTTTGATATCGCACTGAATACGATTTTAAGGTAAAGGCGAGCTCGCAATTAAGGGTTAATTAAATTGAGCGGCTTCCTAGATTTCTGTAATCATCGCGGACAGTATCTGCGGGGTAATCTTCAGCGCATCCTGTCTGCCTGGGGCAAGCACTGGGCCCGGGGTCCACGGAAGGAAGGGGCCCTCAGGTAAGGTCATGCACCCCGCTGACCTCGGACCACAGTCTCCTCTTGCCAGGCCCCTCATCCTTATCCTCAACCTCAACCTCATCAGCTACCCGCCACCCCTTGCCAACTCTCACTCTCTCTCTCTCTCTCTCTCTCTCTCTCTCTCTCTCCCCTCCCTCCCTCTCCGCTGTCTTTTCAAACACTCGCCAGTCCTTTCTTTACGTACACACTGTATATAATCGTGTATATATATATATATATATATATATAACAACCAGTGATGATCTTTCTTCGGGGCCTCTTTACGTGCTCGACTCGAATTATTGTCAAAACGCGACTAGTCAGCATATAATGGGCGGATGTCGCTGTGACAGGGCAGAAAATGCGAGCGTCCCTTGTGGGAAAGCGTCGGTTTACGCCATTTTGTTTAACCTCAATTCTTTTTACCCTTCACCTTTATTCTTTCTTCTGAGTCTCGACCCTCCCGAGGAATAAAAAAAATAGTCTTGCTCACCTATCGTCATCTACATTACAGAGGAAGTGACGTTGGGACCTACCGATTCGAGTGTATGTTAAAAACCCACCTTGAGGAGTCCCACGTGAGCCGTAATTAATGTAAATATCTAATCTAATTCGTCCATAACCTTAAACAAAGTCTGGCCGATGGTTAACGATCGGTTTGGGCCTTACGTATGCACCTTAAACAAGGTCAGATCTTATCCTAGCGTGAAGAATCAAGTCCGAATGGTAGCAGAGGAGAATGGGGCAAGCGTGAGAACCAGGGACTTAAGGCCCGTCGGGCGGGAGGGGGGGGGGGCCTTACCGTATGCGGGGACCCATGGAATCAAATGTTTACATATACTTTGGGCCCGGTTTAATGTGTGTTCGGCACACTTTGTATTTAGTTCGTAACATTTTGTTGTGCTTGGGCCTTATACATGGTCGTAGGGACCTATTATACGTTTGTCGAATCACGAATTGCTGTAGTATGAATATGCATTTACGTTTTCGAAAGTTATCTACGATTTTGGTCTGTAATATACTTTCGGATATTAGTTACAAAGGGTTGGTACTACCGATTTGGCGGATAAAAATAATACAATCGGTCATTACCTTCGGTTCGAATTCGTTTTGGGCCCGTTGGCTTCATTTTTACTTCGGGATTTTATGAAGCCAACCGCGATTTTTTAAACGGGCCCATCCTTCGCGGCTCTCGCTCTCTTTATTCTTTTGTCTTTCTTGCTTTTTTTTTAACTTGAACGGAAGCAATTATACTTTTACTTTCTTTGAGGTAAACGCTGAGAAATATTTACGGAACGCTGCTTTAACTTACACCTGTGCTCAAATTTTTCAGATAACAGAGGTCACGGAGGGACGACGATTAATTAATCTTCATTATTAACAACAAACATATAGACGATCTAACGCTAATATTTTTAACCAGTAACTAAAAGCTCGTCCACACCGTAATCGCGATCAGCGTATTTAATTTTTCGAATTTTCATTAAATTCTTACGAAACGGTGTGCTCGAGCTCGAGAGTGCGCAACGTGTGTCGAGGAACATACCAAGAAAATATAATTTTCCAAAGTTTTTCTGTTTACAGTAAAAATCGATTCTTCGTATCGCCACAAAAAAATACCACGATTTTAGGACAAAATACAATTGAGGAAGCAAAGATGACTCCCCCTGTTCGAAATATGAATTTAAATAGCAAAATAAAAAAAAAGAGCAAAAGGAACGTACACCTTACCCCAAAAAACAAAAGCCTCTCTGTCTCCTCTCGAACCCAACAAAAGGCTCTAAAACGTAATTGACTTTGAAAATAAAAATTTCAAGTACAATCCCCACTAAAGATTTCTGTGACAACACGAAGAATCATCTTGTGCAATATAATTGAACACGCATTCACAATGTCCCATACGTGTCCTCGACGCACCTTCACTCCCCATTCACTTTCTTTTTAATAAGTTCAATAAAAGGGTTCAGTACAATGCATACCTTCCCGGCGCATGCCCATCTTGATGCACTTTCTCAGCCGGCAGTACTGGCACTGATTTCTATGGTGTTGGTCGATGGGGCAGTTCCTGTTCCCTCGACACGAGTACGTCAGGTTCCTCCTGACACTCCTCTTGAAGAAGCTCTTGCATCCTGAGAGAACAAAACGAAACTCATGAGTGACATTCGGTGGAATCAAAAAAGATTAAAAAAAAAAAACAAAAGAAAAATATACTGGCGACAAAAGATAATCATCATCTGCATGGCTGGATGATTTATTTGCATCTCATAATCGTTATAAGGACGATCATCGTACTGGATCTAGAAATGACTTCAGAACTGGTCCCAGACCAGTCATACACACCTGGCGTATTAATTCACAAGGATACGAGAAAGCCATAGAAATGTATTATCCGGCAAGGAAATACTAACGTGATCGAAATCCGTTGATGAGAATCTCCCACGTAGGGATGTTGGTGGGGGGGTGGGGGGTGGAGGGGGGGATGATTAATACGAATCTTTCGCAATGCCAGGAATAATCCAGTATGGGATATATCGTGCGTCCAGGTGGACGCGTTGGGACGCTGATTTACGAGGCGTCCTCGAAGACGTAAATAAGAAGAAAATAAAGAGACAGTTGGATAGGCGCGCATGCGCGAGTGAACGGCGGGAAAGATCTTTTTTTTGAATTATTAAAAAAAAATGTCACTCAAAGATTAAACTAATTCAACTTGATTTTTCTGTCGGTTTTCTGTTTTTTTTTTTTTTTTTTTTTCAAAAGAAGAAGAGCAAAAAATTTCTGCAATCCCCTCGGATCCCACGGTCGGAAGTGACTTCTGTTCCTCGCGACCCAAGGCTCAGACTTCAGCGTTTAACTTCGACAGCACGCCGCTCGGATCTGCACTTCCTCCCGCGTGAACACGCGTGTGCAACCTCAGACGTATACGAGTCTCTCGCACCGAGGCTGAACAATGATACGTGATTACGCAAATTTGTGCCCAGCCTGCACAATGCACTCGGGCCACTGCACCTCGAGGTCAGCTTGCAGAGCGTGCCCTGACAACCTACGAGCCATACCTGCGCCTGTATAACGAATTGAGACAGATTTTTTTTGAAAATGAGAATCCACGAAAGATCACTGTACCGGGTCGATTTTGAATTCAAGTTCCGAATCGACTTTCGCTCACGAATGCATTGGCCGGAAAAAAATTCTGTAGAAAAATTTCGAGTTGATAAAATATTTTATTGTAAAAAAATGTTTAATCTAAATAAATTTTGTTGAATTAGTATATGGTCGTTATTCGTAATTGATCCGTCAATTATTTTTTTTTCAATTACCGTAACGCAATGACTTCACGAACAAATTGCCATAACCGCGAAGGGGCCTACGTACCTATAAGCTTAATGAGTCCTTTCAGCTGAATCGCTGTGTGTTAAATGTGACAGCGAAGAGGGGCTGCTCCACTCCCTTGCCGGCGTTGCGTTACGCGTTCGCGGGGTTGTCGACGGATACCCAGCACAATTCAATTTAATAAACAGCGAGCGAGTAATAAACTCCGGCTCGTAAAAGCACGTGGGACACACGTGAGAGAGTCGGCGGGTACGTCGTCGCGCGGAGGTTAAAAGGTGACGCGAGTGCGTGTGAGTTGATTTTAATTAAAGCTGAACCCGACTGTACAGCCGTTGCTGGCTCGGGAGTCATTGCTGTTACTCCTGCGGTTTGATACGACTGACAATCGTACAATAGGATAGTTTGAGGAGAGGCTCTTGCCTTTATTTCGACTATTCATTTTTTTTTCTCATTAAATCTGTCCCGCGTGACGCGTCCCGACTCAAAGAAGATAAAATTGCTCAAAAAGAAATTTGGAAAAATGTATTCATCATATATTCGAAAATGAGATGTATCTCCGAAATTTGCATTTTCATGACAAATTTAACTTGTGCGCACGCTTACTGCGCATCGGACACGTGACGCATGCGCAGTACGCATAGAAGGGGTGCAGGCATACGAGCGACAGCCCTTTCGTCTCAAAGGCGTATCATCGTAGGTATATTTTCGATTAAGGGCGTCCCCGCAAACGTCGACGTCCATACGAGCGCGGCCGTGTGTCGCGGCAAAAAGTCGAGCCGTAACTACAAATTGCATCGTTACACGCAAATTACGCGATTACGGTCTGCAAGCGTTACCACCACCATGGGCTACGTCACAACCACCATAAGAAAACCTTATGCCTCGTGCATACGTGTATGAGACCCTATAGGTTAACCATGGAGTTCCTCAACTACTGTTTATACTTTCAGATTGCAGCTTGCGCGCAGAGAGTCGAGCTCAAATTGCTCGAGTCATTGAATTTTCATTGCTCCAACTATGTTCGCGTCTATTATGTTGGCAGCACTGCGCGGCAACGTAGTTTCGCGCTTTATGTTCATTTTTTCAAAATATTTTCATTTCGAAACAAAAAATCCATGCGCTACTTTGTCGTCGACATAATGGGTACTTGGAGGTTAGGTATCGCCCACATGTGAAATTCCAAGCCAACCGTATCGCTGGACCGCACTGATATAATTTCTCTAGTGGCAATGCGTAATTGCGTTTTACCGATTGGCATCCAATGCGCATGCGCGTGACACGTTGATTTTCAACTGATTTTCGAATTTTATCGAAGCAGCGTTGTGTAAAATAATTAAATGATTTTGAGACTGGGAACCGATAAAATTATTGGTGACCTTGAAAATCATGCCTATTAATCATAATTATTTAGCATCGTATTGGTAATCGATACTGATGCAAATTTTTGTTAAAAAACCATATCGGACACACATGATCGTGCGCGTGGACGGCCAGTAAGAATTCGCAGGAAATTATAAAAAAAAAAAAGTTATCAACCTTCTAAGCCGCCAGGAGTGCCTATCGGCATTTCTGTTTCTAATGAGAAGTTGATTTAATTTTAATAGGTCATGTTTATTATAATAGCAATGGCAATTACCGACAGTGGTTACGGTACATTGGCGTAGGTCTGTCGCAACTGATTTCTGTTGAGTTAACCTACGTACTTCGCATACGTACACACATGATACCAACCAGCCATACAATGTAAACCATACATAAATACATTAATACGCCCCGGCATACACAAAGGATCCATTTACCCGTCCAAGACTAAAATCAGCGTGACTGAAACGTTAAAAAAATTTTTTTAATTTATCAGTCCGTCGAATTTTGAATGTACTGCAATATTTGTATATTCGAAAGAAAAGACAAACAAAAATTTTTTAATTGCAAACAAATTTTCAAAATATTTTTTTATGCGGTATACCAGTCTCATATTGCCGTATGATGTGAAACCTTATCGAGCGGTGCTGATCGAAAATGAAAAATTCGATAACGAGATGTCAGCGATTATGAAAGGCGGGAACGTCAGTCGAGAAATTACATTGCCAGATGGACCGCGCACGTCAACTCATCGCGGTCTCGTGTTTCAGAACGCAATCCGACGCACAAAGTGAATGCTTGAGTTAACGAGCGAGCTCGTCCCTGCCATTATATTCCGAAGTAACGGTACCGACGGACTTAATGAATTTTTGAGGACCAGCTCGATTGTGCTAGCCCAGTCATTCTCTGTACGCTCGGCAGCAGGGAGAATCGAAATAGTCAGTACAGAAACTTTAGGGTAACCATCGAAGACTGATCACGACTTTATACCATAAATTACCACGACAATACAACCGCTAGAAATGACGTTACCGACCGGGTACGACACTACAAGTACCAGTGCTGCCAACAAAGCGAACCAAAAAAAAAAAGTAAAAAAATTTACACATCCTCGAACCCACAATTAAACGTTTTCTCATCGCCTCCCACCCCTCCCTTCCCACCAAGAAATCCAGCGAGTAGAAACTCAAAATTGGAAGAAAAAATCAAACACACTTTCAAAATCAAAAATAGATTCGCATAAATGACACGTGACAATATATCCTTAGACGTCGAACATACCTGATTAGGTAATACCTTTAACCATTTTAAAGGTACACGACCACTAGTAGCCAAGGGAGTATCAAGAATTAGAACCGAGTACCAATTTCATTTTATTCAGATAATCTTCAGGGTCATAACCAGGTAATTAAAGCTGTTTATCTTTCCTGATTACGACTCCCTCTGGATACCACGTTTATGGGATTCTTCAGCGCTGGAAGGAGACATAGGCGTGTATGGCCTGTTCTGCACTGTTCTGCGCTTCTAGTGCCCTACGGGTCCAAGCGGTTGGTTG
>JARQTH010000493.1:286158-332215 GCA_030142595.1 Trachelus iudaicus | reverse complement strand
TAAGGAGACATAGGCATGTATGGCCTGTGCAGTTCTGCACTTCTAGTGCCCTATGAGTGGTTGGTTGGCCTAGCCCATAGCACGCGGAACAAGACAACCCGTGGACTGTAACGTAATAGAAGTCAAGTCGGAAGGAAGTTTCGGTATTTCAAGTCGATAAAGGGTAATGAAACCTGGTTATCTTTTCTGATTACGACTCTCTATGGATACCACGTTTATGGGATTCTTCAGCACTGTAAGGAGACATAGGCGTGTATGGCCTGTTCTGCACTGTTCTGCGCTTCTAGTGCCCTACGGGTCCAAGCGGTTGGTTGGCCTAGCCCAAAGCAAGCGGAACAAGACAACCCGTCAATTTTAACGTACCGGAAGTCAAGTCGGAAGAAAGTTTCGGTATTTCAAGTCGATAAAGGGTAATGAAACCTGGTTATCTTTTCTGATTACGACTCTCTATGGATACCACGTTTATGGGATTCTTCAGCACTGTAAGGAGACATAGGCATGTATGGCCTGTGCAGTTCTGCACTTCTAGTGCCCTATGAGTGGTTGGTTGGCCTAGCCCAAAGCACGCGGAACAAGACAACCCGTGGACTGTAACGTAATGGAAGTCAAGTCGGAAGGAAGTCTCGGTACTCCGAGTCGATGCGGTCAGTAACGTTTCGACTCGGGCGCGTAAAATTAACGACATTGTTATAATTAATTAGCCTCCGTTCTTGCACGGCCAGGCGATATATAGAAGGCGCTGGGCTTCGTTAGCAGGATAATTGGTCACAGAGGATGCGTACGAGCTCTGGTAATTCAACGCCGAGTAGACGTTACACTAGGAGGCACGAAGTGGTCTTGGATGCCACAATAGAAGATCGAGAGAGAGCGAGAGAGACAGACCGAGAGTTCAGTGGGGGGGTTAGGAGGGGGGTGCTAGGTTGCAGCCATTACGCGAAAGAGAACCGGGTTCAAGTTCAGGTAAACGTCCAAGTTCAATTGGCGGGAAATTTGAATCGTTCGAAAAACTTCCGTGACGCCGTAGGTGCTATTTGAGGTCTGGTACAATTTTATCACCGATGTAAACAATTAACGCGAAGACGTTTAATCGCCGTAATTTTATACGGCAATTGAAATTGTTTTGGACGGGCCGACGTATTTCGGTACCGGGAAGAGGATACGGGTGAATAATTTCGAAATGAGATTAATAAAGATTAGCAAAGTCGGAATAATATAATATGATCTCATTAGAGGCGATTAGCCCCGCGGGGACTTGCAGGATGTCTGGCTTCTTCGGGTTGGTTCGCGGAGCTCCGTGGCTCTAGACGTAAGTCCATAAGTCACTAAGTAAGCGTAAGACTTTTTTATTTTCATACTGCGTCGCGCCGGGAGAACAGGAGACCCCGAGGAAGCCTGCACGAGTGTCTTTGGTCGAGCAATGGCAGAATTGAATTTCCTTGGGTGACCACAGCGGTGGTTGTGCGTGCGCCGTTACGTATATCTATATATGGCTTTTGCAGAGACACGTGTCCAGGAGGGGACAAAAAAAAAACAAGAATCCAACCCAACCCGAGCATAGAGATATCTTAAGGAAGTGAAGTAAGTCGATCTTCCTGTCTATTATGGATTAACTGTCAACTGTGGGAATGGGAAGGATCATTATGGCTCTCATAACGTTTCCATGTGATCGACGTGAATTTTTAGTTTGAAATTCCCGCGTTCTAACCTCTGCGTGATTCTTGGCATCGAACTGAGAATAATGGGGAGATAAAAAAGAAAAATAGAGACACTCCTAACGTATAATATGGTTTATACGATTGCCGGTATAACGTCGGAGGTGTAACGTGACTCTATGGTACGTCACGTGTAATGCACGACAAATAATATCCCGTCTTAAACACTAGTTTACCCATACACTGGGTAATTACTATAATTGAAGCGACGGGCATTCTTAAGGAAAACTTTCAGAGCGGACCGGTGGCGGTACTAGGCGGATAAAATGATAACTTGCAAGAGGAAGCAGTGACCAAGCAAAAATTTAAGAGTCCAAATTTTTTGAAAGCGGTAAAAAAAATGTCATAAATTAAATTAAATTTTTTTTCGATTTACCTGATCTCGTTACGTCATGGATGCTCGGGGGTCTGATAAAATTTCGAAACCGCCGCACGAGGCCTGATTGCGTGACTAGCGATACACTAATTAAAAATTTCTAGAATGGAATTTGGAAAATTGTAAATATTTTCAAAATTCGCTAAAGAAAATGTATAAACCTTAAATACAAGTTTACATTATCTTCTGTTTGTTTGTTCCCTGCAAAATCAACAGGGTGGTACAACCCCGTTAAAAAGTTCAGTCCTGTATAAGAAGCAGCCACAGGTGTGTCGAAAAGACAAAAAAAGAGACTACGAAAAAAAAAAGGCAAAACATCGCGCAGCCCCCTTTCGAAATAAGAGGGTGGTAACGCAGGACAGGATAATAACACGTTGCGATGGGGGGGCAGCGTGTGAAACAATGCTGCGCATTGTTGTAGAATACTCGGAAAGGGAGGGCAGGTCAGCATCCCGAGACTCTGGACCGACATAAGTTTTCGATTCGGAGTCTGCCTACCGAGGCAGGAACTTTGGGCACAAAGACAAGAGGCCACAATGAGACAGAGCGAGAAGGAAGAAGATCAGCCGAAAAAAAAAACTGGCCCCTCGATCCAAGTCAGTGTAGGGACTAAACGAAAATTTTGGGACTAATAATAATAACAGTGCATTAAAAAAAAAAATTTCCCCTTTTCAAAAACCCGGTGGTCCATTGATCATCGAAAAATCTTTCCATTCCCTCACGTGTCCAACTCACGTATGCGTATCCGCATTCGTCGATGGACCCGATCTATAGATCTCTAACGGATCCAGTGATCGTCGTTGAAAGCGGATCGATTCTTGAATTACTTGGCACGATGCTGCGGCCTGCACCTGACCGCGTACTATTCCGATAATGGACTCGTGCACTTTCCGGCTTAACCTTTGACCCAGCCAACTATTCCCACTAATGGATCACGTAACGGCGGAATAAGTGCGAACGAAACGTAATGGCGTACGCTTTACATGCTGTGTACTACGTCAGACTATATATATGCACGTACTGTGTCTCTCGATCGATATATACTAGATTGCTGTTGGTTGCCAAATATTGGTCAATCAAAGTGATCGGATGACAGCTGTCAAAAGTTTGACACGTGCGTCACGTTTTTATAGGCGCACGTGTATACCCAACACTTTGGTCAATAGTGAAGATCGTACAAAGTGGAATGTGGGAATGCGAGTACGCAACTTCCGTATCGATGATCTTCGTATGGTGGAAAAGGGAATCGATGGAAAGAGGGAGGGGTTGGGTGGAGGAGGGGGAGGAGGGGGAGGGGGGGGGTAAAGGAGAAGGGAACGCATGATATTTTTTTCCCTATGGTGTTTTACGGCGAGGACTATACATTTCTATGGGCAACCATAGACACGAATTCGGGAATGACTATTACCCAAGGATAACCGATAGGAGACTAAGACTATTCCTACATGTTCGGAGTTACGGTACCTCGAATGGGAGGTCCTGCGGATTCTGTAATCGGCAGATTAATGTCTGGACCGAAATCCCAAACGAATTACTCTTACACGGTTGGGATCGTGAAATGAAATCTCGTTTAGCGACCTTCGATCTTTTTCGTTTTATGTAAAAAAAAAAAAAAAAAAAAATATATACAAATTTCGAAGATTCCCTTTCAATTAATTACGTTTATGAGATAAATATATGCATGCGCACTCTGACCGTGTAACAACATATGAAGAATATGCAGTAGTAATATTACACGTGTATACAAAAATTTCTATAAAGAAAGTTACTGACGATTATTATACAATAAAAAAAAAAAAAAATATATTTGCATCAATGAGCATTTTTTTGACATAAGAAAAATTCGTATCCTACGGCTTTTGGTCGGTCATTGGTAAATAATGGGACTCGCTGTTCAAAACTGACCCAAGTAGTCACGGTCAGTTGTCCATAACGTTACGAAGAATAATACCAGTTTCCTTTAGTGGGCCCATCGAATTTTTCCCAGGGCCGTCTAAGGACGGTCCCTCCCCCCTTCAACCCCCCCTGTCCACCCCAAGCCCCCCTATGCTTAAATTTCGCTTTACGGACGGATTTGTTTGTATAATGGATGCAAAGGTCGTCCGGCGCGAAGGGTCAACCGAGAAGAACGTAGTTTCAGCAATGCCGATATACCGAGGCCGATGGTTTACGGTGACCAAGCTTCCCGTCCGGTTTTGGAAAAGGGCCGTTGTATGCGCAACGATTAAAAACCGGGAGAGCTACCGGCGCCATCGATCAAAATATTTTTGGTTTTTCCCTTGGCGGGACCTAGAGTCCTTCCTGTCCCATCCATTGGCTATCTCTGGTTATACGTGTGTGTATATGATTGAATACAGGTAAAAAAAAAGTCAATTTTGTGTCCGTTAACGTAATCTCTTAAAGAAGGTTATTTATCGTCGATCCTAATGGCACGCAACTAGGCACACTATACCGATCGCGATTTAATTATACGTCACGTCCGGTAACGTTCACGAAAATCGAGAAGGCAGATTTGTAGCTGATATAATTGCTAGCTTGTCAAACAGGTAGCCTGCACTTCGTTCGAGCCCAATAACGAAGAGTTTTCTGATGGATACTTTGTCTATAGGTTTGTCTTTTTTTGAAATCAAATTTTGAGTCGTTCGGAAAGATAGAATAATTTTTTAGTGGAGAAAAAAAAATGAAAAATTCTTTTCACGTCAGACTTCGTACTCGTTGGCCATGAGGATTTCGCTGAAAATCTCAATGCAACGTTGTGCATCGGATCTTCATTGGCGTTAATCGTGCTGATTGTCGGCGATCACTTTATTACGTGGACGGATTGATTTTAATGTCAAGCGATGTCAAATGATTCTGAATTATCGTCAATTTGTCAAGCGGGCTTCGTGATGCGACTGATTAGGGGGTGGCCCAGATTATCGATAAATATATAACGTTCTCGTTACTTCTGTCGTGAGTCATGTTAAGAAAGGAAAGAAAAAACATTGCGTTGGACGATAAATAATTTTGAAATTATAATCGAACGAAATATCAAAATTTTCAAAAATTATAAAAATTCTTTTTCACCCGAACAACGATATGCATAGCGATCGAACCTCCGTTGAGGTTGTCTCATCATTGTCCATGTTAATGATACCCGATATACAAAAAATGACGTCGGAAGATTTTCAAAGAAGGCCTTGAAACAATTAACAAACAAAAAAAAGAGAATTGACAAGTGAACGCAGCGTCACCTTCGATATCAGGAAACAGCCGCGTTCCAGGCAATTAAAATTACCATGATTAAAAATTCTATCGCGAGTAACCATATTATTATAAAAAAACTGACACATACGTTTGCATATGCACGACTGACAAGTGGTTCACCCTAATCGCAAATAGTACCATAATCAGAGCGACTCTGCTTGATTGTCCATGTATCGAGACTCATAAAGTCATCAGTCGAAGGATAATAATTAAAAAAAAAAAAAAGAAAGAAATGAACGAGAATCGATATAATTAAATTTTTATAATCACAATAATATCGTATCAATAAATAGAAAAATCAATTCTTTTTATTGCAGCTTCGAATTGACTCCATTGATCGACGATTAAATATTATTGCACTACATCGAGACACTAATTTCGTTTTCTTATCAGTTTAATAATTTGCTGTACTATTCCCATGTACGATTACGTGGAAATCGCATATGATAGATGATTTTCATTTCTTCATTTCAATATATCGAGTATGACGTTTCTTATAGCGATATGGCGATATAGCAATGTGGATATGGGCAGGCAGCAGCCGGGCATAGGATATCTATAAGACTAGACAACGTTCCGGGATGTTGCGCCTGGCAACAAAGTAACGTTTGGAATTACCAGTCTTTTATTATGATATTCGCAGCGATAATAATAATAAATCTCGTTAGCGGCACGCAGAGTACATCTAGCCAGAGGGATTATCTACCCTTCGTATCAGATCGGGATGATTTTATTTTTTTTTTTTGAGAAAAAAAAATAGAAATACAAAAATTTATTTCCCTGCATTATGAGAAATTTGAAATTACAATTTCGAGAGTGAATTTGGAGAAGAATAATTTTTTCTGGCCTGGTAAAGCAAATTTCATATTTTGTCACCGTACAGTGGTACCACTGAAAAATAAAGAAACTAAGTACAGTCGTAAAAAAAAATTTAATCGACTATCAACCGACACCAATTATTGGCTGTCAGAGACGGCGGCTTTTTTCTTGACTGTTTTTCGACAGTTTCTCTTTCTCTCTTCTCACTTCTTTCTTTCCTTCTGGACCACTTCGACTCGCTCGAGAACGTAACATTAATCAAGACCCGCAGGAGCACTAAATCACTCGCGAGATATAAATTACCGCGCCAATCTGGTATCAATAAGGCGTAATTCGGGATAATAGGGCGTGTAAGGAGAGAAAGAGAAAGAAAGCCGGCAAAGCCAAGAGAAGAAAAAGGGATCTGGAAACAGCATCTAATATAGGGAGAGAAACAGGGGAATCCCCGGTATGGGATATAACTCTTGATTTCGAGGGTGCTGTAGATTTCGATTAACCCACCACTCCGTCCTTTCCTACATTCATCAGTCCATCCACCCCCAAGTCCATCCTTATGCCTATCCGTTCGTAGGTCCACATGAACCTCCTTAAGTTGGTACGCCTGTCTGTCCGTCTCTCCGTTGATCAGGACCAGCAACATTTTTCTTCGTTATCCATCCGCCGCGTCCACGAAGGTTTCGACCCTCATTATGCTCGAATAAATAATTTAGCCCTAACCGCATTTATCAAAGTTCAAGATCAGGCTGGCTCTTCGATCTTTTGGCTCGGTAAAAGAAATTTCAAATTTCGAATAAATTTTGGTAAATTCTTTTCAAAACGCACGCTTCCTAATTTTCAATCCAGGAGTTTCTTGCAGGTGATACTTATAACGGGATTCTTACGAACGATACAGGGGACGGAGGTTAGTAAGACTTTATGTTACTTTCAATGCTTTTTTCGAACTTCTTCACACGTGCTTACTCTTTTTTTTTTCCCGACGCCATTAGAGAGAGACACGAGAGAGCGGGATAAATACTAAAGAGCGCGCTTCATTTTCTCCGGGCGATTACATCGTTATTAGCCTCCTAACAGACGCATAAGCGTCCCGGGGGAACACCCCACTGGGTTATTAATGGTGACTCTTTGTTTTTTTTTTTACAACTCCTCGTGAACACGGTATCTCACGCCTTGAATAAATTAATGTTCCCGCGAGCATTAGGCGAAAGGACGATGGTTTTCTGTATTGGGATGCGAATGAATATTCTTACCCTTGTAGTGACAAATTGAGGAGAGGACCAGGAGGGGATATAGAAACAGGTAAAAAGGTCAGACTATAACTATCGGTAATATCCTGTAGGACCTGCAGGGAACAATTTTTTACCCACAGGGAATCCTTACAGGACCCTACCGTGAGCATTGAAATTTGATTTTTTTTTTCGAGGAACCCGCAGAAAAATTCATCCGAAGTCGATTTAATGTAATTTCAAACGAAGACTCACCCTCGCACGTAAATTGTCCATAATGCTTCCCGCTGCTTTTATCCCCGCACACGACGCACTCGATATTCGGGGACTTGTCAGTCTGCGAACTTCCGGACTGTGAGCTGTTGGCTTGACTTCCTGGTGTCGTGCTCGGCGGCAGTGGGTCCCTCGGCGTGAGCACACCCCCGGATGGCACCAGGCACGTGATTTCCTCGGGGGTTGCTGAAGGCGTCAGGTGGGTCGGGGGCATTGGTGGTGGGCCTATCTGAAGGGCGCCACCACCTAGGGTGGCCCCGGGGTCCCGCGAGGCCCACGAGGGCGGCGGGGCCACCAGCGCCATCGAGGCGGTGGTGCCACGCGGTGGGAACCCCAGCTCCAACGTGGTGAGCTCGGGGTGTGGAGGTACGCGGCTGGGGAACAACGTCGCCGTCGCTGGCGGGTAAACCACCCCGGCAGTCGCCAGGGCGTCCGCGCCACCAGACCCCCCGCGAACCACCCTGGCTAATTTCGCTCTTACTACTGCGAAAACACACGCCGATCACAGGCTCCTACCCCTCGCTGGTATCTTGGGGGTCGTGAGGATCCTCTCTGTCTTTGAATACCTTGGTAGTTCTTATGAAGGGGGAGGATCGATAGTCAGGCTGATAACGTTCGATCGGAATTTACACGCGATCGATCACTTTTTCGAGTCACTGATTTACGTCGATTCACTAAAACCCGCACTGAGGCACGATGTTGATTGGATGAAAAAAAAAAAATTAAAAATATTACTCAAATTATCAATGGTTTATCGAAGGGATCCTTGCGACACTCGATCGATCGAAGTCAATGTCACTTTAGCTATGAAAAATCTTCAATATCTTCATGTGTTCTCCAAAGCGATGATAACCGGTAGACACCGGCGCGACAACGTGTCTCCACTGTTCACCAGGTATTTTATCCCCGTTCATTTGGATGATCATCCAAAAAAAATCCATTACAAAGAATCACGTCGTAGAAGGGAAGCATAAAAAAAATAAGAGTAATCTCGAGAATAAACACTGATAGTAATAAATAAATTTTAATATTAATTCCTACACAAAATTTCTCGCGGATACCGTAAACACCAATGCACTGTCTTTCCGGGTAATGCTCTTGTATAACAATGACAGATAAAGGGGTCGACGACAAAGGTCGACAGTTCACCCAAAAGGTTTTGCTCCCGATACCGACGTCACCCTTAAAAGAGATCCGTAAACAGTTCGGCTCTCTGCTGAGGTTGCTTTAATGTTTTAAATACGGAGATATCCGACGCCTCCCGAACGACTATTCTTGGGGCCGACCAGAGACCGACTGCCGACAACGGCGACCCCTGACACCGACCTGGCCCCCACCAACCGTCACCCTCGCGGGTTTCTCGAGGTTCGCGGGTTGCCATGACGACCGAGGGTGGGGTCGAGTCCCGGTCTCGCCCCGAACCCATTCTCATTGGCTACAGACCTGTCCTACCTTTGCCACTACGCGTTTACCAACTCTCAATGCTTCTCTTGCCTACTCTCTTACTTCCTTTATACATAATAGTTTCTCTCCCACTGCTCCTCGTTCTCGCTGAGATTTCTATCCCCTCTCCTTTCTCCAACGAACACGCTTCGCGAGACCTCTTGCTCTCTCTCTCTCTCTCTCTCTCTCTCTCTTACTCTTTTTCCATATTCTCCTTCGCTCGTCGAATACGATTTCGATTCGGTTAATAGATGTTTCTCTTTTATTCGACTTACTGATAATACGTGTCTTATCAAATATATTTGAGCTATTTTCAGCCACTGAAATTTATTTTACAGCATCTTTCGTGACGATTCTTTATTTTACTTGGTAATGGTTTTAGGTTAGGTTACGGAATATAATTATTAAAAGAATCGATCCAGAGATCGATGTAGATCATCTTATAGATATTCCCGCTGTCACGCTTGTGATTAGAATGTGTTACAGGTCATCCACGAGTCATCAGCAACATGAGATATCGTACCACTGTGTAATCTTGCAAATGATTTTATAAAATAGTATATTTTTTGAATAGATAAATATATTAACTCCAAGAATCCACAGGGACGATCGTAAAGCTTGAATCGACTTTCTTTAATTCGACAATTAATTTCATTAATTCACCCTTTAACCCCTAAGAATAATAAAATCTCTCACATAGCACCTTCCACTTATATCTATCTTTTTGGTTTGCTTGGTACACGCGGTATATATATATATATATATATAAAAAAGAACAAACATAAAATATCCAAGAGGAAGTATCCCCTGTCTGAGGCGCAGTGAAGTACTCGGGGGTGGTTGAGAAGAGGTCAGACCAAGAGGGCGCCAGCCAATGGGGATGGTGAGTCAAGTGGGGCGCGAAAAATGGGCAGGCCTGCTTTCCACCCCCGGGGGCTAAGGGTAGGATAAGGGTAGCTAGAGTAGGGTTGTAGAGGGCTTCCGTAGCGCCCAGGCCACCGAGCCAGGGTCAGTCGGGTCGCAGCCCTGCACCTCTGCACCCTTGTCTGTCATGCTCTTTGCACCGCGTTACGTACATAGTTTATTCCTTGATTCTTTCTTTTCTTTTTCTTTCTTTCTTTTTTTCATCCCTTCCGCACCGGATCAGCAGGTTCAATAATTTTACCAGTTGGCAGTTCTAGATTTTTTTTTTATTTTTACGATTCTTGCTTGAGACTTATACACGCATATATATATACTTTCTTTTTTCTAACCCAACCTTATGTCCGAATATAAAATATACTAAAGAGAATTAGATGGTTATCTTGACTGTGTATATGTATGTATATATATATATATATATATATATATTCTAATCTTTATCGAAAATCTACGTGTTCCATTTCAGTCATGCTACTTTTACATGTGTAATACGTCAGGGCTTAGGATCCAGTTGTAATTTTAAAAATGATATCCAATCCCATACGAAAGTGAATCAAATTTCATACCAGATTCGACGTAACTCCATTGACAATAAAGATCATTCAGTTATTCATAAACGTTATATAATTCGTGATAATTTTTGTACCGCTTACAAAATGCTTATCAACTTTAGAAAAAAAAAGGATTGGGCTCATCAGTTCGTTATTCGAAAATAAAATCATGTGTCTTCAGAGTCTTTAGAACCGTCGGAGCAGCATAAGTCATTGGATGCGTCACGCAAATAGCATTGAAAAATAAATGACTGTAGGATGAAATTTAGATCGAAAAAAAAAAAGATACACAGTGAAATGCAAGTGCTTTGGGCACTACGTTATCTTGGTACGTCTATGCCTATATCGAACTCCAAAGCATTCAAGAGAGGACCGTACAGAACCCTCTGGCATTCGTACTCTTGAACCAAAGTCAATAATGCGGCCTTTGACTGAACCGCCAGTTAAAAGTCAGCGTTGACGTCGAGGGTCAAATTTAGGCATCGAATCACGGCCAGATGTAACATCATCTCGATCGAGAGTTCATCCCTTCGGATTCTTGGCACGAGAATAGAGCACAGCGGAGGCTGTTTGGTCCAGCGGAAATACTGGGATAAAGAAATCGAGTTTGGATGGTTTGGTTAGAGCGGGAGGAGTGGGACGCGATTGAAATTTTTTTTTTTTTTTTTTTTTTTTCAAGGGTTGAAATAATTTTTAAAATCAAGACGAACCGTTTCGGTGGAAAATAATAGAAATTGCCTTAAGGCTCGTTCATATCCGTTCTACCAACCCAAAACCACTAACAACAGACAGGGTTGGGCGTCCCATTGCGAATGTTAAGGGCTGCCACCGAGTAACCGCAGTCGGTTTGCGAGGGTGTGTGTAATAGTGGTTAGACGGTGTATATATAGTTATAGGGTGGTCGACGTTCAACCCCTGTTGGAGGGTGGCCCCTGCGTTATGTATAGAGAGCCACCCTGACAAGCCAGGGTATAAGTGTATCGGTGAAGGGGTGCGCGAACAATGCGCTCATTCAATGCGCTCTAGATATGATTACCGGAAACCATCCCATAATTACTTTTTGTACTTTGTCGCTGGTCTCGATTTTGCAACGGTCCTTCTCTCTTTTTTTTTTCGTTTTTTGCGGCTCGTCTTATTACGTCTTTTTTTTTAATAATATTTTTTGGGGGTGGAGGGGATTTCAAATATCGTGCGTCAATGATCATTCGTATGTACGCGAGAACGTAAAAATGTGATTTTTTGGTAATCCGAGTTTTGTACGAAATTAAGAAAAATCTGAATTTTCGAAAAATAAATTATTTACAATATACGCCTCTGCAGTATACCGATACACGACCCGTCAGTTACTTTTAAGAGAAGCAAGAATGCTATGGAAATAATTTGAAAAGGTTCTGTTTCGAATATTAAGATTTTGTCTTACACAAGAAAAAAAAAAAATATAAGTACCGAAGCAAGATATTACGACGGCCTTACGTTTCATAATCTTGGCGTACGTCTTTGATAGGTTTATTACCGAACACTCTTTACATTTTTGTGTGCAGAAAATACTAGGAGGGATTTAAAAGGGGTGCTCAGCCACCCCAAGTCATCAACATCGAATCCGACAGATAAAATAATCCCTGGCCAAAAAAATATACAAAATTCAAAAGCTTCAATCCCTCAAAAAGAATACCCAGTCAAAATTTGCCCAGTCAAACTAGTAAAAAATATATATATATATATATATTTGTAACAATCTTGAACCCTCTCATTCACACCCCTATCAGAGAACCACTGCGTATCCTCAGAGGTGCTGTAACAAAGTGTGTCATTGTAGGTTGGTAGGTAGCTAAGTAAAAGTATAGGTAAGGTAGATACCTATATTATGAGTGTGTTCATATTTCCTGTGTTGGCAACCTCTCTTCCATCCCTTATCTCCTTTCTCCCCAGAGCCCTTTTGTTCGCACTCTTTCGACTGTTAATGCCGCGAAATTAACTCCGAGAGAGAGTTTAAGAACTGCTAGTGAATCTACCTACGCCTTGACGAGGGGTTGCACGGGGTGGGGGGTGGGGTGGGGTGGTGGGATATAGGGGGTGGTTCCTATTGTCCTGCCAAGGTATTATTTTAACATTATCAGTACCCGGGCGCGTTTAATTAATTTATTTATGAACCGCGAGGTTGGATTTGTCTCTTGAGGTTCAACCCTTGTCTTGGGGGGTGGTTTTCTCTGGGCCACGCGAAATCTTTCTTTCTCGCTCTCCGAAGAATCTCTTAATAACTTACTCCTTTATTATCCAGCCTTATCACTGAGAAACTTCCCTTGGCTCGGTTGGCTAGCTTCTCAGGGTTTCGTCAAGGGTACCCTTAAAATGTATTTACTCAAAAATAATTTTTTTTTTTTTTTTTGAAAAATGAGAAAAGGATTTTGGTCCCGCCTCGACTTAGTTTTTTTTGTGGCTCTTTGGGGGATGAAAATATTTCCGTTATCTTACCCTTCGATTGGGTAATAAATCAGACGGTCTTCTGGAAAAAGGGACTGAACTTTGCTTTGGGACCCTTGAGACATTTGCATAGGGGAGACTGACCCTTGCACTTTGGGACTCTTATGCTACCGGTCAGTTGTCCAGCATAGGGGATGATCACCTGTCCCACGATTAGCCGGGGTCAAGATTCTATTGGGCACCCCTAAGAAGCTACCCTGTTATGTTACGTTACTGGTGCTACTGGTGGTAGCACTGCTCTTAGCATTTCTATACGAGTTTACGATAAATTAATGGTTTTCGGGCCTTGACTGTCCCTCGTGTTAGGTCCTACCTTGGGTCAGACTCTCACGTGAAAATTCAAATCGGGCCCAAACAGCGAACTGTCTCCTAATTATTTATGGTCACCCGTTGTACGATACTTGCACAATGGACACCCAGTAGGCTCGCATTAATGACCTTACACTGGGACCAGTGTTGGTAACCTTTGAGGAGAAAAAAGAACCAACTGTTCTGTTGGTCAGTAATGATCCTATATCAAACATGGGACTTGCGAGTTTACCTAAAGTCCCAGAAAAATCCATCAATTTTACACCGATCTTAGATCAGGCGAACTTTGACCTTTGCTTGTAATTTAAAAGTCTTAGGTATCCCTTGCAGCGAATTTAGTAAATTCTAAAATTATTTCTTGGCAGATCAAACGTTACTAGGCAAAATCTTGTAATTTATTACAACACTTTTTCTTGACTTTTCAGGGAAACCATTACACGGTACAATGGTCACTATTCAACTGCCGATCTGTTAACACTAATGATTCTGGGATCCACGTAGGTAAAGTTAAACGAAGCGGGTAAACGAAAGCGTTCTACGAGAAAGGAGGGTAAATTTTCAGCGTTCCACTAATGGTCTTATATCAAACATCGGCTGACCGTTTAAACGTAAAATTTCGAAAAACCGATCATCGATCAATTTCACCATAGAATTTCCTCGTGTGTAAACAGAAGCCTATTGACGGGCCGTACGATCCAGAAGAGCGAAAAGCATTAAAGAAATTACTGAAAAATTTTTCAAAATTCACCAAGTCCCACGAGACGTTATTTTTAAACGTCAAGAACATTCCACGACTTTCCCTAAAATGTATTAATTTCCGATATAAAAATATCCAAAGACAATCTGTCTTAAGTTTATCCAAAAAAGGTCACCGGTATTCTACACCAGATTACACCAAGTCCCATTGGGCCCATCTGGTCCCACTTTGACTATCAAGGGGTTCCAAGGAGGCCGCGGTGCGATTCAAAATATCTAAAGAGGTCCTCGGCGCTATCGCCGTCAGGATAATTAGTGAGTTATTAAGACGCAACGGGTTTTTCAAGATAAGAGACACGTGCCGGCTCACAGAGTACCGGGGTAAGATTATCTAAAATGGTGGTCCACCATAAATACCAAGATCCACAGTCTCTGTGGGTCCTTTGAATATTTCCACACGAGCCGCAAGTAGCAGCTGCGCATCCCAGTCTTATAGTCAGTAACATATATCCAACATATACATACATATCCGAATTAAATTTCTCCACTAAAACTCAAAATAATCGCGATCAAAAACGTCGCTTGGTACAGTCCCGTCGTATAAAAAATATTTAGTAAAAAATTTTTTTTCGATCCACAGTTATATCTCCCGAGAAAAATGACTCCGAATAAGTGCGTTCCCAAAGCCATCCAAATCGGACTGCCGCTATCGCATCTCGAAAAAAGTAAATACCTACAAGAATTGCATAGGGGTTGAAAGGGCGAAAAAGTTTCCCCTCGATTGACGCGTAAACGCTAATGTTGCCCACGTGACATATGGCCGCTACTGATTGCACCGTGGTTTCACTTTCAAGCGATGGATTCGGCCCCAACGCTTCCTAATAACCACGACACAGAAATTCTCCCGACCACCCTTCCGCAACCCTTACCCCTTCGCCCAGTTGCAACCCCATTCGAATTAGTGCGCGTTCCCTGTCGACACAACGGTGCAACGAAACCGAATCGCCAAAGCGTAACCAGCGTGGCCGCGCGGGAGAGGCCTGAGCGTAAGAGCGGAGTGGGCGCGCTAAGGGTTGATTTTTTTTGCTGGTGTACCGCGAAGGGCGAAGAAGGTATAAGGGTGGCTGGTACCCCCCGGGGGTTACCATTGTCCGGAATACACTGATTAAAAACCCATTCCACCGATTTTCTAGCGTGTACTCTCTGTCCCTGTCTGTGAATATTTTCCCCGAATATTTTCTCTCTTTTTATCTCGATGTATCTCTTCCTCTTTCCGTCGCTCCGTAGCGCGTATCCCGCGACGATCCTAAAGCTCGGTACACACGCGTACGGTGCCTGACCGTAGGAAATAAAAATTTTCTATTTATTATAAAAAAAAAAAGAAAACGAACGTTCGCGTCATGAAAATAAGATTTACGCATTTAAAAAAAAATTATGGCTATCTGGTATACGCAGTAAACAACAATCTACTCGATCGCGACTATCGTCATGTGTGATTATGATTAAGGATGATTAGGCGAAGTGGGCAGACCTTATGGCAGTTCATACGTCAGCCAGTTCTTGCTGCCGGCGCATAATGCGTCTGCCAGGATCGCCATCTACGGACATCATTAGTGCCTTTGACACCCCTCTGTGATAATTAACAACGCGCTGAGTGGTTGCTATTATTATTATTTTATTTTTTTTCAAACTCCCATTTTTTCATAAGGTAACGCTGCTTCGCGTTTTATTATCAAAGAAAATTTTTTTTATCGCATTCTTTGAAAATATTATTCCACTCTCTGAACGCTGCATCGCACGCGGTTTACTTATTCGGAGGTGCTGACGACACTCGGTGGATAAGGAAAAAATTATTTTGATGTACAACCCTCTTTATAAGGCACGTCATTTTCTTCCTTCTTATTAGCGTCATCGATCATTTCCTATGACGTGACATTAAGGACAAGTACTATAGATGCTTGGGCATTTCTAACTGCCTACTTGGGAATATTAATTTCCAATCGAATGTCCTTATAAGGAGAAGATCAAATATTTTTATCGAACGCGTGTCATTATTATGATCGCAGCAGTTGACCCAGATAAATTAACGTAATCGTGTATAAATACGTCCGTATCGTTCTGTATTTTCTAAATGATTTAATGATGATTATTAAAATTTAATTAAACTAATCGTTATCGCTTTTAATTTTTATTTTCATTCTCGATCATTTTTTTCATTATCCCATTAACGTACCTGTAATGCTCGATGACCGCAGTGAACCTATTAATCAATTGCCAGATGAATATGTGACAGATAATCGATGACGATTCCTAGTACGCAAGAAAACGATATTCTTTGAAGATATGAAATTGCATCGTTATCTTTTATCGGCGGATGTTGACCGTACACCAGTTCGATAATACCTGGCACGCAGACGGTGTACCATTACGACAACAGACTATAAGATTACGTTAATTAAGTCATTGATGTACATAAAAATTAGTAAATCCTAAAAAGAGCATATAAACCCCTAATCACCCGAGAGGGATGATAAATGACGAAAAAAAAAAAAAAAAAAAATTAAAATGAAAAAAAATTTTGGTCCAGCCATTCCTCCCAGCATCTTCCCGGCCCGTTTCTCCTGGCTTTTTAACTCCTCTCGTTTTACCAAGCAGTATTTCATAATTAGTGGGGACAATGTAACGACGAAATGCGACCCTGGCAAGACACTTGCGAGGAAGACTCATACCCGAACATTTTTTTTCTCCGCCATGAATCTTTAATCCGACGCGGAAGAGATGACAATTTGAGATGAGTGAATAGCTGAACCCTTTTCTGAGCCAGTAAGCGGATACAGTTGTCTGTCATCTGGGGTGGGGGGGGGGGGGGTACCTGTTCACCTGCTATACCCATAGCGTAAGCACATGCGTGCTGGGTTAATGATACAGGGGTAAACGAGAAATGGGGATGGATGCTGAGTGGACCGCGTGCAACGTGCCATGTAGTAAACACACGCAAGGCATATCTATATATACGTACAAAGATACATACAGCAGTATATATGTATATATACTTTGGTATAATCTAATGAATGCTCTAAGGGTCGGTCTATCGGTATAGACCAACTGGAAGGTTAATAGTGTTGCGTATTTCGATGTTGTAGCTATTGTAATGCTAATGGTTTATGATTTATTCAGTGTCTATTTCACTTCCGCTTTGCTGGTTATCACATCGGAATTATGATCGTTATCAGTAAAAAAAAAGGAAAAAAAAATTATTCGAGTATCATCAGTGTCAAGGGCTCGCGATTGAAAGGGTTGAGAAAATTTTTTGAATTTGATTCTTTGATCGGACCTTAATTCGATTTTGGAATGTCTTATCGCGTGTTACGGGTAGGGAAATTCTTGAGGCACGCTCAGGTAGGTAAATAACACAGGCGTACCAACTGCAGGCAAGATAGTGGAGAACTGTGCGGAACGTGTGTCAGAGGGTCGCGAACGTCGGGGCAGATGTTATCATTGGGATGCTGGCTGCATCCAGAAACGTTATCACTATCAGGAAACGCGGACGGCATTGAAACAGGATATTTAGGTTGGTTACGTTGGTGTAGGTGTAGGTAGGTGGGGGTGATATAGGTAACCCATAGGTACCATGGGTACCAACCTGAAGGAGTCCTCGTGGTGAACCAAGGGAACGAAGGTCATCCTATTGCTTTTCCTTTGACGTCTCGGCTGGTAATCAGTCAGCCTGGAAGAGGCCGGGATTAATTAAGCCGTAATTACTGGACAGCCTCTGTACTTGCTAATGGGCAACCTGATACCCGTGAAAGGCCAGAGCTTCGGATGAATAGATACTACTGACTGTGACGACCGAAGCCTTCCAATGAATATTGGCACAGCCATATTATTCGCTGCCATTTTGAATTTGATCATCCTCATTGATACGAGATCGATCATTTCGATCCGAGGGTATCGACCTTTGACAATGTCGAGTAAGGAAATTTTTGAATTTTGAAAAAATGTCGGAAACAAAATTTTGGGCCCTGTTCGATTTTGTCGATAAATACAAATTTTTATAGGTACTGTACCGGGTATTTTCGATTTTTTTACAATTTCCCCCTCCACACGGGGGTCGAAACCGTTGATACGGTGGAGGCTCGTAAATCAAAGGACGCGCGCAAAATCCTTGTAGGATAAAGAGGAGAAGCGGTAAGGCCCAGAATGGAGAAAGGGCCCGCGACGAAAAGGATGCCCCGAAAGGTAATTACTTGATCCTATGCGCAAACAATAGAAGCGGTGCCCCTTGTCCTGCGTGAGAAACAAAACCCCGGTCAGTTTAAGGGCAGAGACCCGTAAGGTCCATTTTCGTTCTACCTGGCACCAGGAGTAACTGATACTTCAGTGAGATCCAGGGGTGGTTTCTACTGGGCCAAAGATTATACCCTTGGCCCGTAGTCTTGTGCAATGAATTACAGAAGCATTAATCAGCGGGGTGCCATTTCGGGGGTCGGCTAAAGTCTTGCGCAAGGAAGACACGGACAAAGACAAAAAAAAGATAATAACAACAGTACGCTAAAAACTCACCCTTAACAGTTCATGCGTGAGCAGGAAAAATTGTGTAGAGATGTCTATTATGGTTGAGTATTTTTGTCCTACCCTTATACGAACGTGTGTCAAAATTGTATAAATCTTGCGCAGGGCCGTCAGAACCGAGTCCCATGATTTCTGTCGGATATCCGAAAATATTTAATCCACCGAAAAACCCCCTCTCCCACCCCCTTTCTACCCTTAAAGAGTAACGCGTAAAATGCTTGCATACCAACCGCCCACACGTTAATCGTCAATCCTGTTAGCGTCGGCACTCGTGGGGCACCCCCCCACCACCACTCCGCCCCTGGTACCACGGCAAAGGATCATCCCTTAATCCATTCATTCGCATCCCTGCGACTCTCAAACCGTCGAGACTGAATGAACGGGAACTTTGAGGGAGGTCTCTCTCCCAACCCCCCAAAAATCAACCCCCGTACCAAAATCCTCCCTTACAACCACACTCGGTACACTCACGTGTTCCGCAATTACAATGGATACGCAGACGAGTTACTCACGCAATCTCACCCCCTGAGTACTCGTATGAACATACCCTTATACTTGGGTGCAATCTACCCTTGGTTCAAGTTATAAAAGGGACGCTAAGAGTTAAGTGTAAAATAAAATTACGAGTGCAATCGAAAAAACAGTCCTTTTTTCAAAATCACTGTATTTATCCGACTTACCGACTCGGTCCAGCCCAACCCAGTTCACGTACCACCTCGAGCAATCATAATAGGGGTAGCTCTTTCGTTTCCCCTTTTCTAACTTTTTTTTTGCCACGCTCCTCTACGTCCTGCATCGAATTGGTCCACGGATCTCAAAGTGAGTCGCTCCTATTCGGAGGCAGGTAGCCACAGATTATACTCGTACCGTTAAAATCGTCTATTCTCGGAGATCATCGTCTTTTACGGTGACGAAGGCGCAAGTCATCCCGGCACGACCTGGACCCCTCCAAGGGCAGCATCCCTCGACCTATGATCCCAGTTGGGGTTGAGCAGGAACAGAGTGAAAAAAAAAATACATAAAAGCTTAATAAACACATCCAACAACAGAATGCGAGTGCATAACCCGCACGAGCCAAGAGTCGGTGAGATGAATCTCCTTTTGCTTCTCTTTTGTATTTTTTTTTTTTTTCAGACCCCGTCCTCTCTTTTTCTCTCATCTCCGTTACCACCATTACTACCCTTCCTATCGCTGTCTTCCTTCATCCCTTATTCTCTCTCTACCCGTGTAACACGGTGCACAATGGGTAAATGAGATTTTTTGCGAGCGATTGAGATCTGAGATCTAGATGGGCGACGAAGGGGCGGGGGGAGGGATGGGCAGGGAGCATCATTGTCTCCCTCGGGAGAGGCACCGAGTATCCCGATGATAGGGTGCATCCCCATGGGTATATCGCGGCTCGAAGAAAGGGTTGACATAGAAGGCTTTTAATACTTGCGGTGCGCACAGGCATTGTCGATAAAACGCATTGACTGGATTACCATAAATACAGCATCCGGGGACAATGGACCAAGTCTCTTAAGTTGTCCCCGAGAAATTTAAGACACGTGTTTGCCTTATACGGCAGCGTTAATTTTTTCTCTCCAAAATTCATTAATCCAATCAACACGGTAGTCGCTCGTGATGCGCGATAAGGGATGAATTTTTTGAACGATTAAAAATTTCAAAAATCTTTTTTTTCTTTACAAACAATATCCACGGGCTCTTCTTCTCTGTCGAGGACGCAAATCGCCGTCCCGTCCTTTCCTCACTGGCAGGATTTAATTCATTCGCCAGGGTCTGGTCCGGCAAGGATCGTACATCAACCTGTCATAATTAATAGTACCTTTTCGTGTCCTCGCTCTCCCTTGGAAGTTAACACTTTGTCTTACCTACCTATTCTGCGACTTACCTACCCAGTGTAGCTGTTTACCATGCCACTGGATGTGAACGCGTAAAAATAAAGGAGCAGCAGGAGAGTGTGGGAATTTTTAAGTGTCGAGTAAGGATTAATGTCGCTACTTACATATCCATATATTAAGTAATAAAATAATTCATTTGAACCAAAACAAAAAATCATATATGGATATCCGTATGGTGTTGTACATTAATTAAAAAAATATATATTACACGCACAGAGTGAAGCTTTATACCCAGGAGCATCGTGAAACCATACTATTATAAATGCCATCTCTTGTTTTCTGAGTTACTCCACCAACTTGACTTAATACCACCAGGTATATGTATAGAAGCCCGGTACAGTCGGTATACACGGTGCAAGATTTCGACACCACGGTACAGTCTAATTAGGGTAGAGATAACGTCGAGATAATTAATTAAGACGTGTATTAATAACGGGACATTAATCAGATCGCGCGAAAATGGCGAATTTTCTTACGTGGATTTTGTGTCATGGTTTATCGCTCGTTTCTTTTTTTTTTTTTTTTTTCTTTTTTTTTTGGACCAATGGACCAATATGCCTCATGCAGCCCGAGGAAGCGCCAAGTACCAAATTAAAAATCTAATAAAATCATCTTGCGGGTACAAGCATGGAAGTTTTATTGCACTCGCAGTCTAAGAGGAATACAGCCATACGGGGTTCATCTTTATTATGGGAAATATCCAGGCGAGAAGATTGCCGTATCTTTTTCAATTTCCTTAAAGAATTTCTTTCCCACTTGCCAACTTCTTCTCGCAGGCGTCCACCCAGTGACGTATGTATCCACGGACATAAGGAACTGCCACGGGTTAGTACGCCGTAGAACACCATAGAACAACGTAGCGTACCATGGGCATATGCCATATGGCTAATGGCTTCCGCGTTGCTAAGCGTCATTGATAGCACCAGGCGAACCCGTGCCGACGCTATGGTGTCAAGGATCGCATTCGTGCCCCTTGTTACTCTATGGGGTGTCCGTTAAGGAGACTCCGGAGTGCGGCGATAGTTATGGTGTTATAGTGGCAAGTACGATACGCGCGATTATGAACTGGCGGAAGATCGATAAGATATTTGGATTACAGGCTTGGAAGGAGCGATAGGATTATCTTTTATGCTTTTTTGTGTTATCCGATTTTTATGGGTTTATTTTTTCCTTATTTTTCGTTTTATTAATATTTCACAAGACACTCAATGCGTGACTGCTCGTGAATATTGATCGGGTAATTCTTTTTTTTTTCTCTCTCTCTCTCTCTCTCTCTCTCTCTCTCTTTGAGCCTCTCTTTCGGTCTTCGTTTGCTTTTGTAATTAGCTAATTAAAAATCACGCATGATTTTAGACTCCCAACGATCATTCAGACTGATGATACCTACACGAGAATGACTAGACTGACAACTGATCGTTTCCTGGTATTAATATGCATTATTGTCAACCCCTGAGGTCAACTCGACTTCCTCGAGCGAAATCCAACGTGCGTGCATATGTTAATACATGAGAATGGGATGGCTTATAAGAGGCCTTTGTCCGCTCCTTGCGAGATATTTAATACCGGGTGTCGGTGCGATAAGTATTTTCGTTAATTTTCTGCCAGGCGAAACAAGGAAGAACACTCTCAATGCTGAGGATTGGACCGATTGATAAAATTAAAATGTACCGAGGGAAGAGACAGTTATTTTCCTTGCCCTTTGGGGGGGTTTGCCCTTTGACCTTTCGAACTGCGCTGTCACGTATACGACCACCGTAGGGATTCCTAAGGGATGATCTTTAATTTTTATCCAGGGTATTTCTACCGGTCACGTTCAGGATAGGAAGAACTTCAAGGCGGAAGGGTCGATTGTGTTTTTACTCGAATCACAGAAAAACTGTTACCGATGACATTCGTTCCAATTTCGAAATTAAACGAGTGACCAGTGAAATAAGTGTCGCGTGATTTTCAGGAATAAAAAAAGAAAATCAAATTTACCAAATCCAATTTGACTTTTTCCTACTGATTAGCTTTTCCTTTTCTTTTTCTTCTTATCGTATTATCCAAGCATTGCGTCATATGTTAATTATTTTATATACACCAGTATATCTGTATATCGCATCGTACGCTCGAGTATCATTGTCAGCGAAATCATGACGACTTTCATTAGCCCGTATTAGCGTTCTCGCCTGTACCAAAGGCGTTAATCTGGCAGAATTAATCTGACTCAGTCTGATGCTTTCCCTCAATATGCTACGTAGGGGAGGAGGGAGCCACCCTCGTGATCCAATGAAGGTAGCAGAGGACGAGGAAGAAAATCGAGAACGCGCCGGAGTAACGTACAGTGGGATGCTGGGTGGTTCATCTCTTCTCATCTCGTTCACATCAGGATACGGCGTAGTTGAGTTTGCTGTAGAACGCTCGGTCGCCTCCTGACAACAGAGCAAGCCACTTCAGAATCATCCCATAGGACCCTCCTCCCTTCCTACCCCCTCCCCACCCCTCCCCTCGACCTACCCCTATTCTGCGAAACCCTGTAGGATGATCACCGCGTCCCGGCTCCTGGGATGCTGGATGGGTTGCCACGGAGATGAGTCTGTCTAACCATTCGAAGCCACTTGTAATCGGGCTATGCGGTCCTCGTGCGAGTTCCTCTTCCATTATTAAAAGCCGAACGAGTGCTATGGGATAATATGTTTTGTAACAAACCCCATAGAAATTGATATGGGATTGAATTTTATTCCCATGAGGATCTCAGGGAAATTCAAGTAGGATATGATAATAGAGTTTTATAGACTTTGGGTTATCTCGTGATTATTATACAGGTTAACGTCTCAATTTCGTTTTGATAAAAATTATATTTATTAGTTTGTCAAAAAAATTATTTTCAATTTATCAAGGTTCAAGAATCACGTTCGGTTTTCGAATCGGATAAAATTAATAAAACAATATATCGTTATCAGGCTGTGTCTTGAATCTTGGATCATCTTATACCTTGGGAATATCAATCTGTACGATTCACAGGGACGACTAAATTCTGGGAATAAATTATTTTATTCGCGATGGCAATCACTGTCTTATTCAATGCGACGTGATGCTGACGCGGCGGTGTCCTCTCGTGATAATTTCAAAGGAAGTAAATTTTGTTTGTACCTCGGTGTCTCGGTCGAGAAACGTTTTGGTTGGGATGGTCGTAAAAAAAATTTTTAAATTTGTTTGTTTTTTTTTTCAAAATTTTTACACCAAAAATCGTGCGAAATTTTTTTTTATGTTTTTCATCAAACGCGTGCACGGTATTCGACCAGGCGAATAATAAAAAATGAAAGACACAAAGTGCACCAGAAACTGCTGCTGGAATCTTTCGCGTTTTGGTCCACCCTCTTGGTGGAGGCAACGGGACACTTGGTACGGCGAGTCGACGCAGTAGAAACATAAATAACTCTCGAATGCCCATAAATGCGTTAAAAATCCACGGACCGTAACTTCATTTAATGCGTTTCCGAGGGGGACCGCGAGAAAGAGAGAAAAGAAAAAAAAAAATGAGAAACAGAACCGTTCGCCGGCGTCAGGGTGAAACCATTTTTTACGATAAGCGGTAAGCATCATCAAGTTTCGATTTTTTAAATCAAACCACTGCTGGAAATTTTACCAGGCAAATTCTGAGGCTCGCACTAAATTTCGGGGAAATCCTCAAATTTTTGGTAATTGAAGGAAAATATGAGAAACCCAAAGATCAGTGGAAAATATGGTTCTTCTTTTTTCGTTTTTTTTTTTTTTTTTTTTTTTTCCCCTGGATACGACCCCCATAACTCAAAGTTTCAGCCTCTCGATATTATCTGTATGGGTTTTTAGAAGATATCAATGGCATTTAACGCGTTCCTTATTAGAATGATTTACCACCAACCCCTTTCTGTGATATATATATATATGTATACACTTGACGCGAGAACCAAAACGAGTTCCACGTGACTTTAGGGTTCAAATCTAATCTTTTGGTTAGGGTCACGAATCACGGATTCCACGAGTAATTCAATAGCTTGAAGTTCACAGCGGTATAAGTCACCCCTAAAATGGCTAACCGCGTACGAAACACCCTGTATAAAAATGGGGGGTAAAATACAAAAAATGTATAACAAAAAATGGCCCACCGAACATTTGCGGTCGATCCGATAGCAACTTTATGGGAGTAAAAATATTTTTTATCGTTTTAAAAAAAAAAGGCATGGCGGAAGACCTGTTGGAAACAGTAAAAAAAAAAATGACCGCGATAATGAGGAAGTGCCATGCGAAATTTGAAGTTAACGACTGTTCGACACATCTGTCCGAGTAGGCGACTGTTCGTGTCAGTGAAGGTTTCGATCCCATAAATTGAATAAAGGTTTTCCCACATGTGCAAATGCGCATATAATACGAGCCAGTGAATCCAGTTGGATTTCTGGTGACCGCATGTGGTGACTGAGTTGAATTTTGAAAAAATCGAACGTTGCGTCACCGTCAGCCACCAGCTTATAAACCACCATGGACGCAGTTGACCAATCCCCATTGAAGATTCTCTAAGATTCCATAAGGGGAGTCCTTATTATTTATATGCGTGCACCTTCCTACAGTCCATGGGGTCTTTATGGTGGAAATCTGATTTTTCTCCAGAATTTTGTTTAAAGCCTTTATGAACCGTGACGGAGGGTTGTTTCGTTCCTTCCAGGGATACTTGGTTCCAACCTCATTTCTACCCCTAAATACGATCTCCGCTCGAGGGATGCTTGTACTACCTACCGCTATACCTAGTGGTACGGGGTACGAGTGCACCCCTAAAGTTTACGCAGCCGGACCCAAACTGGCCACGGTTTCCCATATCCTGTCGCACAAGCCAATAGATTTCCCCATGCGAGTTACGAGACGGAAATAAAATTACGCCATGCTGAATTTTTCCCTTATCTAATTTCTCCCTGAGTTCGGTCCTGCGGTAAGAGGGATGCTGCGAGAAATTACGGAAACGAATATCCGATGGGTACCCTTATAATTTTATGGGGTTTTACCAATAATTTTTTTGCGCAATTCAAAAACAACCCTCTGCTTTATTTTAAAAATTCTCAATATATATTCTCAAGCATGTTCGCTGTGCATAAAGATCATCCCTTATTGGTGCAGCCTTTAAATTTCTCAAAAATTCAAATTCCACCCCTATGCGCTATACTCAATATTTATGCATAAATGAAATCCTTAATACGTTCCGATATTTTATTTGTCTTCCTTCAACCCCCTGCGTCCCGAATTTACGCATTCGTAAACGGGCGAATACATATGTCCAAGACCCTGTATACGTAAATCCTAGAATCCTCCGAAACAACCCCTGCAACAGAACCGCAGGTCTTCTCCGCCTACTTCCCAGGGGTAGTAAAGTTGGTGGATGCTGGGTAAGAAACCAGTATAGGTATTTAGCACCCCCGTAGAGAGTCTAGTGGGTGTGTTGTGACACGAAAGCCAGACAAACAAACAACAGGGTCCATTCTCAGTCCCATTGTCAGCGACCGCAGCGTTGGGAATGACCAGTGGCCGGAGCGGCGGCGGTCGCCAAAGTGGGACTTGTGTCGCTTTTACAATTTTTCAGAATAAAGGCAACCCCCGCAACGACCTACACATTTCATCCCCTACTGAGAGAGACAGGAAGTCCCTCGACTAAGTAGGAAACGATACACTCCCACGATTCTCTTTTCGATTCTATTTATGTATCCGAAACTACCCCTGTACAATTTCTTACGCAACATTAGTTCCAAGATAACGACTGGCTCTTCGGGGAACAAGAAAAGGAAAAAAAAAAAAGATGACTTTTCTCTACGTTCCAGAAAGTTCCGTCGCGTGACGCTTTCTTGCTATTCGGATGCTTGGGAAAAATATTTCTAATACAGGGTGTTTATTATTTTAACAATTTTCTAAGGGACGATCGGAAACACGTTGATTTTTAATTATATTTAGTTTTAACGTTCGATATTCGATTGATTTTGTTTCTTCGCGATTTTGCGTAATGTAATTGAAAAAAAAAAAATGAAAAATTTACTTTTTTTCGCGAATTATACGTTAATTGTCAGCATTCGTTATCGTTATCTATACTCAGTTACTGCCGTGACGTCTCTGCTGTCTTGTTTACACGTACTCTTCTTCAAGCATATCTCAAAGCATAATATATAATCTACGGCACTTTCGTAAGCGCAATGTTTTCAGCGTTTAAGGAAACATCGATAAATCCAAAATTCATGATTACGAGGTTACGATGATTTCATTTCGCTGAATTTTTCTCATTTTTAAACGTAAACTGAAACATCGCACCAATAGCCAAGAGCGAAGCAAATAATTTCTCTCGAAACTAGAAGCGGATTTAGTTAAAAAAAAAAACGTGAAAGAACCTTCCCAAAAGCGGCAGGATCGCCGAGACTGAGTAAAAGTTACCCAAAGAAAAAAAAAAGGAAGAAGCAGGTTGAAGAGCAACATCTGGAACGAGATTTGGGCCTGCTCGACAATTATCAGGAAACTTGGAATCCTGAGACTTTTTAGGACCCAACCAGTGGGTCAGTTTCAGAGCGCCAGATAACGGTGTCCCTTTACCATAATTTGTCTTTCCCTCTTTCTCATCTGGACATTAAGATAGAAACCGATACGAAAAAAAAGGTCCAGATGAAACGGGCCTTACCCAGGCCCAACAACGTTTTAATTCACAAGCGACGACGGAGCTTCTTCCGAAGAAACTTGGACGACCGTTTGTGACCTCAAGTACAGTCAGGGTCCTGAGACTCTTTAAAGGTCCCATAACGCGAAACACGTTACACACGTTTTCCACTGTGGGACGTTGGTAACCCTGAGTATTCGCATACCCGAATCAGGATCTACTAGTTTCACTGTGATCAACATACCAAATCAAGTTAGACCATGGTTACGTATGATCCCACGTTTTCTATATCCCGCGGGACGTCCTGGACTGAGGAACTCGTTTCCCGTCGATGGGACTCTTCAGGTTTCCCTGTACGGGATGCACTGGACACTGTCCACTGGCTGGGACCGTTAAAATTAAAACAGGTTGCAGCCACCCGAAATTTGAGTCGAAATAATTCAGTGGTACGTTACGCAATTCGAATTTTGGATATAGCAAAACCAAAGATATTCAAAGTAAATTTTTGATTCCGATATCAAGAACCCAAATGCCGGTTACTAATTAAAAAACAAAAAAAAATTCTCATCAAAGATACTCCTATCGTAATCTTCACACTCCTGGTCTGTAAGAGAATTTTAAGTATAAAAAAAAGAGTGGAATTTTTTTTTATTTTGAGAACGTATCGGAAACTGACTTAAAAATGTGTTCGACTATTTGAGGAATTTGTACGGTATGCTAATTGCCAGTAGCCGCCCGTTTTTCCTGGGGCATTAACCGAAAACTAGAAGCTCGTGGCAGGTAGCCGAGTAGGCGTAAAAGGAACACCTTGCAGTTCATGTGGGTGGACAAGTGGCGGTCCCTGAAGCATAGAACGAACGATAGACAGGGGAACGACGGTCGAACGGAACACGAGAGAGGAACGGGGACTGACGGACGGACAGACGGACACTCGGGTACGAGTGGGTCCAGCCTTTTGAAAGTAGGAAAAAGGGGCCTCAGGCCCGACTTGGAGATCCTTTTATTTATTCCTATGCATTCGGTAAGGCACGAGACGGAATTCAAATTGGAATTTACTTCGATTCCTAACTGACTGTTTGCTTCTAGATACCGAAGCATTTTCGGATCCACATTGACACGTGACTTGTCAAGCGTTGTTGACAGGATAAGCGGTGACTTTGAAAAACGTCACGTTGGTTGACAGTTCAACGACAGACAGTTTAATGCCATCCAGCTTGTCGAATCGTTTCACTAATATTTTTTTAGTATTTAAATATATATAAAAAATCGGACTTTTTTCCTTTTACCAAATTTTTGAAACGACGGTCACTCAGGATTTTTGGAAATTGTGTAATTTTGAAAGATCAAATAATAACTAGGGTGACATCCTTGGACAGGGTCGCACGGGTATTTCGTGGTCTGTGACAATACGTGAGCTATGTATATTTCCAAAAATTTTGGAAATTCAATCGGGTCTTCCGAACAATGGGTTTATATCCCATGGCTATATATACGTATAGGTATACTATATACATATATAGTAAGTATTTGAAAATCCTCCTGTATTATAATATCGCCCGTAAGACACGAATACGTAAGATCCTGCCGGTCGGATTTGCTTACGGGGTTGGTAGAGGGTTCTCCTAGTAACATACCCCTGGCAAAGTCGCGGACCCCTGCACAGCTGTCCCACGTCCAGATGTCCGGTTTTCCTCAGGGTAACCAGGGTGTCCACTGTGAGAAAACCAATTCACCGTTTCCGAAGACCCTTCCCATTCCTTTCCAGTTCCTTCCTCTGTTCCTTTGGCTTTTACTTTGCCTGGCCTGTGCGTGCCTTGCCTTTCTATTCCTCGTGCGGTTCCTTGCTCTCGGTTCTTCGTGTCTGGTGCCGCATACGTGTCCTGGCAGGGTGGCCAACAGAAGTAGCAAAAAAAAGTTTCAGCACGGAAACACATTAATTACAACGGGAAGTGTCCGTTTTGGATTATCCGATATTTAATTCAGGGGCGACCACTCTGAGGTTGCATATATCAGCCATATGAATACCTGTTGCCAATTATTCGACGGTCATTTTATATTTTAAAGTGGAAAACAAAAATTTTTTAAATGCATTACCATAATGGACAGCATTTTCTAAAATGGATGCGAGTAATTTTTTTTGAAAAAAAAAATTTTCAAAATATTTCAACCAACGCATTAACGAGTCAACGTTGAGCCTGTGTCGAGTCTAGCGAGTGTAAAAGTCCTGAGTACCTACGTGGCTTCACGGTACTCAACATTAATTATCCTGGTAGCTACCGACCTGGCTTGTAAACGCCGTTAGGCCACTAGCTGAATAATAATAACAGTAATCCCCGTGAATACCCATGGATTAGGTTAATAAATATAATAATAAATAAATCAAGAAAATTGTCACGTAAAATTACTGATTCTCGATGAAAATTGCGATTATGTATTAACCTGGTCAAATTTTGATTAAGGAATTGACGTTGAGTACCATCGAGATTAATTGGGAATCGTTTATTAAAAAATCAATAAATAAATTAACCGGTGTAGTGGCTGTACGAAACTAAGTGGCGTCCTGAGCTTCTCTTGGCTTCGAAAAAGACTTTAAAAAAGACACTCGGCTATTCGGTTTATCTTGCCATAACTCAGCTGCCCTATCTCTGCTCCCGGCCGTGCCGTAATGAGCGCCGTTAAATATCGTGGCGATAACGTTACCATAAGGAGATAGGAAGTAACCGGAAACTTAGGTGACTCCTTCAGCGAGACCGATTCCTACCGGTTTTCGGGGGCCTTATTATTTGAAAATAGACCTGGTAGAATTTTTAGTTATAATTACAAATTTTTTATAGATTTTTGTACATCGAAATTTGTAAGTGGGGTATGTAGCGATTTTTGGATTTTTTTTTGAATGATTAATGTTACTCTTAGGGATAATGTCTAGGTATACAGGAAGGATCCTGAGCTTGGGTCCTTACCCAGGTCACAGAGGTCCTTCGAAGCGTGCGCACCTTAACCATCATCATGGCCGGACTTCTTGGATCGTTTGGCTCGTTTCTTTTTGGACCTTTTTTTTTTCTTCTTTATATTGCTTCCTTTTTTTATTCTGGGGCCATTCTAAATATGCATTATCCAATTTAGTCCGATTACACGGACCGGCCATGACTTGGACTCAGCTACCCAATTGGTGAGGCGCAACGACGCCGACGAACGTAAAAACCTAATTTAAAAATGCTTAACGGCCCAACGAGCCAGCGGGGCCACCATAGGTATGGGTATGTATGTACCTGTAACGTGTATGGGGGTTTAACGAATTTCGCATATTGATTCGCAATGTTGGTGACCACTTGCAAAAATTTGTGCAGATTATTAATTGGACATAAGCCCATCTTAGGGCAAATAAGTTTCGGTAGTGTATGGGAAATGAAATTGAAATTCATTGGGGACAGTGGGTATATCTGCATGGCAATTTCATTTCCAACCCTGACTTCGATTATGGTGTCGTGCTAGTGAGCATTATTATGGGGGTTGACAGATTGGAATTAGGCAAAACTCCATAGCCTACGGGCTATCGTGTCAACTTGACTGTCAAAAGCTGGGCTCAGTTTATTTTTATGGTGCCATCAAAACCCACCTTGGAAATTCCCCATAAGTGAAATGGCTGACGTTGATTTTTACGGGAGTCTTTCGGATTTAATGAATGGTTAATTCATTTGTAAAATGGTAATTATGGGTTTTGTACTGGGACAGGATCCAAAAACCACGAGTACAAAGCTATACAATTAAAAAATAACTGACAGTATCGAGAAAATAAAGAATCCCATAAAAATTTATAGGTTTATGGGGATCGCCTTACGGAAAGTCTTGAATACACCATAAAATGTCTTTGTACTCTAAGGAGCCTGGATAGAGTCCTTGTTATGGGGGTTGTTGTGGGGTGTCAGCGCAACGGGTGTCAAACCTAAACTTCATGGGGTCCCATAAAAAATGATCTAACAGCAACGCCTAATGTCTACGTGAAAAATATTTCCAAGTAAATCTAAGCCCATATACAGAATTATTCAAGCCCACTCGAAACTAATGTTTCCATCGGATTTGCATTTCACG
The DNA here is from genome assembly GCA_030142595.1 of Trachelus iudaicus. Classification (NCBI taxonomy): domain Eukaryota; kingdom Metazoa; phylum Arthropoda; class Insecta; order Hymenoptera; family Cephidae; genus Trachelus; species Trachelus iudaicus. Next base: position 300,963 of record JARQTH010000493.1, on the reverse strand, counting down.
ATTTCGAGTGACACGTTACTTTTTAAACACCCCGTATAAAAATAAAATATAAAAACAACCTGATTACCGATAAAAGAGAAAATAAATAAGAAAACCAAGTTATTCCGTCCTGAGAAAATATTTCGCTCAGAATGCTAAAAACGAATAAATAATAAAGCGATACCCAATGAAATTGACCAATCGTGATTCGCCGTCGCCAATACATTTTTCATCACGAAAAAATTGATCCGTCCAAAGAAAACCGATAATACGAATTATTATCGCTACGAAAAATCGTGAATGCCAAAGTATCTAGCGGTTCTCAGGCTCCGCGGATCCGACTTTGCTTGAGCACGAAAAAAGATAAAAAAAAGACATGATGAGAAAGAATGAAAGAAATTAGACTTCAGGATAGCCAACTTGACAGTTGAATCAATTTCGTTTGACACGGTCAAGTCGTTGACACGGAACTACTAGCCTTCGTCTGTTTTTGTCGGTCACTTCTTCTGCGGCAAACCGAAGCATTTCGTGGGGCTGGCACGCTCTCGTGTCAGAGCTGCCAACCATAGAAATGCATTTCACTGTGGGGAACTAGACGGAAGGATGGAGAATGAGAAATATAAAAAAAACCCCATAAAAAGAATCACGAAAACGCGAACAACCAAATAACGTATAACGGGTGAAAGTTAAAAAAAATTTGAAATATAACTAAAAAAAAAACTAAAGTAACATCCGACATTTAGTAATTTTTTATGAAAAAAAATAGTCACGATTCCAATGAAGACATAGGCCTGGAATTATTTGTGGTGGAAAAAAAAAAATTTTAAATGTTCTCGTACAAAGAAATCGCAAGGATCGAAATTTTCTTAATGAAATTATTTTGTTCAATCATTTTTTTTGGATGACCCACTGTATGCATACTGATGTCTTACAACAGTGTGCCGTTCGTTCCTAAGCATTGCCTAACCTGCCTTTCTGGGTTCATAAAGTTCACTGCGCTCAACCGCGTTCACAGTGTTCAAACTCACCGCACGGGATGAACCTCTCGGCAAACAAATGACGAGCCATAAATACATTAGCGGCGAAGGTGCTAGGTGGGAGTGTCCGATATTAATAAGCAGTCATTAGGAGATATAGACTGGCCCGTGGACAATGCAATGGGCGGGCCGAAGTGACGTCCCGAAGAGAATAGAAGTTGTAAATCTTCGGCGGTACTTTTCTCTCGAAGAAATCGTTAGCGGCTTCCCACGTGTTCGACGTTTTACGGAAGATTTTGCGGCAAGGCGTTTTGACATTTGATTCCATTCGCGCCCTGACGCGATCGGGGTTAAGAAAATTTTCCAAAATAAAAAAATTAAATTAAAGATTTATAAATCAGCCCCAAACTTGTCCAATCCACTAAAAATGCATGTTCAACACGAACGACTTTCCAGATTTACCTAATTACAAGAAAAAGCTCCTTAATCATTAAGTCCGTCATTAATTAGGGCACTGTAATGCGTTATAATTAGGTGACCGGTAATCAGATAACCGAGTGTAACGGATATCCATCCAGTTACCTCTAACGATCCCCATGGTGGCAATTCATTAAGGACCAAGGATGCAACATGCACCGATAAGGTCAAGAAGATCTAATCGTTCTTACAAATGGATTACTGATACCAAACCTGAGCCAAATCCAGGAATGAAAAATAACCAAAACGCATAAGGACCAGGTTTAAGGAGTTCAAAATGAATAAACAGGTCCTTTTTTGACCGATAGCAAAAATGAATGAATTATCTCATCCTCATCCGATCTCCAGAATCATCTAAGACATCCAGCAGGTACTCTTGCGTGTACCACTGTGAATTGGCAATTCCGAAGGCACTTAGTACGGGCCAATCCGCACGTTGATTAGTAATATTGTGGCCTGATGAACCGAGAGCCCAAGTTGCTCCCGAGTAGGAGATGAGTCCATAACCTCGTTACCACCCTGGGCGATGATGACTACCCCCAACTATAACGGCGCAACGCCATCAGGACGGACCACATCCTGGTGGCCAAGGGATCGGAATATCATTGAATTAATAATAACCACTTTCTACCGTGCTACGCAAAATTAGGGGAAGAGGCCTAACGTCGACACTTTCGAGCTAAGTGAAAATTTCAAGGCCGACAGTTGCGATACTCTTCGTTTTAGGGGTAGTTCGCACAGAGCATCCATTAAATTTAACCCCTGACTTGGCTCGAGCCACAGGAAGAGTTTGAGTATAAACTTGAATTTTTGGGTTTTTATTTGGAAAAGCCAAAACGTCTTTTTTTTTTTTTTTTGAAAATTTTTCATCATCCAAAAATAATTACTGTACGGAGTGATGACTGACCGATTGAATTCTGGGAGAACCGACTAGGGGTTGGAAGGAATGGGGTTGGATGGGACAAAAAGTATTCTTCTACAAGGGTTGGAATTATGGTGAACCACTGTCGGTTATATGCTCGTAGGCAAAGACGGGGGTGAGGCTTCTGGGTGAGACTAGGGGTGAGCCGCGACAATGCTCTAATCAAATGTCATGAATCAGCGCCATTATGCGCATCTGCGGTGTGAATTTATAAATATCGCCTCGGGGAAAAGTGGCGCTGTAGGCAGTCCCATATTTGCGGGGAGGGAGAGTCGTCATTAAATATCCCTAGGAGCGATCGGTTGGCTGTATCTAATCAATGAGCGATTGGAGAAAATTTTTAAAATCAAGAAAATTTAATGCTGAGCGTATTTTTGAAAAATTTTTTTTTCCTCCTTTCATTCAGTGTGGCAAGTAGTTAAAAATAAAATGATTGAAAAATCTGTCTCTCGTTACTTGCACGTGCACGGTATGCCGGGCTAATCCCAAAAACTCGAATGTTCTGGAACACTCGCGCGTAAAGTTTTATTCGTGGTTCGCAGGTGGATCGTGACTTTTTTAAAACGCCACTGGCGCATAAAACTTTTGCGAATCGTTGAACAAACGTAAAGCCCCGTCCACACGTGTACATAGTATTACCAGCGACGAAAAGTAGTCACCCTTTTAACCGGAAGAGGCGCTGCCGACGCGTAACGGAAGTCGCTTCGGAGTTTGAGAATTTTCTCGAGGATTTTTTAAATTGAATAATTTTTTTTTTCGCCACTAGATGCTTCCTACTTTTTTGTGCATTTGGTCAATCTGAAACGTGCATATATGTTATTTCGACTTTACGCTGTCTGGATGATCTTTGAACTTTGCGATAGCCTACGTGTCAAGGACAATCTGATCGTTTACCGAAGAATGCGATAACGTTCTACAATTTCGCCATTGTCGCAAATAAGATTTGATTAATCGGCTCGTGTACACAGTGCGATAAATAAAAATTTTTAATTTTGAGTATACCATAATAAAGGCAAATATATTCAGGCAGTGCGTTACTTCTGAACAACCCTATATAAAAAAATACGAAAATTTTCATATAAACTTTTCACTTTTCTTTTTAATAAAAACCGAGTCTCGTTACAGTGGATTATTTTTTGAAATTATTTCAATCGATTAGTCAATACCTGTATATACTTTTCCAAACGAGACACCCAGTACATTACCAGCTTTTGTGGTCGCATGCTCTTTTGATCTACCCCATAATTAATCCACAGAGGTAACCCGAGACGTATATGAGCGCACGCGGTGCTCTACGGGGTTCATTCAGCAACGAGACTCTTGGATTTATTGAAAAGGTATCGGATGAAAGACCGAGTGAGAGAGAGTTGATATAGAGGGGGAAGTACAAAAAAAAAATTGAAAATAAAAGAGTAAACCACTGATTAACATTTTAATCAGGATTTAGTCGCGTGCCGTGTATTTTGCATTGTGAACCCCTCACGTCTAAACATCCACTCCTCACAATAATAATACCTTTCATACAGTAAATATTATAAACGTCGAAAATTCCCCTGAATCCAAAATACCAAATCACATATGCAGTGCATCAAGAAAAAAAATAAAACTACGAAATTTAAAAAATGAAAATATCCACTTAAAAAAAAATCCAAAATCGTCTTCTTTGAAAATACTTAAATAATTTTTACATCTATTTTTACTTTTACTTTCCTCAGGTTGGCACTAGGCAACAATGAAGATACAGGGGCAATCTACCTAGTTACTGGACTGCAAACAATGACCTGCAGGGAGGGTGGTTGGGGTCCACGATCTCTACCAGTGGTACCAACGTTCTATGCATTACCTAAGTACATGTGGGGTATTTGTTCCAGGGGTTTGTCTCCTTTCTTTTTTTTTTTGCGCAACATGAGACGAAACACGTGATTACCGTGCAGCATTGTCGATGCGTTTGAAATCAATGGGGAACCCCCTGCTTTGGCTACACCGGCACAGGGTGGGTCTTCCGCTTTTGGCTCCTATCAACGGTATCGAATTGACGGCTTATCTCCCATCGGCTTTCGAGTGTAAGCAGAGATTGGTGCCTCATTGAAATTTAAATAAGCCACCCTATACGTCAGACGTTACGTTTCCAATTTTGTATCCACAAAAATATTGCCCACGACGATTCACCCAATTCCGAACTCTACTCGGTCCACTTTCCGTACCTGGGAGTCATCGGGGAAAGGGACCCTGGACCTTTTACGACGTCATGACGTCATCGGGTGATGTACGATTTATAAAAAAATTTTTTAAAAAATGGCTGATCCAAAAAAATATTTGATCGAACTATACCGATTAGAGGAATAAAAGTTTTTTTTTAATTACTGCTAAGATATTTCCCATGCTAATTAGGCACTATCGGACTGGGCTCGGGTACGACATTTAGATTCTCTGTGGTCTCTGTCGTTGGATGATTCGCGATTGGATCGTTGCGATAACGTATGCCGTCTCCTGGACTGAGTCTTGGAAGGTGTGACATTTGCATGCAGCTGCGCCAGGGCGGTAACTTGCAATTTTTACGAGGGGGGTCAAAGTGCGCGTATTTACAGGCTGGAGCCAATCCGGTAAGCGCGCGCGCGCACGCACTTATTGTCGTCGCGGCGGCAGCGTCGTCGGCGAATTAGCATAGAGGCTCACGTATTTATTCACTCATTAACGTTGCTGACCCCACGTTACAAAGATCCTTATTGACGATTGTCATGGTAACCATTATCGAGCGGGACGATTCGGAATGATCCGAATGATAATTTGAGGTTGAAAAAAAATTTTTTACTCACTCGCTTCGTGGGTCTGTTGATATGGGATTTATTATGCTGATTAGAAATGGAGTTCAAGCAGTGATACCAACTGGCGTCTTTTGGTTAGCCACTGAAGATCATTGTGTACGCTTGGACGATTATCATAATGATATTCTGGAATTGTAATACAGTGAGATGCAATTATGTAATTTGCATTAAATAGTTCATTCTCATTGGTCGACAGGTGTCTCATTGTTTAAAGGATATAATCTGCAGTTTAGCATTGACAAGGCGCGAATGAAGGGTTAAGAGGTTTAGAAATTTTTTTGGATAAAATCATTTGAGATCATCATTGAATGGGATGAAGTACCAAGACGATAGATAAATTCAAGATTAAGTACGTAAGAGCAGAGCATTGTGAAACCGGTACTCGAGACCGACCTTTTTCATCTGAATCATTTCGAAAAAGTTGCCCTTCCGAGGAAAAGGAGTCCGGTTTCAAATTTCAAGAAAAATTTTTACGTCTTGCCCACCACGTGTTCCTCGTGTTATCATCAGCCACTAAATCGTCGGTTGGGACATCGGTTGACCCGTTTTCAAAACGAAAAAAAAAATTCCCCATACATACCTAGAGTCACGTTTCCAAAAAGTCCTCGAAACATACCCTATATTCCCAATAGACACCTAGAAATTTTCAAAATATTTCACGATTTTCAAAATCGACCCACCCGCGTCAATTCCCTATTACGTGAATCAAGATTAGCAGAACCTACTTGTATATCTGTATCTACAAGCGTTACGCCGCGTTTTCAAAGGTGCCCTTAAATGGCACTTTAAGGGCTACTTGGTTCCAAGAGAGAAGCAAGAAGAAGAGGAAAAAAAGAATACGGACAGCCAAGTAAAAGATACTGTACCCCACTTCGCTCCGCTTCGAGTCCCTTGTCACCTTGTTCGGTTAGAGTTGGCCGGAGCCAAGAGAAGTAACGCCGATCTATCGTTAGGCCGCGCCGGATTGGTCGGTCTGCCTAAAATAGAGGCCAATAAATTGTCCACTATCTTCACCGGGTTAAACACATTAAAGCGTCTTGAGATAGTGCTGGCCAGGCGGCCCGTTTGTTCCCGAGGTTCCTGCCGGTTCGCCCGGCATGAAGGACTGCAACGTGTTATCCGCGTTGGAAAGAGCCACTCACTATTATTCTTGCCAACAGTTCCTGCACGGCCAACCCGCTTCTCTTTATTTTTTATTATTTTTCTTTTATTATTTCTCCATACGGGTTCGGCTTGAATTCGCGCAGTCATCTTTATCCCACTGGCATTGTCACAGGCCACGGCTAAATTGTACACCGGGCATACCTTGGGCGAATACGAAAGTACGATACAGTGTGAAGAGTCCAAAAAGTTTTTCACTTTTTTCTTTTTACGAATCTCAAATTTTTTATCCACTTTAAAAGGGTTAAGTTACCCCTTGTCGTAATTCCAGCGCCAGACGGCGACGAGGTTCCTCGTCCCAAGACGAGAGAGTAGACAGCCCGAATTCGCAATTACTCCGCAATTAAGAAGCGATTATTTTGCATAGTGGCGCGTCCCGTCGCGAACTGCGCCGCGTGTCACTAAGAAGTTACGCCCGGAGTAATATTTTAACGAGTCTCGTAAACTGATTCCAAGTAGGTACCCCCGCAATCTCGCTTAGCGTCGCTTCCGCTGCCCGATGCCAGAGCTTAAACCGCGCTACAGTCTCAAGTAAAAAGCTTACTTTGCATACCCGCCCTTAATATCCTCGCCACGATTAAGAAAAGCAGCCCCCGCAAAGTATCCCAAGTTCAAAGTTCCGAACAGTCAAATCAATAAAAAGTACAACCTCAAAATTACCATTCAATAATTTAAACCCCAATTTTACAAGCTTGAGCCCCAATCAAATTATTTCTCGAAATTCCAAAATTAATACCACCCTATAAAATTTCGCCTACGGAATCCAATCCTGGGGTAGTTCCAATTGGACGTCACTCCAATCTTCCTCGTAGCCAGCGAAAGGTAGTACTTTACGTGGTCAGACATATCGGCAGTCACCCACGTACTAAGAGGTACTCGTATGAGGGGCAAGGAGGGGGATAGAGGGGTGGGAGGCGGGGGGGGGGGTTAAGAGAGCACGAGAGAAATTCCACAAATTCGGCAATATCGTGTCGGCGACAAATTAGCGTTAATCCCGCGTCGTTAGCGAGATTGATGGGAGGATTTCACTTAAGTAGGGGGTTGAGATGGCCATGGGGTTTTGGATGCTTGTAATGAAGTGGGTGGACCATTGGTGGTAACCCAGCCTGACCTGGTCGTCGGGGGGTCGCGAGTAAAATATATCACATGAGATGAGAGAAGGAGGCAGAGGATCGGTGGATGAGAAGATGAGAAAGAAAGAGACCGAGTGAAAGTTGTGGGATAACTGAGTGAGAGGGTAAGAGGGAAGGGGGGGGGGGGTTAGTATCGGGAAGAAAAAGACAGAGACTGTCCTATATATATATATATATATATATATATATATATATATATACAATGACCATGGATCAATCCACCCATCCAACGTCACATCCGGCATCCCCCTTGTCGACTTTTGGTCAGAGCTTGGACCACCCCCTTGATGCTCCCCAGGGTCCACGCAGCCAGGATTATCGACTCTAGGTAGAGGAACCATATATGTATAATATGCTCTTCGTGAAAATTCGGGAAAGTTCGTCAGAGCTTTTGACTCCCTACGGCATAAGAGAACCCCCCCCCCCCCCCCGTTGCGACGACTGTGGGAAATCCACTTGTGCGCAAGGAGCCAATCCAGGATTGGAATCAGGAGACGGTCAGGCCAGATGATGAACTTGCTATTTCCTGACGCGTTTGAAACCGTGTTGAATCGCTGATGTAAATTGGTAGGTTTTGAGAAAAAAAAAAAGAACTATTATTCAACACCTGCGACTCGGATGGTAACCAAACTGCACCCTTATCTATAACTACAGGATACACCCCTGGAATTCACGGTCGGTTCGATTCGCCATGGATTCTACGAGAAAACGAATCCGATGACACGCAGAGCCTCGGGGCTGCAATTCCAAGGAGATTTCATCATACAGCCGAACGACCTCAGGATGATTTTACGAGGCTCCAGCATCGACTCGCCTAATAGGCTCTTTAGCAGCGAATACACAGAAATTCCGGACGCCTCGTGAGATGAAATTTCAGAGTGAAATGCGTACGTCAAATTGTAATTTTATGGAATAATTGTCAGTGGTATTAAAAAAAAAATTTTGTTTAGCTCTCTTTCGAGTCCTTCCACCTGGTCCACTCGATGATTCATCAAATGCACGACGCACTTCTCCTACCCCTAGCGTCGTTCTGGTTCGCTCTTCAGCTTCTAGATGGGACTGGGTATCAGCACGCGAGGACGAGGATGAGTAAGTAAGGAGGGATGCACTCGGAGGCTTTCTCGAGGCACCCACTCATCTCGACATCGACTCGACTCCGCCTGTTCTCCTACCAGTTCTCATACCAGTTTCCATGAGTCTCCTTTCGCCACCATTCTCCTTATCGCCTTGTCTCTCTCGCTCCCTATCGTTCTCGTACTTTCTTTACCTACTCCCTTGCCATTGCCATGTAAACCCGGCCGGAACCCGCAATGTGCTTTTAACGCTCGAGTGTCCACGTCTCTTCCTAGTTCCAGTTTCCATGTGGCACTAATGCTTCCATCGATCGGGGTCCGCCAGGCTCGCGATCGAGATTTACCGTACGCGTAGGTGCTTCATCGAGGCGTTATTCTTGAGTTTCTACCGGGTGTCGGGAAAGATACCCGTGAACGGGATAAAGTTTATAGAAAATTTATTTCAAAAAAATAAATTTACATATAAATCTTCAAGGATTCGTGCTCGAGTTTAAGTTTTTTCAAAAAAAAATTAGTAACAACTTTTCAAAGTTTCGCAAACGCAAATATATCCGCGTCCAACGAGACAGAAGAAATAAGGATGATCGATCGATACTCGGATGATTTATAGTGAAACGAGGAAGCGATCGACCAACCCGTTAGATCATCGGAGTATATAAAAAAAAAAGGAATACTCATACCGATCTTTGTTAACAACCGATTTTACAAAAAAAAAAAACCCCCCGAGAAAATCAGTTGAGATCGTTTTCTGGTAAAACTTAAAAAATCTCTATTCAAAACTCGATCCTCGTATCCTTACCGATTTTATTACCGGTTTCGCAATACTATCATCCTCAAGGCATATACCCAAGGATATACCAAACCAATAATAATCTACCAAGAATCGCCCACGATCGGTATCGGTATCCTATCTACCTACATGCCTGTGTTATGTTATCCTTATACCTATGTAAGGTTGATACCTACATGCCTGCCAACCTAACCCAACCCTAACCTCTATCCTCCATCCCATGTCTCAGGATCGCGAAGCACCAAGATTACCAGAGTGTACGTGTCACCGTTGCAGATTGCCTGAGCAGCTATTTTCATTAATGCGCATCGCGACTGTACCCAACCCAACCTGCCTTGCTCTGTCTCTCTGGCATTATCGGCTAAACACCGGCCTCGTTGCTGCGCACGACTATCACGCTGTGGATCGACGCGCAACCAAAGTAATTTTTTTTTTTCTTATTTTTTTCTTCTTCTCTCTTGAGGAATGCCGAAGACTCCGGTAGATCATGACTGGATACGCCGGACGACATAATCACTGTATTGAGTTACGCGTGGGATGCGCATGGTCGCGTTTATTGCTATAAAAAGTACACAAAGAATTATCAAGCCTTAATTTGAAAAATTATTGGATCTAGGTTATTAATTTTTTTTATTTCTAAATATTACCCTGGATCATCGAAAATATTCCGATTTACTTGATATGGATCAAGGATCCACACGAATTTATTCGATGGATATTCTATAGGGGTGACGATATACCCGTGATCTCACCCTCGTGACACGTAGCTCTGATAAGCACCTACTTGAACCTGCTGATCGTGCAGATCGGTAGGACAATGCATCTTCGTTGCTCACCTGGCAATTTTTTATTCCCTTTTTTTTTTGTTACAAGAGGATATATTTTTCTCGTTCAAACCCCTTTCGAAATACCCTTTGACAGCTTCTTGGATCCTTCGTGTCCGACGGGTATAGGAAAAACACGTATGAAATTTTACGCCTCGAGTCTTTCTCGTATCTTTGAATGCATACGCGATGCACTTCGCTTACGATAACTCAATGAAAACTGCACTCAGCCAACAATGCACTGCATACGTGGTTTTAACATACGCTTACCAGATATACACATACGTATACCCCATTCACGCTAACAAGATAAACTCTGTGCGATTTTCTCCTCCGTGCGTTTCCGTCGCTCTATAAAGGCCCTGCCCACCCGTATACGGTAAATAATACTGAATAGATGCGACGCACTGTATTTCTATAAGATATGATTGATCGGCCTATGGTTCTTCTCGCTGCACCCAGATATTGTAATAACATTCGTCTAGGTACCTACGACTATTTCCCTGCTGACCATTATCGACAGCCATTGACTGATGCATCGAGCATCGGTTGGATGCTGCACATAATAAACCCATTGTAAGGAGTTTCGATCGACGATCCATATGAGATAGGAGCTTTTCGAGAGTGACTGTACGTGATATAAATGAAAAGTCATCAGTCGTAGATATTATTATTATTACTTATATAGGATTTAAATTGTATAGCTGTACATACCTATTGTTAAACTCGATGGCTATTTTATTTCTTTTTTATTCTTACAGTCGGTCCTAAAATGTATTGCTAACGAAGCACAGCTACCGTTTCGCACGGAAGACCTCGCAATTCTATCATACCGATCGTATTACCCTCGGCTAAGTTATAGACACTGCCAGTCGCTCCTTGAAGATGGCCGACTACGCGAGTCAAGTTATTTCTGAATCTTTAGTCGCTTTACAAGTAGCCGGGTCACGGGACGTCCCATAAAGAAGGATGACTTACATTTCTGCTGCGCGGCCGCAACCGCAAAACTTTGCCAGGCATCCTCAAGGATCCAGGAGGAAGTTCGGTTGCTCGTTAGGTGAGACGATTTTGGCGGCCATCTTGAAAGACTCGTTACGTCATCCATGAAGTACTTTAATGTATCGAGAAAGAGAAGAGATTTAATGAAATTTGAAAATATTCGATTTATCATTATTAGCAAAGATTTTCGTAATTTTTTATTACTACAATTTTTTTACCCACTTTTTTTTGTAAATTCTTACGCTCTTACTAATCGCTACGACGGACTCGAATTCAACTTTGTAATCGGGGACCTCAGGACCTCCACGCGTCTTGGCGACCCTCGGGGCCTTGTCCGGAGTATAAAGGTCCCAACCCCCGGGGCGAGAGACGATAGCCCTCTGGCACCCACGCGCCGGAAGTCACAACCACTGTTAGTCAACAGAGAAAGAGAGAGAGAGAGAGAGAGAGAGAGAGAGAGAGAGAGAGAGAGAGAGTGACTTTCTCCTTTTACTCTCTTTCGTATCTTCACTTCGCAGCCAAGCAGTCTGCCCGTGGTTGACTATAAGGAAGAACCTCTTAATCGGGGACCCGGACCTCTTCAGGGCATTGAGGTCTCAGCCGAGTCTCGTGGCAGCTGCTCCACGTATCTCCTTAGGCTGACCCCAGCGTCTCAACGGCAAAGAATCGCTACTTGGCTATTTTGTTTTTGCAATTAACCAATGACCCTTAACGCACGTATCTCTGGGTAAGATCGAATACGTTCGATGTTCATTGGAAGCTTTTTCATTGAATAATTTCGAGCTTTATGGATCTATGGAAATTATCATGAAAGTGACTATTTTATTTTCACCTTTGAACACTCGTTATTTTATTTCGGTCCAAAGCCCTGCAATGGAGATCCATATTGAACACGTGCGCTTACGTGCCGACGTCTCGTGTGTCACACAAGGCTTCTTTTCCTCTCTCTTTTTGGGAATATTTAAAAAAAAGTTTACGGTTCTACCTCGGGATATATAACTCGAAATACAACTGGAGGATTTGGTAGGGAGAATGACGTTGAGAGAAGTAAGTTCGGTGTATATATGTATTTCAGTTTTCGGTCTGACCACATACGACGACGACGGCTCGTAGCTACTCTTTCGTGAAGTTGGTTTTTTTTTGTATTTTTCTTTTTTTGAGTTGGTAGGAAAAAAAATATAGAGAGACGCGACGAAGATTCTATGGACGTTTTCATGGTTGGCTATGACGACGACAGACGTCCTGAAGTTTTCGTAGTATTCCATCCACTTGACAGCGTGACTACTAACAATAAAAATACTAAAGTATAGGAACGTGCGAGTAGCGTTCGTCCCTGTGCAATTTTTCTTTTTTTTTTTTTTACCTCCTTGCCAGGCGTCCGTCCATCCTTCCGTGCCGTCGCGGTGCCCGGGTCCCTTTTTCTTTTTTCAGCCACATAAATTTCGTCCGCTGGGTACTCTGTCGAACGTAATAAAATATCCCAGTTGTATCGTAAATTCTCTCGGCATATTTTCGCGAAACGCCGCGACGCCGAAGGGAGCCGCGCGCCGACGCTCCGAGATAGACGTGAGCGGAGGGGAAGAGGCAGGAGAACTCGTAGAATTATGAAAAGCATCGGGGAAAGAAAAAAAAGATTTAGGAAAACAAACAAAAATGTGAACAAAAATAAATATTTTCGTCAGTCTTTGCGCAATTTATCCTGTTATCACTTCCCATTACGATGCCGTTAGTGGAAAAATACCAAGCGCGATAACTCAAATTTTTTGTCTCACTGATAACCGGACAAAGTGATTTGCGAAAACACGCGTTAACAATCCGCAAAACAAAAGTGAACAGCTAGCAGCGAGAAATATTTTTAAATCAGAAAAAAATGACGTATCTCCCAACCCCAAAAAATTTTTTTTACAATTCGCAAAATATCCCTTCAACAAAAATAATAACAACGACTCGCCCTTAAGGAACGACCAATTAATTAAATCTGTCTCAAGGGACGTTTTGGGTTCCGAAGGAATACCCCAAATCCCTATATACCATTTAAAGCACAATTCATCCCTTACAAGTCAGTACGTAACGCAAAATACAAAATACGCAATGCCCGTCCAGTTATCAACAACAATACCAGTATCCATCCCCCAAAAGAGAGAAATCCATCTCCCTCGTATTCTAAAAGGCTCTCCACTCTGCACTCTGTATAATTGTAGCCCTGCCCCCGGCCCGTGCCCAGGCCCGTACCCACCTCACAAAACACCCCGTTTATTACGAAGTTTTACAGCCGCTTAAAATATAACCCGTCCCAGAGAGAAATGCTCAGGGTGTATCGTTCTTGTCTTTGGGAATGACTATTGTTCCGTGTAACGCACACAATCCCCAACGCCCACAAGTATCAGTAAAGTCACGTATGCGACTCCGCGCGATGACACGGCCCATTGAAAACGCGGCTTGCGATTTCAGCCTTCTCTCTCAGAATTTCTCTCCTTTACAGATACGTGCCTGCGTGCGCGTCAAAAGATATATACGTATATAGGACGACACGGTGAACACGCGAATACTCCACATTTTCTCTTTCTCTTTTAAAATTTTTCTCTTTTTCTCTTTCTTTCTTTTTTTTATCTTCCACCCCCCACCCCACCCTTCTCTCCTTCTCTTTCCCTCTCTCTACACTCCAGCAAACAAACGAGAGCGCACGCAGATCCAAGAGAAGTATCTCTGAATGACTACTATGGTGCTATAGAGTTTCTCTGTTATTAGTATCCACTGTATTTCACGACGAGACGCACACAGTGCCGTACAGCGACGTACGGTTAGGGGCGCAAACGAGAAGAACGGTCATTATGGAGATTGAAACAGCGTTCGAGATATTCACGTTCCTGGCTAATAATCGAGGATAGATAAGCCAGTGGGTTGGAGACTAGCACGAGGTCACTGAGGTTGCACTAGGTCAGAGCGATTATAATTATTTATAAGATACGAAAGAGGAATGATGCTTGGGAGCATGGTTGTTGACAAAAATAATTTGAAAAAAAAAATTAATTAGTATCACAATCGGATCAATGGATAACAACCCCCACTTATCTACTTTATCAAAGAATTTCTTCGAGCACTTCTCATCGCCCTTCCCACTAATCTCCTGATCATCATCCTTCGGCTATGTTCGCCGCTGATCTCGGGAGTTTCGCGGGGCGTGATTTTCCGGCATCTTAATTGAGTACCGTTAATAAAGAGGATAAACGGAAAAGGGGGAGCAGCCACGGTACTGGAATACTCACGGGATGAATCCTCGGATGCTGGGGTCCTTGAAACCTGGACCGCTCGAGCATAACGCGTAACGTGTTCCCGAGTGTAATTTTATTATTTGCACAAGCTGACGCGGAAGTCAGCGAAGGAGGGTGACTCAACGACCAATGAGCCGTCGCCGGCAAGAGGGAAGAATGCCGCGATAAATTCTAAGGAGCAGCTAATTATATGGTAGATAATTAAATGCTCTTAAGGCACTTAGGCCTTGGTTACGTGACGTACTTAACAAGGGTTCTGGTATCGGTTGATCGAGATATATATATTGTGACGTGATTTTTCGAATCACGGCCACAAGGCGACTCCGGTTACCGATACAGATAACGTTCGCGATTTCTGGTTCCCTTCGTGTCG